>JAPDOI010000653.1:0-324857 GCA_029168955.1 Aplectana chamaeleonis
CTGAAAATCTGGTAATCGAATCTGCTTGTTATCAAGATTTTGAAAAATCTGAAGAATCTGAAGGAAGATAATGTGACAGATGCACTACCATTGCAGGACATTTTTCACCTTTTTCTTGGCTCATGGACATTTTCTCCCCTCCGCGGACATTTTTCTCTGCACGCGACGCGCGGACATTTTCTCTCGGCCCCACTTGGACATTTTCCTCAATGCAATCGAGCACGTAATTTTGAGCTAGTGAGGCTACATACAGATATCTCCAGTGTCTGGACTTTCTAATAAATCTCGGAATGATATGGTATTGTAGAAGTACTTGATTAGAGCATATATTTGTGACAGGAAAAATCATTTGAGTTTGCCTAAGTCTGCTAATAGTCACCTGCAAATATTAAGGGCGCTTATGGTGCTCGAAGCATACGAATCCGGAAGGCTAGCCGTATTTCACCGCAGACATTAGAAATATGAAAATCTGCGCTTTTCACCCAGGAAAGCATCATCAGAAAAATTTAGTCCCAGTTGAAAGATTGTGCGCCTCAGTTTGCAAGCCCAGTGCATTAATTAAAAAGAGCAGCTAGGCACGTCCAGCGAGCCACATGTTTTAAAACTTGAGCAGACACTGTTGACAAGATAAACTGAAGATCTTCGTGTCTGAATCCAGCCGCCAATAACAGGATTCATCAGATATTGCAGATTCTGCTCAAGGCTGAGAGAGATATCGCTAGGACGCAATCCTATGAAGGTAAGTAATGAATCCACATATGCTGTGTTAATGATTAATACTTTAGAAATCTGTTCAGGACGAATGATTCAGTAGAAGGTCGGCATTGTTGAAACAGTGTTCCCCCCAGGTCCATCGAAAGTATGGATTCCTGGGCTTTTGGATACGAACTGCCGAGACTAAATGGAATATTAGATCCTTCACCTGTAAACAAGGAGTTTACACTAGCAGCATTTGCTAGTGTATTATATTAAAGACAAACATAATTTCTCAATATAGTATGAAAGCACCACAATATCTGTTTCAAGAAATGGTTCATTGCTTCCTATGTTAAGAGATTGCTCGAGCACAATGCAACGCTCGTACTAAAGGATGCAGTGAAAACAGGAATAACTTCAGTAAGAGCATTCGCAGGCTATGGCACATATCCATGATTAAAGGTTTCCGCTTGTCCATGATGAAGCCCATGATCTCTACTCTTGTTAATCTCAGTTTTACAAATCAATCGCCCGTTTTGAATACGCCGACATCACTGGCGCCAGCGCTGATGAGGCGCAGAACCAATACTGATCGCTGAATAATAAGAATGGTCCGGAAGAAGGCACGGCAAACGAATTATTTTGAAAAAGGGGCGAAAAGAGATACTGAGACTGTCGTGGTGTAATTTCATTATTTACAACTGTGTTAATGAATTGTGAAGATGAATCTTTCTATTTTCAGCAGCTTTAATGTTTAGTGCTTGATCTGTATAAGGAAGATTCAATGAAGCCCTATCATCTTTACATGAGCCAAACGATGACATGGGAAAACGCATATTATACATAATCTGTAAAAAGTGGTCTCCCAAGCAGAAGTGGCTTGCTGAAGGTTACAAATGGCTTCAACAAAAAGTGGAACAACAGGAAAGCGGAATGAGATGAGAGTCTACAAAATAGAACAACATCCTCCAAGAACTTTCTTTTTTTTTTGTAGAAACACCCAAACAGCGGAAACAAAACCGTTGTGGTATTTTTAGATGAGGAAGAATTGACTTGGCTTCTTAAAACAATTTAACATCATCTCCCCTTGAACATAGCTATATAGTTCACATGAACATATATAGCTATCATTAATATTGCAGAGACTCAAGCAATCACCAAACTTTAGGAGCCAAAAGCGCTTCCTCGTACAATGCAATACAACGGTTTGTTTCCGCTGTTTGGAAGCTTTTCTTCCTGAAAAGAAAAGAGTTCTTGGAGGATATTGTCTATTTTTGTAGACTCTCATCATTCCGCTTTCCTATTGTTCCTTTTTGTTTAGGCGATTTAGATCGCTATCCAAAATGATTCTGCTTGGGAGACCCCTTTTTACAGAATTGTCTACTTTTTTTCGATATTACGCTGTAATATCCCATGGTAAGACCAAATAAAGACCTCTTCATCTCCTCACATGATCAATCCTCTTTCTGTATTACAAGAATCAATGACCCAAACTGTTGTAAAACTATCTCAGAAAAATCACTCGATGTGGCTGACAAGACCGATATCATATTGATATTAGATAAGAAACAGAATGATATCCAAGCTATCGTTCCGTCATAATTCATTCCAGCTGATCGCGTCAGCCACATCTGGCTACACCGGGCAAGTATTTGGTAATTCTTCCATGTTTTTCATACGTATCGAACGGGTCGGCTACGGTGACCTTTTCTCAACCGACTCTGATAGGGCCCTTAGTCTGGTTATAGCTAATCGCCCAGATTTTAGCCACAATCATCGATAATCATGAAAGCCTGCTGGTCTACATGGATGCAGTAGTCTGCCTGCAGTTCTTCAAGCTTTCAAATGAAACTAACTTAAAAAACCGGGACAGTCAGAAACTACCTTCCATTCCATCTGGACACTTTCAGCATCAGTGGAATGAAGCAGTTTTAATATACTCATTATTTCATTTCCGTTGCACCATTCTCTTCGCAGAATAGCCGCTTTCTGATTCCATGAATCTGATATGAAAAAGCTCTGCTGAGCTGCGAATGGAGATAGTTCTAATAATTTGTTTTGAATTTGGATGCTAACAAGCAAGTACCATTGATTGCAGAAAAAATTGTAGACAGAAGAAGTGAAGAGGGAGCACTCAAAATGGGGTTGTGTGAATGACCTTACGAAACTGAAAAGCAGCTCAAGTAACATGACTCGGTATATGACTCAAGCATACCATCTCAAACTTTCTGCTGGCTATGGTTATTATCCGATTTTTACAAAAGTTTTGCAAGGTGTTCTCTCCTGCCTGCGCAATCTCCGGGGCATAAATACTTCGGATGGCTAGTACTGAGCCCGGGCTCCTGCTCACTCTATGGGTGGTCTTCACAACTTTTCGGATGAGCAGCAACGGGTCCTGAACACCTCAACACTATCCGGGGTTTTCCACGACGTCCCGGGATGACTTCATCAGAAGCTCGAAGCACTTTCACGACGTCCCGGATGACGTCAATGTGAAGCCTGAAGCACTTTTTGGGATCATCCTGATTTGGGGTCACCCACGATTTTCCTGCATGAAAATGAATGGAAAACCTGACAAAAGACGTTTGATGCTGCTATCAATCATTGTTGTTGAAGAGGGTTCTGTAGAAATACTTTGATTGATAGCGTTATAGATCGGTGGTTCATTCCATTTCTGACTTGAATCAGAGTGCCTCTCAATTGTCTAGGATAGTCCCGCACTTCTCATGATGTCCCGATGACGTCATCAGAAGCCCGAAGCACTCTTGGGACTATCTCAGACTGGGGGCACCCACGACTTTCTCAGGAAATTGAATGGAACCGCTGATAAAAGGTGCTTGATGCTGCCATCAGTCATTGTTGTTGATGAAGCTGTGGGAAATACTTTTGATTGATAGCGTTATAGATCGGCGGCTCATTCCATTTCTGACTTGAATCTTGAGTGCCCTCTGTTCGGGGTAGGCCCGCACTTCCTCACGATGTCAGCTGAGATGACGTCATCAGAAGCTTCAAGCACTCTTGACATGATCCTAGACGTGGGGAAACCCACGACTTTCTCATGAAAATGAATGGAAACCTTGATAAAAGGTGCTTGATGCTGCTATCAGTCATTATATGATGAAGTTGTGTAGAAATACTTTGATTGATAGGCGTTATAGATCGGTGGTTCATTCCATTTCTGACTTGAATCTTGAGTGCCTCTTCACCTCCACCTAGATAGTCCCGCACTTCTCATGATGTCCCGATGACGTCATCTGCAGCTTCAAAGCACTCCCTGGGACTATCCTACATCAAGTCACCCACGATTTTCCCATGAAAATGAATTGAAACCTGATAAAAGACGTTTGATGCTGCTATCAATCATTGTTGTTGATGAAGTTTCGTAGAAATACTTCTGATTGATAGCGTTATAGATCGGTGGTTCATTCTATTTCTGACTTGAATCTTTGAGTGCCTCTTCACCGTCCCAGAGGCAGTCCCGCACTTCTCATGATGTCCCGACACACGTCATCAGAAGTCTGAAGCAATCTTGGGACTATCCTCAGACGGGGGCACCTACGACTTTCATGAAAATGAATGGAAACCTTGATAAAAGGTGCTTGATGCTGCTATCAGTCACGTTGCTGATGAAGCTGTGTAGAAATACTTTGATTGATATGTTGAGAGATCGGTGGTTCATTCCATTTCTGACTTGAACCTTGAGTGCCCCTCTGTCTGGGGTAGGCCTGCACTTCTCACGATGTCAAGATGACGTCATCAGAAGCCCGGAAGCACTCTTGTGGGACTATCCTAGACGGGGGCAATCCACGACTTTCTCATGAAAATGGAAATGGAAACCTTGATAAAAAGGTGCTTGATGCTGCTATCAGTCATTAAGTAGTTGATGAAGTTATAGAAATACTTTGATTGATAGCGTAAGAGAGACTCAGTGGTTCATTCCATTCCATTGACTTGAATCTTGAGTGTCTTCACTGCCCAGATAGTCCTGTACTTCTCATGATGTCCCGACGACGTCATCAGAAGTCTGAAGCACTCTTGGGACTATCCTAGACGGCACCCACGACTTTCTCATGAAAATGAATGGAAACCTGATAAAAGGTGCTTGATGCTGCTACTACACATTATATGATGAAGTTGTGTAGAACATTTGATTGATAAAGCGTTATAGATCGGTGGTTCATTCCATTTCTGATTTGAATCTTGAGTGTTTCCCCACTGCCTAGGGGGAGTCTCGCACTTCTAATGATGTCACGATGACGTCATCAGAAGCCCGGGAAGCACTCTTAGATCATCCTAGACGGGGCACCAATACCTTCTCTCATGAAAATGAATGGAAACCCGATAAAAGATGTTTGATGCTGCTATCTCTCATTGTTGTTGATGAAGCTCTGTAGAAATACTTCAATTGATAGCGTTATAGATCGGTGGTTCATTCCATTTCGGACTTAATTTTAAATGCCTTCATCTAGAGATAACCGGCACTTCTAATGATAACTGATGACGTCATCAGTTTGGAAGCAGATTTTGGACTATCCCAGACGCAGTGGGGTCACCCACGATTTTTCCCAAGGAAACGAGCCGGAAAACCTGGATAAAAGACGTTTGATGCTGCTATCAATCATTGTTGCTGATGAAGTTCTGCAGAAATACTGATTGATATGCGTTATAGATCGGTGGTTTGGTCATTCCATTTCTGACTTGGAATTCTGAGTGCCCGCGTCTCAGATAGATTCCACTTCAATGATGTCCTGATGACGTCATCAGAAGCCCGGAAGCACTCTTGGGACCAGATTTAGACGGGGTCACCCACGATTTTCCCATGAAAATGAATGGAAACCTTGATAAAGACGTGCTTGATGCATATCAATCACTGATGAAGTTCTGTAGAAACACTTTGATTGATAGCGCGAGTAGATCGGTGGTTCATTCCATTTCTGACTTGAATCTTGAGTGCCCCACCGTCTAGGATATATCCCGCACTTCTCATGATGTCCCGATGACGTTACCAGAAGCCCGAAGCCAATTTCCTGGGGACTATCCTAGATTAGCACCCACGACTTTCATGAAATATGAATGGAACGCTGATAAAAGGTGCTTGATGCTGCATATCAGTCGTATTGCTGTTAATGAAGCAGTAGAAAGGCTTTGATTGATAGCGTTATAGATCGGTGGTTCATTCCATTTCTGTCTTGAATCTTGAGTGCCTCCCCCGTCTGGGGATAGGCCTTGACTTCTCACGATGTCACGATGACGTCATCAGAAGCCCGAAGCACCTTTGGGACTATCTCAGACGGGGCACCTACGACTTTCATATGAAAATGGAATGGAAACCTTTGAGCAAAGGTGCTTGATGCTGCTATCAGTCATTGTTGTTGATGAAGTTGGGGTAGAACATACTTTGATTGATAGCGTTATAGATCGGTGGTTCATTCCATTTCTGACTTGAATCTTGAGTGCCTCTCTTGAACGCCGTCTAGATAGTCCCGCACTTCTCATGATGTCCTGATTACGTCATCAGAAGCCTGTAGTCCACCTGGGACCATCCTAGACGGGGAAATCATTTTAATTCTTTCTCATGAAAATGAATGGAAACCTTGATGTGCCATGCTTGATGCTGCTATCAGTCATTGTTGTTGATGAAGTTGTGTAGAAATACTTTGATTTGATAGCGTTATAGATCGGTGGTTCATTCCATTTCTGACTTGAATCTTGAGTGCCCCCTGTCTGGGGTAGGCCTGCCACTGCTCACGATGTCACGATGACGTTACCAACAGTTCGAATTACTCTTGGGACATATCCTAGATTTAGGGAACCACGACTTTCTCATGAAAATGACTGTGAACCCTGATAAAAGATGTTTGATGCTCACATCAAAATAATAAGAAAGATGATGCTCTGTAGAAATACTTTCACCGATAGCGTAAGAGATCGGTGGTTCTGTCCTATTTCTGACTTGTATCTTTAGTGCCCCCTCCATATTTTCCAGATAAACCCGCACTTCTCACGATGTCACGATGACGTCATCAGAAGCCTCCGAAGCACTCTTGGGACTATCCTATTTAGGTCACTCCAATACTTTCTCAAGAAAATGAATTGAAAAACTGAGAAAGACGTGCTTCCATGCCGCTATCAATCATTGTTGTTGATGAAGCCCTGTAGAAACACTTTGACTGATGCAGCAATATAGACTCCGTAAACATTCCATTTTCTGACTTGAACCTGGAGCGCCCCTCCAATCGTCTGTGTATAGTCCGGCACTTCTCATGATATCACGATGACGTCATCAGAATTGAAGCACTCTTGGGACCATCCTAGACGGGGCACCCACGACTTTCTCATGAAAATGAATGGAAACCCGATAAAAGGTGCTTTGATGCTGCTAATAACACAGGTTGTTGATGAAGTTGTAGTAGGAAATACTTTGATTGATAGCGTTATAGATCAATGTGGTTCATTCCATTTCTGACTTGAATCTTGAGTGCCTGCCGTCCAGGGTAGTCCTGCACTTCTCATATGTGATGATGACGTCATCAGTCGAAGAATTCTTGGGACCATCCCAGACGGGGCACCCACATGACTTTCTTCATGAAAATGAATGGAAACCTCCTGATGCAAGGTGCATGATATATCAGTCATTGTTGTTGATGAAGTTGTGTAGAAATACTTTGACGATAAAAGAGAGACTGGTAGTTCATTCCATTTCTGACTTTAATTTGAGTGTCTTCATCGTTCAGGGATAGTCCCGCACTTCTCATGATGTCCCGATGACGTCATCAGTCTGGAAGCACTCTTGGGATTGATCCTAGATTAAACACCCACTGACTTTCTCAAAGAAAGGAATGGAAACCTGATAAAAGGTGCTTGATGCTGCTATCAGTCATTGTTGCTGATGAAGTTGTGTAGAAATACTTTGATTGATAGCGTTATAGATCGGGTGGTTCCATTCTGATTTCTGACTTGAATGTTGAGTGCCCCCATCAGATTTCACTTCCTCAATGATGTCACGATGACGACATCACCAGGCTGAAGCACTTCTTGGGACCATCCTAGACGGGGGGCACCCAATGACTTTCTCTGGAAGTGAAAATGAATGGAAACCATGATAAAAAGATGTGCTTTGATGCCATTGCTTTCACTAATAGCAGTTGATGAAGCTGCAGAGATAATACTTTGATTGATAGCGTTATAGATCGGTGGTTCATTCCATTTCTGACTTGCAATCTTGAGTGCCCCCGTCTCGGGGTAGCCCGCACTTTCACGACGTCCCAACACGTCATCACGAAACTCGAAGCACTTTTTTACGACGTCCCGATGACGCCATCAGAAGCCCGGAAGCACTTTTTCTTCACGACGCGTCCCGATGACGTCACTGTAGCGCTCGAAGCACCTTCACGACGTGTCCCATGATCATTGTTAAGCCGAAATGCCTGAAGAAATACTACTTTCTCAGCGTTATCGTATCCCGATGACGTCATTCAGAAACTCCGAAGCACCTTCACGTGCCCATGCGTCGTCAGGATAGTCCCGGGAAGCACTTTTCACGACGTCCCGATGACGTCATCGGTGAAGCCCGGAAGCACTTTTCTACGATCCTAGATGCTTAACATAGTCCAGCGCCTTCGAGATCCGATATTTCATCAGCCCGAAGCACTTTCACGACGTGCCCGATGACGCCATCAGAAGCCCGAATACTTTTCACGACGTCCTGATGAAGTTGTCAACAGAAGCCCGAAGATATTTTCACGACGTCCACGACGTCATCAGAAGCCTGAAGATTTTTCACGACATCATCCTGACTAGAATTTGAGTGCCCCCAGGTAAGCCTTGAAGCACTTTTCACGACGTCCTGATGACGCTCATCAGAAGTCTGAAGACTTTTCACGACGTCCCGATGACGTCATCATTTTCACGAAGCTCCGGTTACGTTTTCTAATACGTCTGATGACGTCATCAGAAGCCTGAAGCACTTTTCACGACGTCCTGACACGTCATCAGAAGCCCGAAGCACTTCTCACGACGTCTGCATGACGTCATCAGAAGCCTGAAGCACTTTTCACGACGTCCCGACAGACGTCATCAGAAGCCCGGGAAGCACTTTTCACGATGTCCCGATGACGCCAACAGAAGCCTTCGAAGCACTTTTTCGCCACGTCCCGATGACGCTGTAATCAGTAGCCCGAAGCACTTTTCACGCATTGTCCTGATATCACGTCATCAGTAGCCTGAAGCACTTTTTCACGACGTCCCGATGACGCCATCAGGGGCTCGAAGCACTTTTCACGACGTCCTGATGACGTCCATCAGAAGCCCGAAGCACTTTCACGACGTCCTGATGACGTCGCCAACAGCCTGAAGAATTTTCTTCCACGACGTCCCTACGACGCCAATAGCTCTCCGAAGCACTCTCACGACGTCCCGATGACGTCATCAGTCGAAGCACTTTTCAACACGTCCCGATGCCGTCATCAGTAGCCCGAAGCACTCTCACGACGTCCCTACGACGCCAACAGAATTTCGAAGCACTTTTCACGACGTCCCCATGACCTCATCAGAAGCCCGAAGCACTCTCACGACGTCCCGATGACGTCATCAGAAACTGGAGGCACTTTTCACGACGTCCTGATGACGTCATCAGAAGCCCGAAGCACTTTTCACGACGTCCTGATGACGTCATCAGAATCCCTCTCACCTACAAAATCGGTTAATTACCAGCCAGACGTACCTCCCACCAACTTACCCGTCTGCCGGGTTGACGCCTGAGAGATTCGCCAAGGCGGCCACAGCAGGTGAGGACTGAAAAGCGTGACGGCCTACGGCCCACGGCCTACGGCCCACGGCCTACGGCCCACGGCCCACGCAACACGCTCCACGGCCTACGGGCCCACGCCTACGGTCACTCACGGCCCATAGTCAGTCATACAGGCACAACATTCAAGAACACCTTTTCTTAAGCTTTCGTGCCCACAACTTTGTTATTTGTGAAGCGATTTTACTGAAATTCGGATTAGCAGGTGTCCTCTGGACCCCTTCGCTTATATCCAGAAGGAAATTCTCAGAAATTTTGTTTCAAAGATTCTATAAACTATTTTATAAAATTCTAAGTGATCACAAGGCATATAAATCAAACCTCTGAAGCCGCTTCAGCGGCTGGAGCGATTTGGCATTGTTTAGGAGTGTAAAAAACAACCAATTCGACCGCAAGATAAAGCGTGATAATAATTCCAACGCGGTATATCCTGGAGCAGCATATTGCACCACAATTAGAGAGAAACGTTCTGATTTGAGAATTCAAACTGTCAAGAACTTCTTGAACTCTTTCTTCAGCCAAATTCTGTGCACCAGCAATAAGTGTGGCAACATAGATACCATCTGAAATTAGTGTTTCCTCTCGAGATATTACCCGTGTTTTCAGCCGGCGTAAAGAATGCTTTTTCCGGATATGTGACTTGATATGGTTCATTCATACTCCTAACCTGCCTCTCGGCCAGCGCGGTCCGCTCCGGTCAAAGAGGTGAGTATGAATAGAATTCACCCTCCTGCGCTTCCCGCTCCTCCGGTGAAGTACGTATGCTCCAGCGTCACCGTCATGACGGAGCGGAAGGGACGATGGTGGTCACTCAGATTTCAAGTGAGTAACAAACACACCGCTGTGAGATAACGTTTTCTGTCAAGTTCTTGTGTAAACAATGACCGAGAATGCCCATAGAGACCTGATACAGGATGAAAATCTCCATTTCTCAGCAATTAATCTTGAGTGGAGTATGAAATCACTCCAGAGGCACGCTGTGGCGGTGGGGGGGCGCGTAGGGGTTTGATGTGCGCGGAGGAACGAAAACTTCCATTCATATTCACTTTCCTCTTCGTTCGCAAGGACCGCTCTGGTTGAGCGGGAGGTTAGGGAGTAAGGAGTGACCCCTAACAACAAGAAGGAACAAAAGACTGATAGTGAAATTTCCGAAAGCGATTTTTAATAAATTTCTAATCATCATAAAGAATCGTTGTATGGCACAAATGGAAGTGGCTTGTAGAATCGAAAACGGCACTCTCTCATATCAAGTACAGCCAAAAATGTATTCGTTTCAGAGTCCTATGCAATTGAACTATGCGTCCCTTTGACGTCATCTGAATGCCGAAGCACTTTTCACGCCATCCCGATGACGTCATTAGAAGGCCGGAGCGCACTTTTCACGACGTCCCGATGACGCCAACAGGTTCGCCGCAGCATCTTTCACGACGTCCTGATGACGCTATCAGAAGCCCAGTTATTTTTTCGATTGAAACCCGACAGACGTCATCAGAAGCCCGCAGCACTTTTCACGACGTCGCGACCACGTCTTCTTTACGACGTCATCAGTCGAAGCACTTCTCACTACGTCCCGATGACGTCAATGGGTAGGCCTGAAGCACTTTCACGACGTCCCGATGACGTCATCAGAATTGAAGCACTTTTCACGACGTCCCCACACCTCATCACCAGTCAGTAAGACCTAATACGACGTCCCGATGACGTCACTGCAAAACCTCGAGGGGCACTTTTCACTTCTATCAGTCCCGATGACGCCATCAGAAGTCTGAAGCACTTTTCATGACGTCCCGATGACGTCATCAGAATCCCCCACCAACGGTTGATCTGTCATACCTCCCAATAACTAACCAACTTCGTTGATCGCCTGATCATTGGTAGCAGGCTAATAGCAGTGAGGACTGAAAGCGTGACGGCCCATGGCCGTCATGGTCAAATGGGCCCGTTTTACGGCGCACAAGTCATGAAACCTGTAAGCTTTAGGATCGCTGGCCTGGCACAACTTTGTTATTTGCAGCGATTTTGGTTGAAACGTCTGCGATAGCAGGTGTCTTCGACCAACCCACGATTCGCTTACATCCAGAAGGAAATCTTCAGAATTTCTTTGTCAAAGATTCCATAAACTATTTTATAAAATTCTAAGTGATCACAAGGCCTAGGCAAAACTGGGGGTCCTTCTAGTTAGCTTTGCGGCTGAAGCGATTTGTATTGCGTTTGAGTGTAAAACACATAATTCAGACCGCAAGATAGCGTGATAATAATTCCAACGCGGTATCCCGAGCGAGATACGCACCATACTATAGAGAAACGTTCGATCGGAGAATTCAAATCAAGAACTTTTGAACTTTCTCTAGCTAAATTCAGAAAACAGGTGGTGCAACATAGATACTGGGTCTGAATTAGTGTTTCCTCTCGAGAGGTTGGCCTCAGAAGCCAGCCAGGCGTAAAGAAATGTTTTTTCCGGATATGTGATTCGATTAAGGTCTATTCATACTGGTAACCTATTTCATGTCCAGCGCGGTCCGCTCGGTCAAAGAGGTGAGGCGAATAGAATTGTTCCTCTCCAGCGCCTTCCCGCTACCTCCGGTGAAGTACGTATGCTCCAGCGTCACCGTCATGACGGGAGCGGAAGGGACGATGGTGGTCACTCAGATTTCGCGAGAGCAATAAATGGCACACGCTGTGAGAGATAACGTTTTCGTCAAAGTCTAGTAAATAATGACCATAAAGCTAATAGACATCTGACATATTATACAAAATCGATTTCTCAGTAAATTGATCTTGAGTGGAGTGGCGAATCACTCCAGAGCAGCACGCTGTGGCGGTGGGGGGGAAGGTAGGGGTTTAATGCGCGGAGGAATGAAATCCCATTCATATTCACTTTCCTCTTCAAATTGTAAGGACCGCTCTGCTGAGCGGGAGGTTAGGAGTATGAGTGACTTTAACAATAAGAGCGAACAAAAAGACTGATAGTGAAATTCTTTGAAAGCGATTACTTGGGCTAAGAATTCTAATCATCAAAATAAATCGTTGTGGTGGCCTGCATTAAAGTATTAGAATTGGAAACGGCACTTTCTCCTTATCCAAGTACAAGCTAAAAAAATGTATTCGCTTAGAGTCCTATGCACTTCGAACGAAGCAGTCCCTTGGACGTCATCAGTATGTCCAGAAGCACTCCTCACGACACGTCCTGATGACGTCATTAGAAGGCCCGAAGACTTTTCACGACGTCCCGATGACGTCATCTGCAGCCCGAAGCCAGACTTTTCCGACGCCCTGATGACGTCATCACGGTAGCCCGGAAGCACTGTTCATCAACGTCCTGACACGTCATCAGGCAGCTTCGAAGCTGACTTTTCACGACGTCCTGATGATTACCACTGAAGCGTCGAAGCACTTTGCACGACGTCCCTGATGACGTCATCAGGAATATTTGAAGCACTTTTCGCGACGTCCTGATGACGTCATTCAGCCCGAAGACGAGATCCATACCACACCAAAGCCCGGAAGCACTTTTCTACGACGTCCTGATGACGCTGCACCTGAAGTTCGAAGCAGCGGACTTTTCACAATGACAACCTGATGACGTCATCAGAAGCTTGAAGCGAACTTTTTCACGACGTCCCGGATGACGTTATCAGAAGTTTGAAGCACCTTTCAGCGACGTCCTGATGCCAACAGTCAGCCCGAAGCTACTTTTCACGACGTCCTGATGACGTCATCAGTCGAAGGCACTTTTCTACGACGTCCTGATGACGTCACCAGAAGCCCGAATAGCACTTTTCTTCACGACGTCCTGATGACGATTAATGCACGAGGCCCGAAGCACTTTCACGGACGTCCCGACGACGTCATCAGTAGCCCGAAGCACTTTTCACGACGTCCCGATTGACGTCGCAGAAGCCCGAAGCACTTTTCGCGACGCTGGCGACGTCGCTCTCAGAGATCCAGGCACTTCGATGTCCTGATGACGTCATCAGAAGCCCGAAGCACTTTTCACGACGTCCCGATGACGTCCACTGTAGCTCCGAAGCACTTTTCACGACGTCCCGATGACGCCACCAGAAGCCCCGAAGCACTTTTCACGATCGTCCCGATGACGTCACTGCGAAGTCTGAAGCACTTTTTACGACATTCCGATGACGTCATCAGAAGCCCGAAGCACTTTTCACGACGTCCCGATGACGTCATCAGAAGCCCGAAGACTTCTTCTGAATGACGTCCTGATGACGTCATCAGTAGTCACCTGAAAGACTTTCACGACGTCCCGATGACGTCACTAGAAGCCTCCAAGACCCTTTCACGACGTCCCGATGACGCTCATCAGAAGCCCGAAGCACTCTTTTCACGACGTCCCCATGACCTCATCAGAAGCCCGAAGACTTTTCAACAGATGTCCCGATGACGTTATCAGAACTCACTATAATTTTTCATCGTCCCGATGACGCTTATCAGAAGCCCGAAGCACTTTCACGACGTCCCGGATGACGTCATCAGAAGCCCGAAGCACTTTCTCACGACGTCCCGATGACGTCATCAGAAGCCCGATGCACTTTTTCCACGACGTCCCGATGACATTTCACTGTGAATCCCCTCACCTTACAAATCGGTTAATTACCTGTTACAAACCACCTCCGTACTAACCCTATCATCTAAGTTGATTGCCTGGAGACCATTGGCAGCGGCTAATAGCAGTGAGTGACTGAAAAAGCGTGACGGCCTTGATGGTCACGGCCTACGGCTCCACGGCCTACGTGAACCCACGGCCTACGGCCCATAATACTTCATCACGGCCTACGGCCCACATATTTAAGTGTCACCATGAAATTCTTCTTAAGCTTTCGGCGCTCATGCCAACTTTGTTATTTGCGGAAGCGATTTTGCTGAAATTCGATTAGCAGGTGTCTTCTGGACCCTCTTCGGCTTATATCCAGAAGGAAATCTCTATAAATTTTTTGTTTCAAAAATTATATAAATTATTTTATAAAATTCCAAGTGATCACAAGGTCTAGTAAAACCAAATCCTTCAGCGCTTCAGTGGCCTGGAGCGATTTTGTATTGTTTGAGTGTAAATACAACCACTCTGACCTGCAGTGATACAGTGATAATAATTCCAACGCGGTATCCTGGAGTTATGATACGTACCATACAATAGAGAATGTCTGATTTGAGAATCCAAATCAAGAACTTTGAACTTTCTAGCCAAATTCTGTGCACAGGTGCAGCAACATAGAGTAATTGCCTGAATCAAAGTTTCCTCGAGAGGCTACTATGTGATCAGCCGGCAAAAGAATAAGTTTTTTTCCGGAGATGTGACTCGACAAGGTTCATTCATACTCCCAACTCCACTCTCGGCCAGCGCGGTCCGCTCATCAAAGAGAGGTGAGTATGAATAGAATTCACCCCCTCCTGCGTTCCTCCCGCTCCTCCGGTGAAGTATGTATACTCCAGCGCGTCACCGTCATGACGGATGAAGGGGACGATGGTGTCGTCACTCAGATTTCATGTGAGTAATGAATGACACCGCCAGAGAGAGATAATGTTTTCGTCAAGTTCTTGTGTAAACAATGACTGAGACATGCTAATAGATATTCCTGATGCTATAGATGAAAATCTATTTCATATAAATTAATCTTGAGTGGAGTATGAATCACTCCTTAGAGGTACAGCTGTGGCGGTGGGGGCGTGAAGGGGTTTGATATGCGGAGGAATGAAATTCCATTCATATTCACTTTCCTCTTCGTTTGAATGCAAAGGACTGAATCATTTAAGGAGCGGGAGGCAGGAGTATGGAGTGACCCCCTAACAAATAAGATATCAAAAGACTGATAGTGGTATCTCCTGAAATATTTTTTGGGCTAAGGCCTCTAACCACCAAAATAAATCGTTGTGGTATGGCACTGGTACGTATGGAAGCATTAGAATCTGAAACGGCAATTTTCTCCTTATCTGGGTACAGCTAAAAAAATGTATTTGCTTAGGAGTCCTATGTGACTTCGAACGGCGTCCTTTGACGTCATCAGAAGGCCGAAGATCTTTTCACGACGTCCCGATGACGCCGTATTAGAAGGCCGAAGCACTTCACGACGTCCTGGATGACGTCATCAGAAGCTCGAAGCACTTTTCGCTGACGTCCCGACGACGTCTGCACTAGCTCCGGAAGCACCGTTCACTACGTCCTGATAACCGACATCAACAGCCCGAAGTGTTAATTTTCACGACGTCCCTGATGACGTCACCAAGTCAGACGCGCTTTTCAATGACGTCCCGACGACGTCACTCAGAAGCCCGGAAGCACTTTTTCGCGACGTCCTGATGATACTTGTCATCTGAAGCCTGGAAGCACTTTTTCACGAGACGTCCCGATGACGTCATCAGAAGCCCGAAGCACTTTTCACGACGTCCTGATGACGCCAACAGCTTCCGGAAGACTTCTTCACGACGTCCCGATGACGATCATCAGTAGCCCGAAGCACCTCTTTCACGACGTCCCGATGGACGTCATCAGAAGCCCGAAGCACTTCTTTCACGACGTCCCGATGACGTCATCAGAAGCCCGAAGCACTTTTTCACGACGTCCTGATGACGTCATCAGAAGCCCGAAGCACTTTTCACGAATGTCCCGATGTGACGCCATCAGCGCCCGAAGCACTTCTTCACGACGTCCTTCCGATGACGTCATCAGAAGTCGAAGATCTTTCGCCACGACGTCCTGATGACGTCATCGCAAAAGCCCGGAAGCACTTTCACGACGTCCTGATGATTTTCATCACCAGCCTCTAGCACCTTCACGACGTCCCGATGACGCTCATCAGAAGCCCGGAAGCACTCTTTCACGACGTCCCAATGACGTTATCAGAAGCTCGAAGCACTTTTTCAATGACGTCCGCGATGACGTCATCATAGCTCGAAGCACTTTTCACGACGTCCCGACAGACGTCAATGCGGAAGCACCAGAAGTGACTTTTCTGACGATCGTTCCAATAACCCAGACGCACCAAAGGCCCGGAAGACTTTCATCGCACTTCAACCATGACGTCATCAGTAGCCCGGAAGGCGTGACTTCATTCACGACGTGTCCCGATGGCACTGGTCACTCGCCAAGATTTCGAAGCCCTGACAGCCAACTGAGACTGAGTGATTCATTGACAATCCGACTGAGTCAGAAGCCCGAAGCGACTTCTTTCACGATCGTCCTGAAGACGCCAACCGTAGGCCCGAAGCACTTCACGACAGTCCCGATGGCAACGCTCAGTCGTGTTTCAGCCGAAGCACTTTTCAATACGGCCGTCAACCTGATGACGTCATCAGAAGCCCGAAGCACTTTTCACGACGTCCCGATGACGTCATCAGAAGCCCGGAAGCACTTTTCACGACAAACCCACACGTCACCGCGAAGCCCGAAGCACTTTTCACGACGCGCTGATCACGTCATCCGTAGCCTAAAGCTGATTTTTTCCACGACGTCCGCACGACGCTGATCAGTAGTCTGAAGCACTTTTCCACGACGTCCTGATGACGCTCATCAGAAGCCTGAAGCACTTTCACGATGTAAACCCGATGACGTCATCAGGAAGCCCGAAGCACTCTTCACGACGTCCCCATGACGTCATCAGAAGCCCGGAAGTGACTTTCTCACGACGTCCCGATGACGTCATCAGAAGCCCGAAGCACTTTTTCTTCACGACGTCCTGATGACGCTCAAACGAAGCCCGGGCGACTCTCATCGACGTCCCCATGACGTCAACAGAAGCTCCAAGCACTTTTCACGACGTCCTGATGACGCCATCAGAAGCCCGAAGAATTTTCACGACGTCCCGATGACGTCATCAGCCCGAAGACTTCACGACGTCCCAATGATTTACCGTAGCCTGAAGGATTTTCATGACGTCCCGATGACGTCACAAGAATCCTCACCGACCCACAACTCGATTACTTACTCGTCTCGCAAGTTGATCGCCTTTTGACCATTACGGCAGTGTCTAATAGCGGCGAGGACTTTGAAAGCAAAGCGACGGCCCACTATGCCTACGGCGTCTAATGGCCTACGGCCTTCCACGGCCCACGGCTCATGGCCTACGGCAGCCATTGCCCCACGCAAATTTCTAAGCTTCGGCTCATATACTTCTTAAGCTAAGCCAATTTCGGTTGGTCAGTGAACCAGATTTGGCTGAGATTTGGACAGCGTGATGTCTTCGACCCCTTCAACTGAAGTCATCCAGAAGTGAAATTCAGAAATTTTGTTCCAAAGATTCTATAAACTATTTTAAATAGAAAGTTTAAGTGATTACAAGGCCTAGGTAAAACTAAGTCCTCTTGTGCCGCATATGCGCTACATGGATGACAAGACTGGCATTGGTTGCACAACTCGATGGGACGCTTGCGATTTGAGCCACCAAACATATAATCTAACCAGTTGAGACCAAACCATTAACTGAGATAGCATCACCCACCACTCACCACTCATCCCGTTAGCTGGCGGCCGCGGATAGGATGACCCTCTCAACCAGCACACTGCCGGTGTTACCATAGGAGCTCTTGGCGCCTCGGAACGATACGCTTTCCCATTCAGCATTGGTCTGCAGAAATTAATCTAGCGACATTAATGACATCGCATCGTTGGGACTTCAGATTCATCTCAGACTTGTTTTAACCACGCTGCTCTTTTTCGGGGCTGCTCTTTCAACTTTCCACAGTGCAGGGCGCTCTCTCGATATCAACAATCTGAGCGGAAGTCGGTTCGTTTCTATTTCGGGCATACGTGTCCGAAAACCATCGTAGCCTTCTCGTTCGAACTATTCCTCGATCATGGGCAATGATGGTC
This sequence comes from Aplectana chamaeleonis, assembly GCA_029168955.1. Lineage (NCBI taxonomy): Eukaryota > Metazoa > Nematoda > Chromadorea > Rhabditida > Cosmocercidae > Aplectana > Aplectana chamaeleonis. Next base: position 18,324 of record JAPDOI010000653.1, read on the forward strand.
GCAAAGTATCTCGGATAATGCTGTTCCTGTATTCGATCTCTCAAAGTTATCTCGAGGATTTGCTGCAAACAATCAGTTTGAAGACCTCCGAGCCTCGCCGGGTGATCCTGACTTCTGGTGAACGTCCACGTCTCTGGACCAGTACAGGTAGGATTGGCACTATGAGCGCGCGAAACATCCGGATCTTTTGTCTTGATTGGACACATTACCCTTCTTCCATAAACACCAAACAAAGTGAAGCGAAAAGCAGCTGACGCTCATCGATTCGGCACAGGCATCTCCACATCGCAGCCACTACCTTTCGCTCTTTGCACCACCGATCCGAGGTACTTGAACTCTTTGATCAGTTGAAGCTCAGCTTCTCGAAGAACACAGAAGCACGTGAACCGTCCGGACGTCATGACTTTAGTCTTCTCCTGATTAATCCAAAGCCCATAAGATTCCATGATTTGTGCCATATCATTCAACAAATGTTACGCGGCTTCCATAATAGTATCGTGGTAAACATCGCGCCGTCGTCCGCAAACACGTCAAATCCGTGACAAAAAAATCGTTATCGCCACCAATTCGACCTCTTCTATTTTCGGGAATATCTTTCATAATAGCATCGACCACGGTATTAAAGAGGAGCGGCGAAGGAACGGCACCTGCCGGACGCCTGCATCGACTCTTGAATTCTTCTCGGATAGCTTGTTTCCGACGCGGACACAGCTAGTCGAGCTCTCTATAAATTTCCCGCAGAAGCTTCACCATTTTTCCCGGCATTTGTTCCGCATTCCATCGGATCTCCATAAGGCGGGGCCAGTGCACGCAATCGAACGCCGACTTGGAAGTCTATGAAGGGGATAACGACGCGCTCCACAGCGAATCTTTTTCCTCCATAATCCTGGACGAAGTGCGAAAATTCGATCGCTGCAAAAACCTCAACCCGGACGAAAACCCGCTTGTTCTTCGCGACAGGTACTCTCCCGATGGCGTTGAAGTCTGACCGATAGTTCTCGTGGAAGACTTTCACAACAATCGACAAACAGGCTGATTCCCGCGATAGTTTTTACAGTCTCCCGCATCGCCCTTCTATGGATAGGCACGACAATAGCCTTTTTCCAGATAGATGGCACGCTCTCTGTCCGCCATGATGTGCGTGATTAACTGATTTAACTGACGCAGCAGAACATCTCCTCCTGCCTTGATGACCTCAGCAGTGACATCGTCAACACCGACGCTTTTCCATTCTTTAGTATCGACTTGATTTCCTCCTTCACTTCTTCCGCAGTGGATCTCCGGAGTCAAGCACTGGTCTCTGCACTCTTAACTCAACCAGTATCATAAATGGGCCAGTGGACCTTGTGGCGCATCGTGAGTATAGAGTTCACTGAAGAACTGCCTCCATCGCAACAGACGCTCATCTGCTGATCGCACAGAAGACCCATCCGTATTCCTATTCCGTATTCCGTATTAACTAGATACTAGCGAGACCTAGCGAAGTTTTCTCTCAAGAAAACTTTCACGTCCGCGTAGTTTCCTGATGGCTTGAGATTATTCTGACAAAACGGTGTTGACTGAATTCCGCCTATCCGAAAGTTGCTGTCCGTATGGACTCTCCTGAGCAGAACATGCTGCCGCACATCTACGAGCAGTAGGCGTCGGGTATAAAAATGTGGGATTAAAAAGCAAAACATAAGAAGCCAGCGCTAGATCGTCGGTTGTTACCGGCATCACTTTACGACCCCTTCCGTCTCAGTAATGTACACAAGCTATTATTCTCGCTCTTCCATCCCTGTCATGTTGAGAAAAAAGCACTCGCATTTTAGATGTGGTTTCTACCTTGTTGATTCAACACCATGCCCCCTGTTCTCAATAAATGAAATATGTCCGTTGATGTCTGAGAAGTTTTTGTGAAGGCAGATTTTGATAAGCTATGACGTTCAACATATATAAATCATTATCAAGTTAGTGAACTGTAAAATGACTTAGCGACGTTGTAAATGAGTGACGAACAGAGAAGATGCGGGAGTGGAGCTGCTGATTGTTTCGTCAGACTGGCGAGGAAGTGTCTCCAGAGTTTCGCGTTTCACTCCTCAAAACGCGTTGCACGCTTCTTAAGATACATGATTTCCTATCTGTTTTCTTCTGCTACACAAAGGCCAAGATTCCGTTCGCATGAAAAAATTGACAAAATCTCGCTGTTTCAATTCTACTTTCTTCATGACGTCCTGGTACACTTCCTATCAGCTGTTGCCTGCTAACTCTCTATAACAGTCCTGCACATTCCCACCTCGGGTCCTGAACACATTTCACGACAGTCCTGCACACACCTACTGGGGTACTGGGCACTCATTCCATGACGTCCTGCAACATTCCCACATGGAGTCCTGCATGACTTTCTAAGTGACAGTCCTGCACACTACCATCTGGGTCCTGCTCACTCTCACTTGGGTCCTGCAGACTTCCTCCATGACGTTCTGCACGCTTTCTATGACATTCTACACTCCCATTTAGGTCCTGCACACTCCCACTGGGGTCCTGCACACTTTCCCTCTGACGTTCTGCACACTCCCATGACACTGGGTCCTGCATACTCCTACTGGGATCCTGCACACTTCCAATTGGGGTCCACACTCTTTCTGACGTTCTGGACACTACCACTGGGGTCCTGCATCACTTTCTATGACGTCCTGCACACTCCCATTGGGATCCTGCACACTCAGGGTTCTTTGTGCTTCCTCCGTCTCGTTCTACGCACTCCCACATTATGGACGTCCTGGCACAATTCCCATACCGGGAGGTCCTGTACACTTTCTATGACACTCCTTGCACACCTTCCATTTGGGTCCTGCACAGTCCCACTGGGTTCCTGCACACTTTCTACGACGTTCTGCGCTTCCATTTGGGTCCTGCACTCCCACTGGATCTGCACACCTTCTGTGACGTCTACTTTTACTCCATTTTTGGGTTCTACACATTTCTATGACGTCCTGCACACTTTTTGTGACGTTCTGCACACTCCCCAATGGTCCTGCACTTTCTATGACGTCCTGCACACCTCCTGTAGTCCCGCACGCGCTTTTAACGACGTTCCTGCATTCCCACTGGGCTCCTGCACTTTTATGACGTCCTGCACACTCCCACTGGGGTCTCTGCACACTTTCTACTTGATCGTCCTGCGCACTCCCACTGTGGTCCCTGCACACTTACCGCGACCGGCCTGCACAGTCCACTGGGGTCACTGCACACTTCCTATAACGACCTGCACACTCCACTGATCGGTCTGCACTCCCACTTTCTACGACGTCCTGCACAGGCGATCCAAGACCTGCTTGTAGTCCTGTACGCTTTTTACGACGCTCTGCATTCCCACTGGACTCCCTGCACGTTTTCCATGACGTCCTGCACACAGTCCCACTGGCCCTTCCTGCTAACACTTTCCATGACGTTCTGCACACTCCCACTGGGGTCCCTTACACTTTCTATGACTGTCCTGCACACTCCCACTGGGATCCCGTGCACACTTTCCATGGATGGCCTGCACAGCCCCACTGTGGTCCTGCACATACCATGACGGCCTGCACATTGCTGTGGTCCTGCACACTACCACTGCTGTCACCATAGACTACATCAAACCCGAGATCTCTGTGCAGCGTCCCGTGTAAAATATTACCGTGAAGACCTGTCGCCGTGATTAGAGCGCAGCCCTTCTACCGCTGGATGACTCCATGAGAGGCTTTCAGGACTCCACGGCTAAAAATTGCTGCCCCACGGACAAACTCGGATGGCCCACAGGCACGCAAGAGGAGACTCAGGCTGATTTTTATGGTAATCGATGAGTGTCCTGCCCTACGCAAAATGTTGGTACCATTTCTATCCCTGTTTTGATCGGCCATTCAGAAGATTCCAGTGGGAAAACACAATTACACACACACATACATACATACATAAGCATACAAACATCGGGACATAACTGCTTTAAGTATAAGGACACACCATATTCATGCATTCGTGCGATAGATCCTGCGATAGCTGCGGATCTATAGCTATCCTTGAACTAAAAGTGATGAAATCATCAGAATGTTATTGTTATGTGATAGGTTAGCCGAAGTCTTAAGGCGCTGGGTCCATGATAAACGCAATCCCCGAATTTCTACCGGAAACTCGAGTCTTACCGGGATTCATTGCAATAATAATGGCAAAGGCACTTAAAACTGTGCCATAGATATTCTATACACGGCCCTTGGAGTGTGTTATGTTCGCCCCGCCCACTCCGATGGCAACGGCCAACAGGAGGAGGTGGGACAGTGGTAAGTGCATGGCGCGAACATGGTTCTTATCGTAAAATTGGCTGCAATGTCATGTTTCAAGATTCACCATGTTTCCTGCCTGAATATTTTAGCCGCTGTTGAAAGCCAAAGTCGTCACATCGTAGAATTCAACACGCAATGTTTATGGAGTTTTTTTGGAAAAATGTTTTTTGTCATGAACATAAATAGTGGATCAAAAGTGGGAAATCAGTTTTACTGATTGTTTGAATAAACTCATAAATCAAAATTCAGCAACGAAACTTTGAAAATATGATGACTGGTACGCATGAATTGCTTTTTTTATTTTATGACAGGCGAAAGAATTTGGGAAAGTGTCTCAAATCTCAAAGCCAAATCGCTTAATTTAATTCCTTCACGTGAGGAGCAAGTGGAGAGGCAACGAGAAAGAATTGAGCCTAAGAGACGCTGCATGTGCATGCACACGCACGCGAAATCGGCCAAGAATAAATCTGCCTTGAAATGGTGGACATGCCACAGCACACATTCAAATCCGTCAATGCCCTTCTGCATGCAGCCTGCACGTGTGCATTTGGCCGCTTATTCTTAGAGATCATCGTTATTTACGTGTCCCTTTAGCATTCTCTCATTATCAAAGTAGTCTATAGCATGGCCACCAACAATAAATCAAAAACGTAAGCACGGGAATCCTGGACAACATTTAATTCCACTCGACCTTTGGATTCGAGGAGAGGACATCAACACTGGGGCACTGGTGCTTTCCAAAACAGATTGGTGTGCACATTTACCATAGTCATTTGCTAATATGAATATATGGATCATGTCCTCTATTTCTGGAGCGAAAGTTATCTTACCATATAATGTGTGGAGACGATAGGAAGGGCATTGATAAATTTGTGGAAGGGGACTGCGGCATGCGCTACACATACACGCGTTGGACCCGGAAATGTCTCCTGATCATACCTTGGCGTGTGAAACGCCGGGTGATCGCTAGGACCTAAACTCTGTACCGAATTAGAGTCTAAAAAACAGGCCTTACAACGGCCTCCAGAGTCTGGTTTGGCTCATGCTCGCCCTCCCACTATATAACGACAGAGCAAGGAATGGGCGAGGTAGGGCGTGGTGCTCACAGGTTTAACCCATTTCGACCGCGTAGTGTCCCACCGGTGGGACACGCGTTGACTCACACTTCCGGACCGCGTGTCCCACCAGTGGGACATAACACTTTTCGAAAATCGCGTTTTCTCCAACTACGTGAAGGAATTTCTAAACCTATTTATGATCAATGTATTTACCTATTCTATAGTCGACTACAAACTTCGTGGTCCGCTGGCAGCTTCACCCACCTCATACAATATATCTGACCCTTCGAAAGCAGCAAGGTCGAAAACCGGCCATTATGAGTACAGATCGCATTTTTTACAAGCACTTAATGAAAGAATTTTATCTTTTTCCATTACTCGGGAAACAATCCTTACTTCTTAGAGTGGTAAGACCGTATAGCACTATTTATAAATATCACAGAAGTATGATTACTGATGCACTGCGCACCATTCCATGTAGAGAATCGGCTTTTTCTTTCGCCCGTATTTTGTTCACTCTCTATTTATTTTTATGTGCAAGGTCACTAATGTTGTTGAGATCATTAGGGCCCCTTTTTTTGAAAATCCTGCTTGCTTACGGTTGGTGTACCATCGTAGGCCGGGGCGCTCAAACATCGGTGAAAACTACCTTGCAGAAGGCAGGTGACGAGAAAAATGGGGACGTGCCAGAGCAGAAAACGAGTGAAAACTTATAAAACGGTAATTACATAATCATTCCTAGTCAATTTGTAACAATAGAACTATTTTATACGTTTGAATGCAAAAACACACATGCCTTTTCACTAAAATCTCTTCCTAGAAGGCGCCAGAACCGAGGAGGGTATGAGGGGGGTGGCCGAGAAAAAAATGGCGAAGATCTAAAAAAGTCATTTCCATCAGCATTAAAAATTCAATGTTAAAGTGAGGAGTATTTTCACCGTCTAGATGTCAGAAAGAATGCTATAAGTATTTACTACGAAAAAACTTGCGCCGGATTACGATGGAACGCGAGAACAAGGGGAGTAGTTAAAGCAAAATTGGTGATCAAATCTGCCAAAAATATCATTCCACTAAGCATTTATATTAATTGAAGAACACAAGAATGCGTTCTATCATGGGTGGTAATCAAGGTGTTGTCTTATCGTTTCAAACCGCTGGGAATTCAACGAACTTTCGTGATTTTGTGGATAATTAGATCGAAAATTTATAGAGCAATTTCTCTGGAAGGAAAGAGTTATGGAAGCTGAAACTTTGGCATCATGATTTTGACGTCGACAGTCGTAGAATAAACAAAAAAATCAAAATCGATTTTTTGGTGGCGTGCCATTCGAGCAAAAAGTGGCCCACCGGTGGGACACTGTATACGGTGACGCGCAATATTGCACGCGGTCCCCAGAACGTGCATGCAAAATGGGCATGGTCGTGAATGAGGTTAAGAGCAGTGTAAATGGTGGCACCAGCCGTTCTTTCTGCCAACAGTGTGCGGATTCAAGTTTACTCGATTTCCAGTGAATATTAAAGACCGTTTTCACTGGGCGTTATCACTGCCTTTGTATATTCCCTTGTTATTTTTCGAAAGAGGGCTTGAGCTATATCTGGTGGATTCCTTTGTTGTTGAAGTAAGTAATGGCCAGGTTTTGGTTTACAGTAATGAGTAATTAATTTGAATATGGATAGCGAGATACTTAATATGCGAGAAGCTCTTTTCTAATAATAGTTCAAAGCTTTGCTGTAAAGTGAGGTTTAAATGATTAGATCTGAGAAGTTCATTTCCAAGTGTTTTGTTGTTATTCATATGTTTGTAAAAATAAAATTATTTTTATATAACGAATTTTATGTTATAATGTCTCACTGTATTATCAGCTTTCTATTGGATATATAACTTGCTTCAATGTACCTTATAATAAAGTACATTATGTTTAGTTCAAGATATGTCAACTTCTTGTACTAGAAAAACGCCATATGGTGCAGAAGCTCTCCTTTTCCTTTTTCATCTCAAGAAGAAAAGCCACTGACGCGCACCAACATGCTTGCCCAAGCTTGCAGGAGTGCTGCTCCATCCATAAGAACCTGCCAAGAATGGTTTCAGCGTTTCAAATCGGGTGATTTTGACGTTAAGACAAAGATCGACCAGGACAGCCAAAAAAGTTCGAAGACGAAGAACTTCAGGCTTTGTTGGATCAAGATTCGGCTCAAACGCAAGAACAGCTCGCGGCATCTCTCGGCGTCACCCAAAAAAGCAATTTCTATTCGATTGAAGGCAATGGGGAAGATTCAAAAGGAAGGAAAATGGATCCCCTATGAGCTCTCAGAACGCAACAAAGAGCAAGAAGAGAAAACAACTTCACCGTCTTAGTTGGACCGATTCCCAAAAAGAAAGTCTTTTTACACCGCATCATAACTGGCGATGAAAATTGGGTGTGCTACGACAATCCGGAAGCGAAGAAAATCGTGGGTTAGTCCTGGTGAAACAACAACTTCGACCGCAAAACCAAACATCCACGGGAAGAAAGGTCTTACTATTCCTGCATATGGTGGGATCAACGCGGTATACTGTACTATGAACTTCTTCAACCTGGCGAAGCAGTTGCTGGGTGTAGAATCGCTATCAGCATCGCTAAGCGCACATTGCGGCATGGGGAAATCGAAGCAAAGAGATAGAATGGGCGAGTCGACACGAAAAAGTCATATTGCTTCATGATAACGCGCTCGACCTCATGTTGCTTCTGAACGGTAAAGGATACGTGTTATAAAGAGTTCAAATCAGTCTTACCGCACCCGCCGTACTCTCCAGACATCGCCCTGATCGGATTATCACTCATATATCACATCACTTTTCCGGTCAATGGCACATGGTCTAGCGAACAGCGCTTTCAAGATCGTCAAGATGTCAAAAAATGGCTCGATGAATGGGTGGAGGCCAAACCAGAAAAATTTTTATTATGATGGAATCCATAAGTTACCCAAACTCTGGGAAATGGTTGTTATGTGTGAAATTATTTTGAATAAAAATTTTGTTTCTAAGTATGTCCAGTTTTCAATAGTGTAAAAAGCGTAAAAAAACGCGGGAAATTAACTTCTGAACCTAATAATTTATCTGCCAGTTGCTCAGCAATAAAAGCGTTATGTCTTCAAAAGTGAGAAAATATTCTCCAGATAATGTTTTTCTTCTTTGAGCGGAAGGCGGAAAGAGCTCTCAAACTTGAAAGAAAAGTTCTCTAATTCAAAGCTTTACTACCCAATTGCTAAGCAACTATGCTCTGGGGTATTTCTAGTTTCGTTTTCTGTTTACATGTGGACAGACGAGCGTTTGCTTCTTTGACTGATCGTCGTTTTCCAGTGAGATTTCTTCGAGGTCCACCGCTCCGCTACTGGTGATAACTTAGTCAAAAATCGATAGCTTTTTTATATAAATGCTTCAGGGTTTATGTAGTCTTGTTTCGTTTGCCGTTTTTCACGAAAAGGTGGATCATGTTACGGCAGGAAATGTAATTGAGCCGTGAGCAAAATCTCTTCCTCCCCTCTGCTCTCCCAAGAGTGGCTGGCGGATGCGGCTCACTTTTATGTATGGTCAACTAACATGTTCGGCATTCAAGTGACGAGCGCGGAAATTTTTTCTCGATTTGCGGAAATCGGAAATCGGAACGACCTTCTTCAAATTTGGCAGTGGAATTCGGAAATCGGAACGCAAAATCATCCCGGAGTTCGGGAAATCCGGAAATGATCCGCAAAATTTTTAACTCCCTGGCGTTATTAATGCTTTCAATCAAAAAAGCAAAACATCCTACTTTATTGAACAAGATTGTACACACCACTGAGTACTTATAGGCTTAGTATCGTGACGCTTAGAGTCATTGTGCAGAATCAGTTGGGTCCCACACACTCTTTGAGCACCTGTGCACTTCAAGGCAGTCCAACGCACAGTTTCCCGGCAATTGGCACACCTCCCGCAGTAGAGTCCACGCAAACTTTTTATTTCCGGTACTTGGCGCACTTTCTACTTAGATTGCAACACGCTCTTTCTCGGCGCTTCCACGCACTCTAGTTAAGGGGGCCTGCAAGTTTTCGCATGGTGCTTGGTGCCCTCAAGTTGTGCCCAACACAGTCCCCAGAGCTCGAAACCCTTCAAGTTGGATACAACACAGACTAGTTCCTGCAAGCGCTTAGCTTTTACCGACAGTAGGGTCCAGCACACTTTTTCCATCAAGCTTGGCACTCCCAAAGTGAAGCCCAGCACACTGTTTGGGTGCTCGACGCCCCTTCAGAAATTTCTGAGCATGAGGTGGGGATTACCTGAGACTTTCAACGCACCGTTGCATGATGGCTCATAACCCTATTTGAGTTCTAAGTAACTTGAATCTCAGCGATGTTACGTACGTAATTTGACGGAGATTTTTTGCAGTCAAAGTAACATGCACTCCAATAATAAATACACGCACATATTGCAGAGTAACTTGCACTGTTTGGTACATGTTACTTCGACACGTACACGAGACGTGGACGGCACATTGACAAACGACGAAGGCCAGCAGGCCAGCCGTCACAATGATCAACAGGCGTGCTCGGCGGTTAAGCACGACTGGGCCGACAGCTGTCTGTCAGGCAGGGCCTCCAGCAGATTTGTGCGGGGTGAAGTACCTCCTACTATCCGGGTAACTGGAATGGACGACGCTGCCTACATTTGAGTCCTGCCTCCATCATCGTGCCTCCCGGAAACACGCACGCCTATTAGATAGCTTACATAGTACGATAAAATAATGCATTTGGGTTACACGCCAGTGCTTTGCGTATGTCACGTAATGTAACTCAACTCGCACCGTGGAACATATATCCAATGTTTAAGGTCAAATGTAATCTGAAAGTTGTGAAGACAGGTTGACGACAACATTTCTAGAGCCCTTAATTCACGCATGTGCCACTTGTTATTGAAACTCCTTACCTGTGTAGTCCGCAGTAGTCCCGCACCCTTCCCTCGGAAAACTTCACAGCGGGCCTTAAAGGCATCGTGCACGCTTAAAAACCAAATTCCTGTTTTTGTGTTGTTTCATTCAAGTGGGCCTTTGATAAGGCCATTCACCAAGTCTGCAGTCTTGAATTCCCAAGCAAAATGGAGTTTTTACAGTTACAGTTGGAAAACGTCTTCTCTGGGTTCAGGGGTTGGCCTTTGGGTCGATCATCTGTTACGTCCATTCACCAAATGAGAAACTGGAAAGTAATTGTTCAACAATTGATATAGTACAAAAGCGTGGGTGATCAAATATATCTCATGACCACGTCATGAATGCCTTTTTTGCACATATCGGTCAACCTTTTCTCCCTTGAAAATCGGCTGAAAGAAAAGTTTGCGCGTTTTGATCAAGATCACGGAGTCAACACAGCTTTTCACAAAGCGCGATCAACTCTTCCCCTCTCATGCGTCGATTGGTTGAATGGGGCCAAATGAAACACGAAGAACAAGGGTCCAGAAAAGCAGTTTTTCAGTAACTTTTTGCAAATCTTTCCACGTGGCTGTGTGTAGGGTACTAGATCACACACCTTATATAGTGAAAACTCAGAAACGAATTTCATCGCGGACGATGATCTGAACACTGTAACGACCTCAGCTGAGCTATGACTCCTAAAGGCCAAAGTTCCTGAGAAATAGTTTGAAACTTCAACGTGGTCTCCGCCATACATGGGAAATTTCGTTTCCAAAATCGTTACATGACTTCCCCCAAAAGTGGACAAATTTTCAATTTCGATTAATGACTCGACAACAAATCCTTTGTAGTGAAGTTTAGCCGATTGAACTCGACATTACAAAGATTATGTATGTTACTCATATGGTCCTTTTCCGGCTCCATGGAAGAGCGATTTCTGCCGAAAGCGATAGTCAAGAAAGCAATTCGACAACCTCAAGATTCCAAAAGGAAAACAATAGGGCATATATTGTTATTGTCAGTGGCTTCCCAATAATGAGAAAAGGCGCGCATCAGAAGAATATATAAAGTTCACGGTTGTGTCGCAATCAGTTTTTTGGTGCTGGATCTAGAATGAGATTTAGAACCAACTTCTGAGTCCATTCATTGCAATTTTCTACCGAGACTATTGTTGGGGACAAATAGCACGTTTTTATATAGACAGAGGAGCAAATAAAGGTTTATACAGTTCTGGCCAGTCAAAAATTTTCATTGATTCTGCAATGTACAGACTCATTTCAGGAATCGAGAATACCTCACCAACATTACTTTTGGTCGGCAGAGATCGCACTGATTATTACTTTGCGATTCCTTGTTGCGCATTGACGTAAACTTCGAGCACGTATGTCACAGCATATGAACACCGAGGTTGCGCCAACGCAAAATAAGGAATACAAAGATGTACGATCCGATTAGCTTTGGTAACGCAGGTAGGCCATAGGCCATAATCGTAACACCACAATCTAAGCTCATAGGGGTTTTTTCTTACAATCCGAAGAATACGTCCAAGTGCCAGCACTCTGCCCATGAATTGCGACGAGTCGCACTACAACTTAGGCTCGGAATATACTTACCGCGTCCAACGACAGCGGCGGTGCACATCAGGAATATTGATTTACGGTCGATATTGGTTTTAAACGACATACGTCGCGTTGCTCGTTGCAGGTAGTATGGGATCCGGACATTATACACGCTCACGAACGACTAGGGACGGCTCAGGTGAGTCTCACCCGTGGGGTGACATCAGGATTGAACAGTTGTCAGCAGCAGGTTTGCCAACAGCAGAACCTGCTGCCAACGTGCTGGATTTTGGCCCCTTTCTCATTGGCGCTGGAGCTAGCTGCTGATAAAAAGCTTTGTTGACAAAGAAAGCGAAGCTGATGTCGGCCGTGGAGTGCAATCTTCAATCATGAGCATTAATGTGCTGCTACACGTTGTGCACCCCTTCCATCGTCGGACAGGAACGACCCTTGCCACAGCCCGCAGCAGTGAGATCAATCTCGCCGGGTCCATAGCAATAGCATCACCCTCACCAAGATCTAAGACGGGGGAGCACTTCTCGCGAATGGCACAGAAGAAGACCCATAGCATCCGAAATTAACGTAGAGAAAGTTGCGCCAGTGGGTCACTTCTTAGGGTTGTAGTTTAAGGCAGCGTACACGCTCGCAAACGTAGTAAAGATATCAGCATAAATAGGCCCGCACGGCCCCTAACATGTCGTCAACGACGTTTGGAAGCGCTGAAAACCATCCAGGATGGCAGTATTTGACCATCTCTGTCACGCACGCCCGTATTTTCACACCCCTTCGAGTAACAGAATGAGTTGAACTTGAAAACATGTGATGGTGGGAGTGATAGCTTACAATCAAATGGTAGTGCACGAAAGAAAAACAGCTCGATTTACCTGGATATTAACTGTCGCTTACCCTCAAACTCTCATTCACTTTCCGAGAATGCCGCTCTACTCTGGATTGGCTTTTTTTTTTGAGAAAGTAGGATTTTGTCAGTGCACAAACATGTCATATCCGGGTAAATCCAGGCTGAACTCTCGTGCACTCCCTTTTGATAGTGGATATCACTCTCAATTATCACGGCATGTTTACTCAATTTCAACTTTTCATACTGTTACTCGAAGGGAGTGTAGCTCTGGGCGTGCATGACCAGGATGGCAAACTCTGTCATCCCTGGATATTTCAGCGCTTCAAGCATAGTTGACGACATGTTAACAGCCGTGATATTTATGCTGATATCACTAATCGTGTTTGCGAGCGTCTACGCTACTATTGAAGGCACAGCACAGGCGAAATTCGAGATTTCCATATAATTGTCAAGTAGACCTACCCCAAACAACACCACTGCCAACAAGGGAACCACAATAAGACATACTGGCCATTCCAAATGAAATACTTTTTTCTTAGGAACCATTTTCGAACGAAAACCCGAATATGCCCATCGCAGCTGCCTAGACCCACTCTGAAAAAAGTTATGAGCGTTTTTCAATGCTTCGCGGCAAGGTTAAGGTACCTAACCCCCACGGAATTTTTAGGATGTTTTCAAATTTTTCTCCGGATTTTGCTAAAAGCATGTATGTATGGGTAATCTGGGGTGCTGGACACGAATCTGGGGTGTGTTTGCTCAAATTTTAAGGTTTACTGTAGGTTACGGTAGGTAACATGCCATTTAGGAGGCAAAACCTACCTCAATATTCCGAGAATCGACAAATGGACATCAAATTCGTATTCGGCACCCCAAATAACACCCATATAGAAATTTTGAGACAAATCTGAGACTTTGACCAAACTACCGTATACCAACCGTAATCTCCCGTAAGCTGCCAAAAATCGACAAACAGACATCACATTTGTGTTCAGCACTCCAAATAACCCCCAGAGAAATAATTTGAGCATATTCAATAGTAGCACTCCGGAAATCGTAAAAATTCGCGATTTGCCATCAAATTCTTCCCGATGGAAATCTGTGAACGAATACAGTCGAAAACTTCGGGAAATCGATTAATGAACCTCAGATTCGTGATCAGCACCCCAAATGACCCCCCAGAGCGAATTTTTAGTCAAATCTGGAATATTTTTCTAAAACGCTTCGAGAGCCCTCTATTTGGTATAAATAAACGCCCAACCGAATTCGTGAAGTCCAAAACCCTGTTGGTCTGGTCAAAGTTTGGAAATTGTTCCTTCACCCTAACTTTGTTTAGTGGGGTAGTTTTGGGCGCTGAACACGATTATGAGATCCGTTTTCGGATTTTCGTAAAAATAATGCGCTTTTTGGAGGGTACAATAGGTACGAAAATCGGAGAAAAAGTGCCTATAACTCTTTTCAGAGTGGGTCTAGGCAGCTGCGATGGGCATATTCGAACTTTTCGTCCGAAAATGGTTCTAGAAAAGTACATTTCATTTGGAATGGTCACTATGAATTATTGTGGTTCCCTTGTAAGTGCGAGCTCTGAATCCTTCCGATTATGCGAGATAGAGAAGGAACCCACTCTGGAGCGCTCACACCACGAAGCCACTTTGGCATGCCCCTTTTACCAACTTTCGAGCTCAACAGTGGCAAGATGAGTGATGGTTTCCGATAAATAGCCACGTTCTTCCTTTCATTCTCAGCCTCTCTCCCTTTTTTTCAGGTCAGCTCGCATAAATCGGTGGCAGACGACGGAAGTTACAAGCTTCGGACAACTCGTCCACCTTGCTTCCGCAGCTTAATTATTGAAGCGGCCATAACTCCGTTCCCAGGGGGTCTTGTACGATTCCAGAGACACCACTAGAGTCAGCGTAGGATTGTTTCTATGATAGGCAGGAAAACAGAAGAGCGATTCTGAGGTTGGACTGTGCCTTTTAGCGGTCAACTGCCCACACCGTCAGCGTGACCGTTTTATATACTCTCCGCCGTCGTAGAGAACAATGCTGCCGCGTCCTCCTGCACTGACTGAGTGAATGGAGGGGTTAAATCCGGCTGGAAGTGGATTAGCAGCACATCAGGAACTCACTCCTGTGAAAAAAAATTGGCCAAGACTACGTTTGCTTCTGTGCCTTGCAAGAATTTGAATTGAGAACTCTGGGAAAGTCTTTTTTTTTTGAAAGGATCTCTGTCCGCGTAATTACTTTGTATGCCCTTAGGCACTCCCAATTATGTTATCTCGACAGGAAAGTCGAAACCATGTGTGGTCTTTTTCTATCCTAAGGAAACTCGAGAAGAAGAAGTCTTACTGGTCACGCCATTAGTACACTCGGCATGATTATTTTCTCTGATGCTTGCTTTTTCATGATCACACCAGCCTCCATATCAAGTGGAGTGAATTAAATTTGTCCCGTTTCTCTAATCTTCAGCACCTCGTTTAGAGTCACAATAGGGTAGGAGGGCTTCCCGATCAACTGCGAAAACAGTGGGAAGTGTAGCCTATTATCCGGAAGCGTCAGTCACTTTTCTCTCAGGGATATTTCCTTACTTGAACTCAGCTCACACCGAACTTTCCAATCGTTATATTTTCAGTAATGCAGTGAGGTTTTCAGGAAAGCTTCTACTTTTGGTTTTTCGAACTATAGTTTCCAGCTTTCGGCTGGAGATGACCTCACTACATATTCCAGAAATCATAAACTTTCATTCCTACAAGGTCATTCAAGAATATATTTTTTCATCTCGAAATATTTTTTGTTGAGTCCGACTTGTGTGGGACGTCACTACAGGTCTTTGTTTGTGTTCATGCACTCTCACACCTTTTCCTGGCATCGGTGATGCGAAGTAAGAGAAAGTGCAAATAATATGAATAAAAATTCAAATATTGCTCTCTAATAAGTCAAATAAGTGAATTTTGGTGAAATTCTTCACAGCGGGTCTCCTTTATGTCCGGAATGATGTGCTCTCGAAGCATCAAACTGTGTCATTGGAACAGGCTGGAGACAGAGCTGGAACAGTTAAAGGAATAAAGGCTCATTGATACCTAGGTGTCACTCCTGCATTCTGATTGATTTTACGGCCCCAGGGGTGCATTCCAAGAATGTTCCCTCGTCGCCATGGAAAGACAAACAGTCTTCCCATAAACATATTCGCTTCCCATGGCTACAAGTTATAGGCACAAATTGCTTCCACACCGCTATTCGTGGAAACCCTTCACCCCTGAAATATTCTTGGAACGCACACCAGGTGACATCAACTGCGCCGAACTAGTGTGGCGTCGCAAGGGTGGCGAAGAACACCATCGTAACTCACTTCAAAACTAACGAAATGACCTTTTTGGATGTTTCTCGTGTTCCTCTTGATGAGGCAAATGCAACTGTATGCGCAGAGTCTTTTTGACTTTGGCATTTTAATAAAAAAAGTGTATTTCCTTCTGAAATTCACATCGACCACAGTGCAAGACATGACAGATTTCTGCTATCGTGACCGTCTAAGTAATCATAATCAGGGATTTCCAGGATTGCAATCTTTGGATTAAGCTAAAGTAAGCTATGCATTTTGGGTTTTCTCAATTATGCATCGAATATATAAAAAATATATGCATAGTTAATTTCTGGAGTTGAATCTATTGTTTTGTAACACCTTGGCATAGGACTCACTCAATGAAAGAGATCCAGAAAAGCCTTTGAAGTGGAAATCGGACCACTATGAAGCGAGTTATGGTGATGCGGAAAAACGTTTTTGCATAGAAATTCCACTCTTTCCTGATTGTGATCGACTATCTGTAAACTTACAGGTGCCATGTCTCTCCTGAACAAGTTATAAGACTCATGCCGCCACGCGTTCTCTCGCGTTGTCACTGCTAGGGAGTCAGGGACAGGGGCTCTACACCGAGGAGGAGTTTGTCCACCTTTTGCGGCTCCAATTTCCAGGCATTTCTCAGACGACATGTTGCTAGCACCAACTGCAAAGCTTCCCAACGTGTTAATTAGTAGCAGAGTATCGAGTTGGTTCTACGAGGCTCAATCTCCATCGCAGATTCTATTCATTCAATGGAAGACTTTTGTCAGGCTCACAGGTTGCAAGATGAGCTCTCTCGAGTGAACTCAGCAGGAAGATTTCAGTGACTAGCACCGAAAATAGACCTTTGTTTTGTTTTTTTCGTTAGTCTGTCTCAGTCCCATCCATCTCTTTTCTCATTATCATGAGGGGGGGGACAACAGGAGAAGCATACCCAAGGGGTAACGTTTTTTCATATCCACACTCCCAATTATTCAAGATGATCTGTAGTGGAGTCCACCAAGAGTGTCTCATTTACTTACCATTAAGAAGCGGTCGGCTGGGGATCAATGTGCATGAATCCCATACCAGCACGCTCGATACCGATTAAGCGAGAGCGGTTGTGTTTCAATGAGTTTCATGTTCATTGATCTCCAATCGACCGCTTCTCATTGATAAGTAAATATTTGGGGCGCGTTCCAAGAACGTTTCCAAGGGAGGAGAAATTAATCTGATAAGAGCCGACCAATCATAGTTTGAGAGACAGCCTGAAATGAGCCTATCTGCTAGACTATATTTCGTTATATCTTATCAGACCTATTTTTCCACTGCCACGGTAAATCTTCTTGGAACGCACCTGGAAGGAACTCCACTATATGCTTCTCATGGAAGCTTCTCATGTTGTTTGCACATAATCGAGTATACATATTTACCTTAAATTCAACTTGGGCAATTTCGTTAGGGCGAACGCATTTTCCTGGCAGTAACCTTCAACAACCGTGCCCTTTGGATGATGCTGTTGACGGGGAATTTTCCATTTGAGGACGTTGGCCATATCCAATCAACCGACGAGAATTGATTCTTTCTTCAAACTTCCCATAATTCATCTTTTTTTGCTCTAATACACACTTCGATTTCCCTGAGCACTATACGTGCGTATTTCCTGATTATATGCTGAGCCAAAAACGCAAGATGAGTTAAAACTTTCCGCACTTTTTCGACCACCGTTGAAGACTGTATACACCATTTGCAAGTCAGCGAACCACCCTATTTCAAAAACGAAAGCTTCTTATGAATGACTACCAGAAACCTGAACGCAGAGAAACACAAAAAATAATAGGCGTGGTCTTTTAATCTATTAATATGGTCGGATACTTAGGTATAAAATTATAGCCTTCCGCATTGAAGTCAAAGGGCATGCCTTGTAGCGGAATATACTCGCGTCCATCGCATTCGTACGCGAGTATACTGCGTCTCCTTTCCACCCACACTCTCGCTGCCTCTCCTCTTGATCCGCACGCTCCCGCGAGGGAAAAAAACTCAATTCAAATACATGAACATCACCCAACGCGATCGTTGCAGAACTGGATTCGGGATCTCGAATGCGCTCAGAACAGACTCCAGAAATTTCTGCTTCATCGTCTAACCGGAAGTAATCTATCACGAGCGAGAGTTTCGCTCAATTTAGTCTAGCGAGTGGACGAGGCGCGATCATTGCGGCGGGTCACGCGGCGTTTGCGACACTCGTGCTCCGGTAGTGCGCGACTATCTACCGCCGCAGCTTCGTTCATTCACTGAGCTTAGTTCGACTTAGGGACTGTGTGTACGGTGCATTCAACGGCAGAGCGCATCAAAAAGTCTCCACTTGGTCACCTTTCCTTCTCCTGCAGATATGTTCATTCTTTTTCGGAGCTTGCTTCACATTGTGTAACGAGAGAGTTAGGAGAAAGGGTTGAGAACGTAACGAAGACAGACAGGGCTTGCACCCTGGGTTCTGCTCCGTATCGTTTTTCAGGCATGCTATTTTTTCGGAGTGCCTTTAACATAATACAGCGTCGAATCCGATAGGGTTTATTTCCTCTGCGCTTTCCAGTTCTTTGTCCACTCCCTCTTCTAACGATTGTCGACCCCGAAGTACCGCCGGAACAGGGGACTCAGCCATCCGGGCTATATTGTTGCTGTTCCATCGATCTGGAGAATCCCGGGAAGCAAGAGTGTCCCGGACAACAACAGAAGCCGACCCGCAGATTGGGAGAACGAGCCGAACTGTCAAACGACTTGGAGCCGATAAACGCATGAGTCTGTTCCTCCTCATGCGCCGCTGAAGGCAGCAGTGCTTCCTGTACCTACACCAACATCTAAAGTGGGGATTATTCGCCTAGCTCCGTATATGTCTTCAAAAGTCGTCGAGGGGTGTGGCCATCGGTTCCTAGCGAGGGAATTGGCCTTGATCCATCTCTGTATTCTTCTAACTTGAAGATATAGAGTTCTTTGACTTGGCAGGTGTGATGCAGAATCGGCCCTCAATATCCATATCATGAGAATCCCCAAATTCCACTTTTTCTCTCTCTAATATACAGATTTTAAGCATTTTTGATTTTTTCCAACTCCTCAAGCCCACCCAACTAAGGCGTTACAGCGAGAGTTCACAGCAGTGTGCGTGAATGTCCTTCTCTTTTCATTACCTGAGTGATTCTTTGTTATCTGGAGGAGCTATTTCTCACAAGATTCTCTTCTTCTGGCATAGACTTTGCAAAGAACTACTGACTTATGTAATGGTCTGTCGGCTTCTTATAGCAGTATTGATCTACTTGCTTCCAATTATTGTTGGTGAAGTGACACATTTAATTTAATTCGAAAATCTTAAACAATATCTCATTTTGTGGTGCTCCCATTTATCTTGTTCGAACTATTGGAAATTACTTCCTCTGACTGCATCATACGACATTACTCTAATCCTCTCCATAATTCGCACTAGGATCGCTCTCAGTCATTTTCAAGGAACTTCCCTTAAGCCGATTCCCATGAAAACCTCGTCATTTTCCCAGTGTGGGAGTGGCAGGCGGTCCATCTCTGCATAGGTGGTGTCTTACTCGAGGGGGTGGATTCGAACCCCCTCATGCGAGAACCTTCGATTCCAGCTCCGCCCATCCAAAATCTCGATTTCGCTCCAAATAGGTGTAACCACTGTTCATTTCGTTTGTGATTCCGTGTGTGCCTACTATTTCGTGTTTAAAGAATCAGATATTAATTGTATGTAGCAGTGTTAACTTTCAGACAGAATAATGCAACGGCTACTGGCTCTCGCTATGGTCTGTCTCCTTGCGGCCGTCTGCACACTCACAAGAAGCAGAACTTTATGCCAGTTGTTCCGGGTGGTACGTTGTTTTCCGTTAGAAGTTCATATTCATAATGAAAATCAGAAAATCCGAGATTGCGGACTTCGGTAAATTAGAACTTACACTTTGTTTCATAATTATACGCCCGAAGGCTAGGAGTTTCAGCAAATAGTGATATGTCCCCGGTTGTAAACCAAGAACGTTTCGCCATACTCAGAAAGTTGGAGCTCGCCACCCGCTAACCAAAAGTCGGGCGGCGAACACCACCTCGCGCGGCCCCCGAGCGCGGAATGGGTAGCGGGTGGCGAGCCCAGGCATGCTGGCGATCGCCACCCCGCCTTTACCACATTGAGCGTGGCGGGCGCGCTCGCCTAGCGCTGGTCGCTGACGAAATGGCGAGCTATTGAATGTGGGTTCCGCTTGAAATTCATGGCGTGCTTGAACTTTCGCTTCGGTTATCCGGTGTTTTCGTCTGCAGGGGGGGCTATGGTTTACCACTTGGCCACGCCCATTTTTCGGTGTCGCGCAATTTAAACACTAACCCAGAGGTTTTTTGTCATTCTAAAATCAAAAGATTCCTTGCGGGACGAAAACAGGCGTGGCCAAGTGCGATATCATAGAGCCTCCCACTACTCCTCTGCTGGGCGATGGCACCGGTTGTTTTTTCACAGTAACACTACATATTTTTAAAAATCCTCCAGAAAGAGTCCAGGGATTGTTCAAGAATGATTTATTACAGTAGAAAATTTTTATTTTATTTCGAATTAATATAAAAATCTTAAACTTTAGGGGTTTCTTCTGAATAAAATATAACAAATAGAGCCATATTTCTCATTAACGAGATCACAATTTTCTAAATCTCAACGGAAACCATGGTGCTCACATATCGATCAAATATTCTAATTATCCAGCCAGTGACGAAACGGATTTTTTTCTGAAAATATCTTTGTGGCGAGCTGCAGAGGAGGAAAACGGAACGAAAACATCACCAAGGAGCTTTTTCTCTGCTGTACATATGGAGTTCACTTCGGGATATCTTCACCAATTCCTTATTTCTGAAAAATTCTAATAATTTGGAGAGTTCAATTATTAAACTGTTGTAATTCGGAGAGTTCAGTTATTAAGCTGTTTGAATAATCAGTTAGCTTCTTTAGAAACATCTCACTTTGAACCTTCCGTCACAGCGGGGCCTGGCCCTGCATCGACCCCCTCCATTTCGCCACAACGTGGACTTCCCCCGCACCCCACTCACCTTTCTCGTTTTTTAGTTCACGATAATCTATTTATAGTGATATTTTTATAAAATCGAGGAGCGGTGAGATTTTATCCACAAGCCGCTCTTCTCCGTGGGTCAGTGGCACACTACGAGGTGGGTAGGCAGGTTCACCGGCTATGAATATATACTCGCCGGCAAACTTCACTGCGGCTGCGGGGTGTAACTCGTCAAAAGCGTGGGCTGTTCGTGGATTTCGAAGAGGGGCTGAAACTTCTTGGACCGCGAAACTTTTATGCGTCTAACGAAGACTACACTGTGCCAAAAAAAAAAACAAATCCCAAATCCGGATACCTAGATAGGCTGGGTGAAGTGAGAGCCTGATGGTTGAGTTGTCCGTCAAGCAGACCGACTCTGTCAGAACACAACTTAACTGATGCTTATTTATGTGTACTAGAGTGTTGGAGCGAATAATTTCGATTTTCCGATTAATTCCTATATTTCCTCACAGCCGTTAAGGTTTCAACTGTCCTTGGTTCCAAACATTACATACGTGAGGGGCGAGGTTACTATAGTTGATGAAAAAGTAAAATTCTATCCAATCACAGAAGCGCTATTACAATTTATTCGATTATTCAAATATTCGAATAAAAAACTCACTTAATCAAGCTTGGCATTTTAATGACTGGACGGAATCTTAATTTTTTTATGAAATTAGAGAACCTTCCACTCACCGTAACGCATGAGAATGGAAGCTTTTGAAACCATTCCGAAGATGAAGAGAAAATTAGATTTATTCGAAAAAATCGATATTATTCGTTCCAACACTCTAATGTGTACACGTGATGAACGGAAATAAATTTCACTCGGAAACAGAGAATAGACGGATTTATGTGTACGTGAAGGACGAACGCAAAGTTCCAAATTGTCCCCTGTTGAGAAAAATGTTTTCTATTAAACTATTCTGAAAATTTAGCTTCCTGGCAAAAGAAACGATTTGGCAATGCCATTTAAATGTCAAAAAGAGTTTCAAAAATGTCTTGAAATATCTTCAAAAAATGATTCGGCGCAGAATAGCCTGGAGTAATAAAAAAGCTAGGAAATGAAGTGAAATAGCCAAAAATACGATTTGGTGGTCGATCATTCCACAAGCTTCTCCGTTAAACTTATCAAAGCTAAATCAAGGGCTATTTGGATTGGAGCGTTGCTTCTATATACGTAAAATTTCTACTCAACCCCGAATTGAGATTTAGAAAAACAGGTTGCGCGCGTGGCCGATTCAAAACCAATTCTAGTGCGTGCTTCGCGCACACGACAATGTTGCGAAACAGTTGAAAGGACGATACCAATTCAGCGGGCGATTCGCTAGCAAACAGCTCGCGACCCGCTATACCCATAGCGGGTGGCGAGCTCTTCGAAATGAGAGGTGAGCGGGTGACGAGCGAGGCCCGAAATGCGCGCGGGTGGCGAGCCCCGACTTCCTGAGTATAGTTTGACTTATAAAAAAAGGCCGTGGTGCGGTTGCGTATTTTTACTAAGCATACTGTAACAATTGCTTTTTTCTGTTTCTTTGATTTTCCGGATTATTTCTGTGTGTGTTTTTTTCACGTTTCCTGCGCTTTTTTCTCAGAAAATTTAAGAGAAAAATTCACAATTTGCCGATCATGGCGAGACGTCCGCAAAGGTGCAAGCACCCTTGTTGACGGCGATTTTTCAATTTTTCTCTCAATTTCGATATAAGCGGTAGAAACGGGAAGGTCCCCAACACACAATACCAGTACATTTTAAGCCTTTACTGTATATAAACTCAAGAATAATACGGAAAAAATGAACCAAGCGAGGAAAACCATAACCCTGAAAAAATTATCAGGTGTTACGTGATCGATTAATTATAATTTTGGAGCCAAGCCAACCGTGGCTCGAGTATGCTTAGTGCCGCGGACTGTATAAAGCACTATGTCAAATTTCATTTTGGCGTCGAACGCTTTCAACGTGTCAAATCGTGCAGTCTAGCGTGAACGAGCTGAAGTGCTTGTTGTTTGTTGTGGTGGAACTTTGCTATATGCTCAAAGTTATTATCGAGTTTGTTCGATAGTATCGAATTTTTCAATAGCAAATCAGGGATGTGCGAAATTTTCTGTTTTCTGCACCTCATGGCCATTTTTCTGTTTCAAGCAAAATGCAGGCTTTAGGCAACTGGTCCACCAAATTTTCGCCCCTAAAGTATAGGAATACCTCCTTTGTAGGGGTCTTAAACAATTTCAGTGATACCATCGTGATCAGCGTTCAGAATTTCTAAACGGCAAGAGAGCTCTTGAAGAATCACCAAAATCTAGCAATATTCATCTCATCCACAGCCCCTAAGAAAAATTTCTTCAATATTGCCCTTGTCATATTAAAGGCAGTGTTCACGATGATTTCCGTTCCCGAGTTTTCCACTCAAAACAATGCGTTGGTCTCCAAGTGTCAACAAAATTGCAAAGAAACGGCTAGAAACACATTAAAACGTCGTATTTCAGTGACATTATTCTATAACATGGACTAGTTGTCCGGATGGATGAACATGTTCACGGTGGTTGTCACCGGTGAAAATTGGGGCTAACCGAAAATGGAGGATTATTTTAGGCAGAACAGTATTAGTTAGGCTACGAAGAAAAGAACGCAACAACACAAAATAGAGAAGTGCGAGAGACGGGTCCACAAACGATTTCATTGTCACAACAAACAGTTCCACGGGGAGTAGAGAAGCGAGGTAAGAGTAAAGGATTTCGTGCCCTTCTGGTGCGTTTTTCTCGGTTTCTTCGTCATTTCAGTTCTACTCAGGGGCCAAACAATCAATTCAGCAATTAATCTCAAAATCGAAGAATATCGTGAACACTGCCTTTAAGAACCCGATTATAAAAAACACTAGTAGCAGTGCTGTGTCGTAATCTTACATCCGGATTTTGTAGATGTATTCTGTATTTTATAACATTGCTTTGTATTTCAACAGAACGTTTGTTTTGTATCGTAGGTCTCGTAATCTTATCCGTAGTCGTGTGAAGTAACAAAACAAAAATTTGAGTCACCGGAAGGACACGTAAGGTCTGCTCATAACTACAGTCTGGGCGCCAATTCATTGAACTATAAAGGAACTTTCCTTATTTTTCCCAGAAACTAAGCTTAGGGTGCATTCAGGAATGATGATCAGCCGATCCAGCCTACCATAACGGCCAAAAAAACCATAAATTGGTGCTCGTTCGAAGAATATGTAGTTGCCAATCTGCTCAATAACTTCTAATCTTGAGGGATCCTAAAATTCGAATATGTGCTTTGAAAACTTTTTCTTTCCAAGAAACTTCTGGTAAAAGAAGGCAAAAGTTGGTCACTTTCCTAAAGAGTATGAAGCGCTAGACAATTTCTGAAGTTTCAAATTCTACTGCACCAAACACAAAGAATAGCCGTGATTAAATGTTTTAGGTAGTTTTTCAAAATAGTTTTTCATCAGAATATTATGAGCGCAGTCCAACCTGAAGGATAATTTTTGCTTTTATGGTCCGGCTGGCGTTTATAGCAGCCCTGAGAAGCGCAAAACCTCAATTTGTGCAGATAAGCGAGAAAAGTTAGAGCATCCATTTGCTACATCCCTGAAAAATAGCCACTCTCTCCGCCCGACTTGCGGGTTACCGGTCTCGATAGAGACGATACGCGCGATGGATTTTAATCGAAATCTATTTTCTTCATATTTGGTAACGGTCTAGCTTTATATTGTGATCTGCTCTAGCGAGATCGCTGAGACTGACGAGAAGAAACAGGTGTGGGACAACTCGTCCACAAAATTCCTGCCGCTCAAATTCGCAACATTGAAAGGGCCATACGTCTGATATAGTATAGTACGTAAAGGATTCTGAGCGTCTCTGAAGGCAAAATTTTGATCAGCGGAAATTGTTCTCCAAGGCTAGCAAGGAAATCGGAAATCGATTTTAAAGTTGGACTGTGCCTTCAAGGATTTGTGGGTCTCTTCGCTGTTATCCTCTACTTATTGGGCTACCCATCTGCGCAGAACCATTAACAACTAGTATACGGTCTTTATAGTGACCGCAGCTTCCAGGGATGACTTTCAATAATCCTTTTTAACACCTTGAAGCGTCATATGCTGATAACCAGTACATCCCCCTTTGAACTATGTTTGCTTCACATCTACTCACGGAGACAAACCAACTCAAATCATTTTTTAGTTGTATTTCTATTTTTTCTTGTCTCGAAAAACAGTTTCACTTCTTTAAAGTGAAACACTCATCTTTCAAAAGCCGATTTCCCTCTTCACCGTGGCAGCCTAAATGGTCGTTATTAGCCTCTTCTATGCCCTTTACGATGGTCATCATCCGAATGTGAAACCTGGGGCGACAGCGGATTCTCCAATTTTATTATCCCATCAAAAGCCGAAAACTCAGATTTGTTTTGAAGGGCGAATCGCGTTTGAAAATCAAATTGTTGAATTTGCAGAATTATGACGTCGGTAAGCTTGCAGATAAAGGCTAGGTCTGCTGGTTTCTGCACCCTAGGCTCAGATTTAGCTCAATTTCACATATAAAAACTGTAAGGAAAAAAATCGCCCCCACGAAAAAAAGAGCCTATTCAACGCTCCAGGAAAAATTAGAGAATTTCGGTCTCAGAATTTACAAAATTTTCTTCTGTGGGGGAATTTTCGAAAGGGAGCAAAGTTTTTGTTCAACCCACCGCCACATTATGTGTAAATGCTCCTCGCATTAGTCGACAATATACCTGGTAGTACTCGAAGCCTTCAGCGGGGATCGGCTTTCCCTATGTACAAAATCAAATCAGAAGGTTACCTTTGAAAAAATCTATGAAATTTATGAGAGTTTAGCTGCCTGGCAAAAGTAATGATTTGGAAATGTCGTATTTACGAGAAATTGGATAACGAAATTTTAAAAAAAGTGTGAAATATTCAATAAACTGATCCGGCGCAGGTAAAGTCGAAGTTATGAAAAATTGAAATTTAGTTAAATGACTTAAATACGATTCGGCGGTCAAGCATAGACCAAGTATCGATAAGTGGGGATGGACGAGGGATCGGATTTAACAAGTTTCTCCGTATAATTTATCAATTCAACATTGAGCACGATATGGATCGGAACGTTACGTTTACCTAGTTTCACCTATACTGATTACCGCATTAGCTTCACTTTTTCCAGGAAGTTGAACTTTGAAAAACTAACGAAAGAGGCTCTTCTTAACTTAGTGTTCTGAACAGCAATACTTTTTCACCTGCTCCTAATTTTTCGATAGAGAATCCCTAAGTGTGAGGAGCTTGGCTCATTAGGAAGGTTCTAGAGTGAGTGACTTTGCACATACATAAGTGTGGTACTACTCGACAGCTGAAGGACTTCTGAGTAACACACTTGACGCTAATTTTCAAGTGCATCCTGTTAAAGGCGTCGTACGCGCAAAGAACTGTATCTCATTTTTTCATGTTTTTGCGCAGGCAATACTCTGACATACAGGATAAGAGTAGAAACGCCTTACAAAACCTTTAACTTTCGCAAAAGAACTCGTTTTAAAACGTCTCGAATTATTCACTTCCGTCAATTTCGGTGTGTCGGGTGCAATACGTCTGAAGTTTTTTTTTTCCACAAACCTTGGATGTGTTTTTCGCTTTAACCCATTCACGACCACACCTAATTTTGGGTGACTGCACGTTCAGACCGCGTGCAATATTACGTCACCGTATAACGTGTCCCACCGGTGGGACACGCTGGCTTGAATAGCGTCCGACGGGTGATCGCTTTCACATTTTGTGTATATTGTAGCTTGCAACGATGATTGAACAGTATCAAAGTTTGAGCTTCCGAGACGTTTTCTTTATCGAGAAACAATTATTCAAAACCGAAACGGGTCAACTGAGCTGCAACGCTTTCAGAAATTAAACGAGTTTCAAACGATAGGTTTCTACTGAGCAACCTAAAAGCTAGCAATAGAAGGAAAAAGAAATCATAATGTGCTTCTAAAGTTACTTTACAGCCGTTTTTTCCTCTACTTCAGTCCACCTGATTTTGGAAAAGCCTATTTATGTCGTTGCATTTGACCTACTGATGGACCACGAGGTTGTTGTTCAAGTCTTGGGTAGTTAAATACATTGATCATGTGTAAGTTCGAAAGTAGTACCTTGTGGCGAAGAAATCGATTTTTGAAAAGGGTGTCCCACCGGTGGGACACGCGGTCGTGAATGGGTTAAACTCATCAAGTGCGTGAATTTCTCTTGCCTTTCTTTCACCGGAACTTGTTTAAAAAAGAAGTATTCATTGGGGAAGAATGAATGCTAGAATTTCCCGAGATGAAAATTTCAAATACTAAACCGTCTGCGCCTGTGATGGCGCTTCTGTTCCTTGTGCTAGATGACTGGTGAGAACTGGTGGGGGTTCGTCATTTTAAACCACTACAACTTCAGAACCATACGTTTTTAACGCGCGAAACCTCATCGACGTGGTCTAGCGAGCTCATTCATGAAATTGAACCTGAAAAATGGAAAGTGGTTTTCGGCGCTATCGATGCCTTCAAATGGAGTTTTTCCAGAAGTATTAAACTAGCTTCCGATTCAATTTCAATCAGGAAATTTCTTCATCAGGATGTAAACATTGACTTTAAAATACATCATCTAGGGGAAGATAGCTATACTGCTTTTATACGGGAGTGCACAAGCCCCCCTTGTCACCCGCACTCGCTGTTACAGTAATGCAGCATCGCGGCGCGGTCTGTGACGAGCCCGTCCTCTCCCACCCCATGTGGCAGCCATCGACTTTCGCATGACCACCGTTCATTCATCCGCATGACCGGCGATCATGCTCAGAGAAGGTGAGTTTTTGAATTTTTTTGCCGTCTTATGTTGTTTTGGTGATAATTTAGATGTCGTCGTAATGGAATGCGGGTAAATGACCCATGGATTTGAAGCAGTAGATAATTGTTCAAGAAGAAAGTTTATCGGTAAAAACAGAGAACAGATGTTTTCTCAATTTCTTGGTAGCGCGAAGGATCCTGCAAAGCTTCATGTATACCCTAACCTTTAGCCAATACGATGACATTTGAGATATCGCCAAAACACCTGAAAACGGCAGAGAAATAAATGAAAAAACTCACCGTCTCTAAGCATGATCGCTGGTCATACGAACGACTGGATGGTGGTCATGCGAAAGTCGATGCCTGTCGCATGGGGTGGGAGAGAACGGGCTCACTACAGACCGCGCTGCAGTGGTCCATTACTGTAGCAGCGCGTGCGGGTGACAAGGGGGGCTTGTGCACTCCCGTATAAAGGCAGTATATAACAAAACAGACAGTAATAAACCCCCTTATAATAAAAACTGAGATGGTCTATAAGGATCGTTCGCGCCTTTTTCTGAGGAGGCCTTCTACTGTCCCAAGTGTTCGACGAGATTCTGCTGGTAACGTTCAGTTATTAAAGTTGATCGGTTTCTCTATGGTGTGAAGATATGGATATCATTTCCAATAAACATGCGATTTCTGATTTCAGCGTTTGTTTACTATGTAGGTATTCGATTTCAAGAAACATCTCACTTTGTTGACGTCTCTCCGAAGTTACTTACATAACTCGCAAAGCTTTCGGATGGTTTTGCTTTTCCAGGAAATATTAGAGCGCTCATATGCTTTTTTTACTCTCATAAACTCATTGGTCATTCATTTCACGATCATTTCGAATTCCCGCGCCTCTTGCTGTGAACATGCAAGAAAATATTCATGACGACATTAAAAAACCTGACAGGAAGGCAGTTATGAAAAAGAATTTCGTAAGCCTAAAAGGATGTGGGCGTGAGAGGGGAGAAGAAAATGCCAGTGTCTTCAATTGGTTCCTTGAACCAGACGGCGGAAGCTTCGTTTCCTAGCAGTTCACCTTATGGGATGTAATTGTGTACGGAAAGGATGTCTGGGCCCGTCGTGGAACTGCTTTACACCTCCCAGAATTGAAAATTATTCCTTGGACAAATTGAGCATTCTAGTGTAAGATTTTGTGCAACTGGGGACTGATTAGAGCGAACAGAAGATGATTTTATCGTGTAGTACATGTTTAGGGTCTACAAGGTGCCTCAAAAAGATGTGAATGCCCATAAGGTAATTTGTCGAACAGTCGATTTGTTCGGGTGCTAAATTAGGAAGAAGAAGATAAAGTTCGACTTTGGCTCAGCGTAAGGTACAAATGTGCCATCTCAACGGCAGTGTTCACGATAAAATCCGTCTCTTATATTCCAATGATTCTGCGCAGGTAAGGCTGGACGTCGATTCAAATGGAGAGACCTTTGGAAGCGTCCTAGAGTTCAGCACGTCTCTCGCTGAATTCATACTTCGCGCTTCGTCGCCGTCTAAGAAAAAAAAATGCGCAAGAGAAAATAATGCGGTGAACACTCATCCATATCGACTCTCAATATTATCTGTTCCGATGTATGTAGTTACCCATGCTAATGCTGGGGCCTTCCGACAGTCTTGTAAAGCTTACTAGGGAACCTCGCACGGCCAATCCCACCATTAAAGTATGATGAATGTTTTCTGGTCAATTCTGGCTGGATGTCTCCGAATCTGATATTAGATTTAGCTACGGGAAGCGCAGAACGAAAATATAAACGTTTTTGAAGCTTTGCGAAAAGGTAAGGGCCAGCCAATTTTTAAGGTGTTTGGAAAAATTTTGCCGGATTCTCCTCAAAAGTTTCAACTGAGCCAGCCAAACAGCCAATTTTCAGGGTGTTTGAAAGAATTTCGTCGGAATCGGCTCAAAGCTTTCAACTGGGGATTACTCAAGGCGCCGAACGCGAATCTGGGGTCTGTTTGTCGCTAGACTTATGGTTACTGTAGGTTACGGTAGGCATGATGCCTTTTAACTGGCGTTACCAACCTTAATATTTCTGAAATCTAAAAATGGACCTGAAATTCGTGTTCGGCGTCCCAAATAACACCCACAGAGAAACTTTTAGCCAAATCTGAGACTTTGACCAAGCTACCGTATACCCGCCGTAAACTATCGTAATCTATTTAAAATCGATAAACGGGTTACAGATTCGCCATCAGCACTCCAGAAAACCCATACACGAAATTATGGGTCTTACCCATCGACCCATTCCGGAAATCGTCAGAAGTCGTCATTTGCCATCGATTTTCCTCCTCCCCCGATGAGAAGCTTTGAACAGATCAAGAACGAAAATTTCGAAAATTTGACAAATAAACCCCACATTCGTGATCAGCGCCCCAAATAACCCACTGGAAGGATTTAATATGGAATCTGGAACATTTTTTTCGAAACGCTCGCAGAGGTATAAATAAACGTCTAACCGAAAATCCGTAGAAGTCCAAAACGCTGCCAGTCTAAGCGAAGTTTGGAAAATGTGCCTTCATCCGAACTTTGCTCAGGGGGGTAGTTTTTGGCGTTTAACAAAAGTATGAGGTTCGTTTCCGGATTTTACGAAGACTTATGCGCGTCTTTGATAGAAAAAAGGCGCTTAACAAAGAACTAGAGCCTTCTAGCCTTCTAGGGAAGCGGGTCAGAGTTGACTGAAAACATTCATCAGCTCTCTGATTAGGGGGAACGCCATGCGAGGTTCCCTAGTTAGCTTTCTCAGATGGGTCCGGGCGGTGCAAGCAGCGGAGCGGTCGTTCATGGCAAAATATAACAGTGATTAGGAGATTTCGACATGATAAGCTCGATAAGCCTTACTTCAACGAGCTCAAAATCAGGGAGCTCGGCTATATGCCCTATGCCCGATATGCATATGCTTGATACCATCATAAATTTTTCCATAGAACCACTTCCTTGTAGACGTCATTTTGAAAAGTTGCTGGAATATTAATTGAGACATACCAAACATACTGAAAGATTTATAGCGTTGTTCTCTCCATATCCATCTTTTGTAGAGACGTTGACCGATTTCAGATTTATTGCACTAAAACAATGTCACAATTTGTTTTGATGCTTTCGCAGGTGCAAGTGTGGGAGGTGCAGTCCAGGGCAACGGAAAAAGGCGATTATGCGGTCGCGTAACTCCTCTATGCATACTGCAAGTCACGCCATAATCGGCGGCAAAGTTGTAATTTTCTCCTGAATTTTGAAGAAAAAACATCGGGAACGTTGAGAAACCGGTGGGTTTTACCCCACACAACCACTATCAATTTCTCTGTTATTCCCTCTTTTTTGTGATTTTTTCATTTTTTCTTTAAATTTCTGCATGTATTTATGATAGTCTTTAGGTGTATTGATGATAAGTGGTAATGACGGGAACACTTACCGCATCTCAACTTTTCCGGTGTTTTTTCTTTGAGTTTCAGGGAGAAATAAACATAGCCGTCGATTTGGCGCAACCTGGTGGTGAAAAGAAGCTGACACAACAATCCTTTTCCGTTGCCGTGGACTGTATACGGCGCGTTTTGAGTGGTACTCATGGATAGATAAGCTGGGATCTACTTGTAAACGCTATGGTCGACACAAAAAAGCTACGGGTACAAGGGTTCACTCAATTAAGAGAGCTTAGATACATGATGCATATGTTTTTTTTCGAAATGGTTCTATTCATCAGCATTGGGTGCAGATGTTTTCTTTGCAGTGGTGATGTATCAACTAATCGTTTCGCGGAATCTCTGACAACGAGAAGGCTTGCGTGTGTCGATTCAATTTCTTCCCACTAGTAATTGTTTTCGATAAACTACTGCTTGATTGACAATACTCAGCAGGGTTTGTCTCTTTTGCAGGGCACTTCAATATTGGTGATCCTACAAATAGACAAGATAATTAATTGCCTTTGATAGAGAAACTCACAAAAGTGAACACTGCCAGCGCGTAGGGTAGATGCCTCACACGGAATCCGGAGATGTCCAAGGTTTCGAAGGCATCTAGTCTAATTTTGACACGAGAATTCACGTAAATTACGGAAAGTTTAGCATCAGTTGGTGAAGTTTTAGCTACACGGCCCGCATATTCTACGGGATTTCTCGCTACAGCACTCGTTTGATCCACCCACCCAGTCCTGAACCGTACTAGAAGGGCGATCCCAGCTGCTACCGCATCGCCGTTTCCTCTCCACGGCCAGCAGCATCCCAGCGGTCAACATTCACCTTATCAAGGTCTTTCAAAGAGCGACATTGGGTGACCCTCCACGACAAGACACAGAATGTCAAGTTATCACTCCATGAGTTGACTGCTCCCGCAATGTTCGAACGGCATCCCTGCGTACCGCTTAGCCAACGCGGGTTTGAGATTGCATTTCAACACAGGCTGTCGCTAAATCCGTAGATTCTCGCTACAGAATCATAGCGAGAAAGCGAGATCAATGTATCAAATTTAGCCTTCGTTTTTACGTAGAATACGCGTAGGATTTGCCTTTCTCGTACCTTCGACACAAGAATATGCGGGTTTTAGCTATCGTAGCTAAAACCCGTAGTTTCTCGCTACATGACATGGCGTTACAGGCCGCGCCCTCGGAGGCATCTATTAGGTAAGGACCCTTCGCCACCGATTGGTCACATCATGAATTCCCCACGCGTTAAACTCTGTCTGTTTCGAGTCGGAGTATTCTTCCACAGCCATTTTGACTTCCTCATCGTTAATGAGCTGTTTTCCATCCAGGAAGTGCTGCATCGAGCGGAACAGATGGTAGTCGGAAGGGGCAGGAACTAGGCTAGATGGAGGGTGAGGAAGAACTTCCCGGCCCAGGTCCAGCAGTTTCTGTTCGCCTTCTTTACGACAATGCTCGGCAACACGTATCTCGGATAATCCGACAGAAACTGCTGGACCTGGGCTGGGAAGT
Source organism: Aplectana chamaeleonis (assembly GCA_029168955.1). Classification (NCBI taxonomy): domain Eukaryota; kingdom Metazoa; phylum Nematoda; class Chromadorea; order Rhabditida; family Cosmocercidae; genus Aplectana; species Aplectana chamaeleonis. Next base: position 51,176 of record JAPDOI010000653.1, read on the forward strand.
TCTTACTCACCCTCCATATAGCCCAGATCTTGCCCCTTCCGACTTCCATCTGTTCCGCTCGATGCAGCACTTCCTGGATGGAAAACAGTTCACTAACGATGACGAAGTCAAAGTGGCCGTGGAAGAATACCTCGACTCGAAACAGCCAGCGTTCTACGCGTTGGGAGTTCATGATCTGCCTTTTCGGTGGCTAAGGATCCTTGGATGTAATGGAGATTACTTTGTTGGGTGAGCCTTGTTTGTTTTTGAAATAAATGTTTTTTTTTATTCGAAGTCGTGAAAAGTCCGGAAACTTTCGCATCAACCTAATAGGTACGCGTTGTCTGAGAAGTTAGAGCGCTTCCAAACTGTGGGATACTTTTGAGGACCTCTCCATTTTGATCTACCACAGGTTATGGGTGCCGACCATGGCAAAATGCGATCGCTGATACCGAAGTTCAGATAAAAAAAGACATGCTCTCTCCTTCCGAACTGCGAAAGGAGGGAGCACATCGACACATTGTAGATCATATTGTACAAAGCGTTAAAAGTATAACGTTCGAAAATTGGGCAAAGGCACTATAGTTCTCGTAAGTGTTCTCTGGCTATAGTGTAAATAGGGTATTCCGAACTCACAGTTCAATTGCCTCGCGATATCCGTCTTTTGCAGATCTAACGAGTCTAACCATATTTGTATTTGTTTATTACAGGTCACGCCTGCATAGTTAAGTTACATAGAAAAACAAGAGAAAACACTGAATATAAAAAGACAGGAAACAGAGATAATACCAATATGATTTGAAACAGGCTCAATCATCCTCAGTCGTCAAGATGTGATCCCAGCTACGTTTGAAAGCGGAAAGAGTTGTAGGGAGGTTGCCCCTCTTGAGTAACTTTTCAAACTCACTTCTTGCTCTATTAACAAAGAAGTGGTGTTTCAAACTTTTTCTGGCTCTGTTGCGGACAAGTTTGAAGCTGCTGCCTCTTGTGGTAGACGCCCTGAGCTGGATGAAATCGTTTGGCTTGAGTCCAACATGCCCATACAAGATCTTATAAACCATCAGAAGATCGAACCTTTTCCTTCTGCAAGCCAGCGGTTCAAGTTGTAGTTCCTTATTCCTAGCAATTCTGCAGGGCATTTCATCATAGCTGCGACCCCTGACCCTGATCATCACTTTGCGTGTTAAGCTGTTTTCGAGTTTTTCCAACACACCCCTGGTCGAGACCTTGTGAAGGTTGGAAATTACAGTCCCATACTCAAGTTGTGGTCTAACATACGTTTTATAAGCATTAAGAAGCACCCTTTCGTTATTGCTGGACAGGGCACTGAACATGCTATACATAACTTTACTAGCTCTAGATACAGCCTTAGCACAATGAACATCAAAGGTGAGATCGCTGAACCATATGCAATAGAGTGTTGGCCAAATAATCGTTTATTTGAATATTTGAATGTTTAAAGAAGTGGATTAATCGGGTTATTCGAATATTCAAATTTTCTAAGGAGTGGATTATTTGAGTTGTTCGAATATTCACAGAAGAGGAATATTCGAACTATTCGTTTATTTGATTATTCAAAAAAATATTCGATGAAACACTTGAATATTAAAGGAAAAGAACATAACACAAATATTGGAGGGACTGAATAAGCTTCTCCAAATGGGTGCTTTTCTATGCTAAAGTTTTTTCACTTAGGTTTTTTTTTCAAATCTAATATTGAGGTTCATGCCCTAAAGTATTTTGATGCTACTGATTTCCAAACACACATATGCATTATTGGATAATGCATCTATGGATGCCTTTTTAGAATATAAAGCCTGGGAGGAGGAAAACCGAAAGCCCCTTAGCGGTTGTCTCGTGCTTGCTTCGCGCCTCAATTAAATTTCAAGAGCGGGATTCAGTTGTCAGCTTGATGGTAATTTCCTTCCATCAGTCTCCTACTGGAAGCCCGTTTGATGAATGTTTTTCCCTGGTTTTTCATCATCCCCTTCTTAACCTTTTCCATTCCTTTGGAGCTGTGCTCCCATACAATTATTCTGGCATTCTAGAGAATATTAGGTACTATCTTAGACGGGGTGACACGACACTCATTGTCAGGGTATAGGACACAAACGAAGTGGTTGACGGATTGATAACGTTATCAATCGAAGTATTTCTAAAAGGTTTCCAACACAACAACGACTGATTGCTGGGCCGTCCGTAGTCGCTCCTTGTCCCACCCCAAATCGGATCAATAATGTAAACGACATTTTCTACGCGCAACAGTCTCGTTCTAGCTGAATTACTAGCGTAATCCCGTGCGAGAGCTTTGCGTGTGTGTTACCACAAATACATATTTTTCCCTGACCTGTCATCTCAATAATTTGAAGGACAATTTCACTGCTGCCAACCTAACTGCCCGCCCTCCTTTGCAATCGCCCCGGGTGCGTACCAGTTTGAAGAGGCTTTTGAAAGACAGAGCCCGCCCGGGTATGGTGATCCAGTTGCGTGCTCTGGGGGTAATAGAACTCCAATGCGGTCAAATAGGTCTGCGGCACTAGTGAAGCCATAGTTCCAACAAACTGAAGTATTTAAGAGGTTGAGACTTTTCCTATCATAGCACGGCTCTTCTCGGGAAATTTGTTCAGAGTTACCAGCCACTTTTTTCGCTATTAGATGGCCAATAAATTCTTGCTAATTTGTTTATAATGGGCATTGATATTTTGTATTGGCTACAATAAATGAATGAATAATACCACTGTAATCACGGCATCCCGCCGAGTGCAGTCTAGCCGGGCTCATGGACGGCCCAGGCGGAACTACTTACGACCCAAGGCAGCCCATGGACGACTGAGGAGGGACTATGTCGGAATATCGTCCAACTATGAGGCGGACCTAAGTTGCTTTGGCCATATCGCCAGTCCTGCGTGAGCCCAGCAGAACTCCCCGCCTAGATTGCACGAGCTGTCTGTACTACTTGCCGGAGCAAGCAGTATACTACAATAATGATATAAGCACAGTAATACCACAACTTATGTGAAAATCCTCATGCCACCCACTTGGACTTCTCTGTACTAGTCAATACGCATGTAAATTACAGTAGTTGGTAATTGTGAAATATATGGACTCTCTTGCAAACGCGACACAACACCGATAAAAGCTTCAGCCGCCAAGCGGCTGGGATGGAATGGTTTTGCTCAAGCCTTGTGGTCGCTAAATATTTAATAACTAGTTGATGATTCCTTTCAAACAAATTTTCCGGAGATTCCCTTCTGGATTCATTTAGATTAGTTTATACATACTGCAAGACGATGGTGGACAGATCTTGAGGAGAGAGAGGGAGGGTAAACCCTGTGGCATTTCTAAAGAGCTCTCCGATTTGTTTATCAACACGACCAAGCACTCGCTCTCGTCGAAACACCGTTATCAGCAGCTGTATTTGTCTATGGACCACCGTTTCGCTGGTGGTGATAATTGACATCGAGAGCTTTTAAGAAATGTCCCAGAGATCACTATAAACAATAAGCAAAACTGAATTTCATTGCTATCGATAACACTATGTAACAAACTTTCACTTGTTTCTGTTCCTGAGTTGAAATTGTGTTTTCCTAACCCGTTAGGTCCAGAATGGAAAGGAAACCGCTGTTATCCCAAGGAAACTTCGCTTTTGTGACTAGGACAATGAAATTTGGAAAATCGTGCGCTTATGTAAGACAAATTTCGTTCCTGGCTTCTAAATGTTATATTTCAATTTTTTATGTCTAATGTATGTGGAAAATGACTTCATTAAGCACAAACTTTGCTTACATGACAACAGCACGAAGAAAACTCGTGTTTTGTGAAAACAGAAAGATTTTAATTCATTTTCGGCCTTAGGATCGGGTAAAAACAAAAAAATGTTCAAGGAATAGACAATCACGGTCGGAAACCACTCAACAAGGTTCAGAAATGCGTAGATTTTCTGGATTTACTGTTGTAATGTGAGTCACTCTCTCGAAGTTGCACCCAAATGTAGTACCCCCTCATGGTTTCGTGATACCGTCCTTGGTAACGACGTTCAAAGTCCAATACATATATCTTGATGAAAGGGCACGCCTTGCTCGTTGAATTTGTCAAGATGCAAGTCAATGATGTGGATTTTCAGGGACATTCTGCATCCCATTTTGGCGTAATTCTTTATGAGAGTGCACCAACTCCACACAGCTTTCAGCTTTGTGATCACCTAGGAAGCCGTGAACAACTGCAACGAAATTGCTCCAAGCCGTTCTCCCCGTCCTGTTCAACGGCTTTGCGAAATCCTCACATTTTATGATCCTCTTGATCTGTGGTCTGACGAGTATACCAGCCCTGACCTTAGCCTCGGACTGAGTCGTTACCAAGGACAGTATAACGGAACATGATGAGGGACTACATTTGGGTGCAACTTCGAGAGAGTGATTCACAGTACAATCGTAAATCCAGGAAATCTACACATTTCTGAAACTTTCTGAGTGCTTTCCGACTGTGTGTGCCTATTCCTTGTACATTTTTCGCTTTTACCAGTTCATAATGCCAAAAATGAATAAAAATCTTTCTATTTTCTCGAAAAACGAGTTTTTCTCCCGCTGTTGTAGTGTAAGCGAAGTTTGTTCTCAATAAAGTCATTTTTTGACGTACTTTGGACATAAACAATTGAAATATGACACCTAGAAGCCAGGAACAAAAATCGTGTTACATAGTGTAATCAGCGAATCCGGCCGGCGACCATAGCTTCGTTGGGTGGAGCCATGTACTCCACCAACCTTCACCCCTGGGCAGGTAAAGTGGGGAACTTTCACCATTGGGAAAACTGGTGACAACCGGTGAAACGCCCCGAAAAAGAATGAAAGCGACCCAACACTCATGCAAGTCATTTTCAAGATTGGGTGGGTGTCACTGCCGGTTTTTCGGTCATAACCGATTTACTCTGAGAGATAGCCCTTTGGAGGAAGGCTGTTTTCGGAATCCCCATAAAATTTTGCATTGAATAGAGTTTTTAGTTTTGGAAAATGGTTTTTTGCCCATAACTTTTTTTGTGCTTGGAGATAAACTTTTGGTGAAGGCTGTTCTCATAATCTCGATGGAATTGTGCGTCGACTGGTGTTTCCAGTTTGAAAAAATATTCTCTCGATCCCTCAGCCTAATTCATTTAACGAAACACCGGTTTTTCGCCTATAACTCTTCAACCGTTGAAGAGAGGGTTTTGGTGAAGGTTGTTTTTGAAATCTACGTAAAATTCTGCGTCGAATGACATATCGGGTTCATAACTTTGCTCGCTCCATAAGCCAGCCAGGTCGGTGGAGCCGAGCTCCATATAAGTAGGAGACGCAGAGTTCTCCTGGAGCCTACAACGGGGCTCGGCTCCACCTACGTGGCTGACTTATGGGGCAAGCAAAGTTAGGAACCCGATATATCATTCGACGCAGAATTTTACGCGGATTTCAAAAACAACCTATTCCAAACCCTGTCTTCAACGGTTAAAGAGTTATAGGCGAAAAACCGGTGTTTCGTAAAATGATTTAGACTGAAGGATCGAGAAAATATTTTTCCAAACTTGAAACACTAGTCGACGCAGAATTCCATCGAGATTCCGAACCTCTAACACAGGTCTATCTTCAAGCACAAAAAAGTTATGGACGAAAAACCGGTAATTTCAGGCGAAAAAAAAATGTACTTTATAAACTGAAATCGGCTGGTAGAAGGGGAACGTATTTTTCAAAACTGAAAACGCTATTCAATGCAGAATTTAATGAAGATTCTGACAACAACCTTCACCAAAAGGCTATCTTTCAGGGTAAAAAAGTTATGGACAAAAAACTGATTGCTTTTGGTGAAAGAAACGTTACTTCATAAATTGAAGTCGGCTGAGAGACTGGAAACGTATTTTTCTTAACATGAAAACATTATTCGACGCGAAATTCCATGGAGACTTTGGAAACTGCTTCGTTCAAAGATTCGTCTTGAAGGGATTCGTCTTGAAAAAATGTTTCAAAATCAATGATTAAGAAGAAAAATTAACTGAATGCAAAAAAAGAGGATTGAGAAAACGTCAAATTTTGAAGTTGCAAGTCTTTAGGGAACCTTCATTATTGCCCACTCAGGTATCCTAAACAACCTTCACCTCTCGGACCGCTGTCTCCACCCCAACGAACCTATGCCGGCGACCTGTCCGTCGAGGATTCTCATCGTGGGCCAGCTGTATTGGAGGTTCTGAGACCCCTGTCACAGTTGGCCAAAAAATCGTCCAAGTCTCTCTGACTCCGGTCTACTCCTAACCGGCGCAACCAATCACAACGTATGACTCCGGGGCGCATGCGGACGCATTGTGTGTCTTTTATTCGGCTGGGTTTGCGTGCACAAAACTAAAGCCGCGATCTTCATTCCGCGGCGTGCAAGAGCGGCATTGGATTTCAGGCATATAGATATTTGGTCGGTGTTGATGATAAACATTGCATCGCGTCGCTCGTCACCGAAACTATTATCCCGGCGTGATATCAGTCGGGTGGGCCACGCACGCACACTTTCTACACCTCTTCCTCCACGTTTCCTGCACGCATCAGCCCATCGGACAGCACTGACGAGGCCCGAAGGTGAAAGGTTCCAGAACGAGGCACAACGCAATGCGATAAAATATGACTTGAAGGAAGAATGATCGACCGCAGTAGGTCCTAGCAGGAGCGGAGACTGACGCCGCTGCTCGAAGCAATCCAACACTAGTGGCGCTGGGCGTGCGTGTTTCAGGCATTCGTCGTGAGACCGACCGCTTCTTTGAGAAGCGCTAGCGTCGCTTTCATTCGGCCAACGGTATACTTTTGCGACACGCGGTCGCATCGCTATGCACAGCTACAGCGACCACCTCCCGCCCTTTAATACTATCGCTGTCGCAGAGCGCCGCACAGCGACAGCGACAGTGGCAGCGACAGGCATCAGCACATTTGCAGTATGTCAGCCCTCCGCGACACGTCGCTGCAACGCACACGCGACAACTGTTCCGACGGTGGCCAATGCCATTGCTCCGATGCTTGTCCCGCCAAGATTTGTGCTAGATGTCATGACTGTCGCTCTTGACAGCGACAATGTATACCATTGACCTTGCAGTCAGGCCAATATCACGATTTTAGGATTCTTTTTCTAAATTTATTTTCCGCCAGTAGTCAATCTAATGAAACATACAAAAACGTCAAAAAAAGTGTTCGTAGGGTAATTTTACCGCTCACGTATGCTCCAGCTCACCACCTTAAGCGCAGAAAAAGGTCGCTGTCCTTACGCTTTCACCCGGCTCTATATGTATGCAGATCATTTCCCGGCTGGCCGTGGAGACGCCTCATCCTTCTTTGGATCGGGATTTCCACTCCCCGGATGGGTCATCTGGAGAGAGGTGTAAAGGATTATTCATAGCTGGTCGCTTCGATTTGAGTTTGAAGCGACCAAAAATACTGTCGCGATCTGAAATCGCTCCGTGCCGCGACTTGAAATCGTTTCGTGCAGCGATTTCAAGACGCTCGGGCGGACGTAATTTCGCGTGAAATAGACGGACAATTGCGTGCCAAGCCACGGGAATGAAAAAAAAGCTTTTTTTCTCGACAATCCTGCTTATTTTTTGGCATTGTTGCCTTTACCTTCTAGATAAAAGAGTTTTGCACAGTTTTCAAACAAAAAATGGTTCCAAAAGAGGATGGGGTGGAGTTTCCTTGAACAGCAACATAAAACTAAAGCTAAAGCTACTAGTTGGTCGAAGCCGGCATGGAATGTAATTTTTCGGTAGCCTCATTACATTTTCTCATCTCTCTCATCGTAAATGTATGATAAATACTCGTTTTTCCCTCTCACATGCCTTCTTTTATGCGGGTGAACTGTGACGTCTGCAATTTTGCGCCACATACGCAGGGTTGTGATGAAAGATTGCGGACTAATCGCCTCGAGTAGTCGAATCGCTTCCATCATGGAAGCGACGTGATTAGTCGAAGCGACCTAACAAAATCAGGCAGGTCGCTTCGACCAGCTATGAAATATGCCAGTCGCTGGGTGATCGCGACTGAAACTGCAAACTGTTCCAAACCGTCGTGACTCAGTGCAAGATCTGTTGGCGCGATGGGTTTTGTAACTGTTGGCAGTATGAATAAACCTTAAGAGCTCCATGTCCCCTTAACAACGTGAACAAGTGAATGAACGCGCAAAATTCCGTTTCCTACCGTACATACATGGAATTGCGTTTTCCTGGTATTTTCGGGAGGGCTGATGGGAGATTTCCTTGGGGGAGTCACGAAGAAATACTACCGTGCTATGGCGCCATCGCCGAATAATATATACATTGAGTGATGGATGTTTAGGATGCAGCAATAAGAAATGGCCTTTCCCGTTTGATTGAAGAAAGCTCCGACATGTAATGGAGTCACCCGGCTGGATTCTTCACACACGAGAAGAGGACTATCTTTATAGCTCTCGGGGCTCGGAAACTATACTCAATCTCTTCTACTAAGACACACTTTGACTACTGTTTCCGGGATCTACAGATTTTCTACTTTTGGTGTTCTCTCACCAGTTAAAAGGGAGGAAAGAGCCACCCAGTCGGCAAGCAGAAGTGAACTTCGTAGTCGAATGGAAAATGACGACGTGTTCTACTATCGCTCGCCGGTTAGCAAATTTATTTTGTTCGAAGAAGTCAGAAAAATGAAAAGGATTGAATCCTTTGCCACTGGAGGAAAAACGCTTCCTGATGACTCACTGTAAAATGGCTCGATGACGTAGTCATCCGGACGTATTCTAACTATATCTGTCGGACTGAACTTGATTCGCTTCCTTCTGCAGGGCAGCGCTGATATGGTTAGGGGTTTCAGTAGCAGTGAAGTAACTGCTTTCATCCACTGACGAGAACACGTGAACACCCACGTAGAAATGCACTTTGTTCCCAACTTCGCGTGATTTCTGGCTGAAAAATGATGAGAAGGTCGAAATCAGAAATCCAAGGGCAGTTAATGAGGGTGCTTGCATACCTCCTCCACGTGCTAAACATTTTTGCGATGGAAGTCTTGCACTTTTTCTATAATATCTTTTGTTAGAGGTTCTTTAGCAAGGTAACGCCTATGTTGTAGGTGAAACACATTTAGGGGTTCTTCTTATGATTCACAGAAATCAAATGTTTTCGCTTCAGCTCCATTCGTTAACAAGATAACCCTTTGAAGGTACGCCAACTGCTGACGTGGCACCGCGCGATACCTGATCGTCTGTCTTTCCTAGGAGCTAAGGTAAGCTCTGAGGCGTTTCTTAAAGGCAGGGTCCGGGCAGACCTTCGATTTTGAGATTTCCCGCTAAATCGGTGCTCTTGCTACAGGTAGTCCCAAGGAACATGTGAAAACTGCTTAAAAACCGGTCTTCTTCAAGTTATTCCAGCCACTTCCGTTCGCCGAAGATCCAGAAAAGTCAGAAAAGTGTGGCCATCGTCCATATTTTAGCGGTTGTCCATGCATTCTTCAAAAGTGCTGTGTAATTATCCGTCATTCCAGCCATGATTATCATGCTGTGATTACCGTAATCCCTGACTTTGAGGCTGTTTTCTCCAGAACTAAGGACTCAGAGGTCGTGAAACGTTCAGACGATGTTCATCTAGGCCAGCCCAATCTACTTGACCCAAATTTCGGTAGTGTCAAAGTTTGACCGGACCTTGCCTTTAAGAGCCCTTGATTTCGGTTATCACCAGCAGTGGGGCGGTGAGCCTTTGTGATACATACGTTGTGATAATGTTGTTTAGACAAAAGATCACCGCTCGCTGCTAGTGATAATCGAAGTCCAGGGCTTCTTAGAGATGCCCCTGACCTTATGTACACTGAAAGGCTAAAAATAGGAAACAAGTGCTGCAGCCTATCTATGCGCTCCTAGGAATTCGAAAGTCGTCAAAGAGCTATCGTTGTCCACACTTCGCAGGGGTCGGTGTTTCGCAGATAATGGGAGTGGCTTGGTCGTTGACTCGAGATTACCTAAACCGAGGGGCGCTAATAAAATGGTTTGGCTTTCAATAACGAATACAGGTAGCAGGGTACGTCTCTCAATGGCAGAGAAACCGAGCCACACACGAGAGGTACAACCTTCCGACTAGACAGTCACGGTCAGTCCGCTGCAGACAAATTTTTGCGAGCCGCTTCAGCGAACCCCTATCCACTCGATTTTTTTTTCGTGAATATTTCCTGATTTAGCTCTCTTCAGTATTTTCTTCTCTCCATCGATATTTAAATTCTAGTTTTCTCAGAGAGGCCTTCGAGGGTTGATGAATAGCTTAGCTCAAAGTAGCAGCGTTTTGTAGTACGTTTCCTCTAATTGAAACAGTTGTCCCAGAAATGTAGCGTAGACAAGTTTTCTTGGAAATGACAACATCAAGACGTAGTCATTTGTCTCGGTTATTAAGCAGGGTTTCGGGGAATGCTAATGGAGACAAAAGGACTCCTATAATCTGGCATTATTATCCTGTCAACTTCATCTGCATTTTAATGTAACGGCAATCTCATTCACTAGTGCAAGGATGTATAGGACACGGCTTTTTTCCGTCGCAACTTGAACGGGATTCAGTCCGACAATTTTCATCTCCGTCATCGACACTAAGCTTCGCTAACACGAATAACCAGATCATCCTTTGCCGGTTATTCGGGGATTTCGGTTTATTCGTTTTATTACTCTCTATCCGACCACTTTCGGACCGGACGATCAATGAGAACAAATAACGATCCTGTGTAAAAAGAATAGCATCCGATAAATCCGAAAATAATATCTATTCAGAAGTTGTAGAGTTTGTTCGCGCTCACAGCTATCACTTTTGATATAAGCTGTCGTTTTGAAAGCAAGTGGTGCACTTGCGTCTTCGGACGGACTTCGTTCTGCCCGCATTTCGGAGTCCTCGCACTCCAGTCTTTTGCTTCCTGTCAAATTTCATATCAGTACAATACCGCTCGTAGGATTTGGTCAGAAGGCGCGCGAGGTCGGGTTTTAGCGTCTTTTTCTTATAACTCACTTCAAAATCAACTCTGAGCAAAACTATGGTGATATTCGTGATCCTGGTGTCAAGGGCTACCAAATGGTATAGCCCTTGTTGGGGTTTCGTTTTGAACTAACGAAGTTTGACAGGCAGGGTATACTGTATATTACCATTTGATGGAAGTGGGGTGCTCGGCGTCCTGTGTCTGCGTCCTCGTGGCTCCCACCACACCGTCTGCGACGCGCTGGCCGTCTGTGGCCTCGCCGACTCGCGTGCTGCCTTTCCCCTGAACACGTTCGGCCTTGCACACTCCCCTATTCATGCTTTCTCTCCCACGAAGGTCAGCAGCGCTGATTTTCGCCGGTCCCTCAACCATCAACTCAACGGTGTGGTTGCGTGCACTACTCAATGCGCCCGGCACTAATCGACGTATGTTACGTAAACATACCTCGCCTCTGTCGTCGGTGGCGCGCGCGGCGTCACGGCTTCGCATTGGAGCGCTCTTTCTCACAACACAGTGCAGTGCCACACCCATACACTATTCAAGCTGGGTGACATGCGATATTTAGTGTATGTGAGGAGTACAAAGGCCTCCGTACAGCGTTGATAACTATTTATAACTACATTATGGAGGATACGTCGGTCAAAAACGCGATTCTCGCGAAAAATACTAACCTGAGTTCACAATTACTGAGAAACCCTGCAGAGAGTCAGTCATGTATCGTAACTGTATCGTGCGAGCTAGAAAGTTTGATCAGGAGCTGTAAAATTTGTGCAGGACCCACTTCTTTTCGGCTTCCACGTCTTTAAATCTACATATTGTCCTTATAGGGTTGAATACATATTGGGCTAGATAAATGTAAACAATACACACATTCTACGATACCTTCAAGGCACAGCCCAACCTCAAAATCGTCTTCCGTTTTTCTTGCTTAGCTTTGTGAGATCTCAGGCTGATCACATTGGTGTCTCCAGAATCGCTAAGAACCCACCACGGACACAGCCATTATCCATCGTCACCACTGTCTTCCGCTTTGTAGAAAGCGGATCAATAAACATATTCGCTGTTTCAGCAGGGAATCATAGACCTGCTTTTGAGATTCAATGATCATGCACAATGCTGAAATCTGCGGCACTACGCTGACTCACGCCATGGATCACTTATCATTTCCTAGCAGATGGTGAAATTTCTCCGAAAAAAGCATCATCTAATAGTCATCGATGCTGTACCCTTGAAGCATGCGAGGTGGATTGGTCATCTTTATTTTCTCTTTTATATTTCGACTGCCAAATATCTCGATGTTGTCATTTATTGTGGTAGAAATTTCTCCGAAAAAAGCATCATCTAATAGTCATCGATGCTGTACCCTTGAAGCATGCGAGGTGGATTGGTCATCTTTATTTTCTCTTTTATATTTCGACTGCCAAATATCTCGATGTTGTCATTTATTGTGGTACTAGCGAGACCTAGCGAAGTTTTCGCTCAAAAAATTTTCAGGTCCGCTAGCTTACTGAGGCAGATTATTCTGACAAAACGGTGTTGACTGCCTTCCGTATATCCGAAACTTGCTGTCCGTATGGACTCTCCTGAGCAAAACTGGCTGCCGGACATTTATAGCAGGGTGTAGGGTATAAAAACGTGGCATAAAAAAAGCAAAACATAAGAAGCCAGCGGTAGATCGTCGGTTGTCACCGGCATCTTATTTACGACCCCTTCCTTCTCTAATGTACGCAAGCTATTATTCTCGCTCTACCATCCCTGTCATGTTGAGAAAAAAGCACTCGCATTTTAGATGTGGTTTCCCTTGTTGACCAACACCATGCCTTTGTTCTCAATAAATGAATTATGTCCGTTGATGTTTACGTTTTTGTGAAGCAGATTTTGATAAGCTCAGACGTTCAACATATATAAAACTGGTTTATCGAAGATAGTGAATCAAAATGACTGAGCGGTTGTATTGAGTGACGAACAGAGATGATGCGGAAGTGGAGCTGCTGATTGTTTCGTCAGACTGGCGAGGAAGTGTCTCCAGAGTTTCGCGTACTCCTCAAAACGCGTTGCACGCTTCTCAAGATACATGATTTCCTATCTGTTTTCTTCGCTACACAAAGGCTAAGATTTCGCATGAAAAATTGAGAAAATCTCGCTGACTCAATTCTACTTTCTTCATGACGTCCTGCACCTTTCCACTGCGGCCCTGCTAACTCTCTATGACGTCCTGCACATTCCCACCTGGGTCCTTAACACATTTCACGACGTCCTGCACGCACCTACTGGGGTACAGCACCCATTCCATGACGTCCTGCACATTCTTACTGGGAACCTGCGCACTTTCTATGATGTCCTGCACGCCTCCATTCGGGTCCTGCACACTTCCTCCGACGTTCTGCACACTTTCTATGACATTCTGCACACTCCCATTTGGGTCATGCAAACTCCCACTGGGGTCCTGCACACTTTCTGTGACGTCCTGCGCACCCACATTTGGGTCCTGCACACTTTCTATGACGTTCTGCGCACTTCCATTTGGGTCCTGCACACTCCCACTGGGGTCCTGCACACCTTCTGTGACGTCCTGCGCACTCCCATTTGGGTTCTGCACATTTTCTATGACGTCCTGCACACTTTCTATGACGTCCTGCACACTCCCACTGTAGTCCTGCACGCTTTCAACGACGTTCTGTACATTCCCACTGGGCTCCTGCACACTTTCTATGACGTTCTGCACACTCCCACTGGGGTCCTGCACACTTTCTATGACGTCCTGCACACTCCCACTGGGGTCCTGCACACTTAACATGACGGCCTGCACAGTCCCACTGGGGTCCTGCACACTTCCTATAACGACATGCACACTCCCACTGGGGTCCTGCACGCTTTTTATGACGTCCTGCACACTCCCACTGGGGTCCTGCACACTTACCATGACGGCCTGCACGGTCCCACTGGGGTCCTGCACACTTCCTATAACGACATGCACACTCCCACTGGGGTCCTGCACGCTTTTTATGACGTCCTGCACACTCCCACTGGGGTCCTGCACACTTACCATGACGGCCTGCACGGTCCCACTGGGGTCCTGCACACTTCCTATGACGACCTGCACACTCCCACTGGGGTCCTGCACTTCCTATGACGACCCGCACACTCACCGGGGTCCTGCACGCTTTTATGACGTCCTGCACACTCCCACTGGGGTCCCGCACACTTCCCATCACGGCCTCCACACCCCCACTGTGGTCCTGCACACTAGCACTGCTGTCCTGCAGACTCATCAACCTCGAGATTCTGTACGGCGTCCCGTAAATATTACCGAAGACCTGTCGCCGTGATTAGAGCGTAGCACTTCTACCGCTGGATGACTCATAGAGGTTTTCATGACCCACGGCTAAAATTGCGCCCCACGGACAAACTCGGTAGCCCTGAGGCGCGCAAGAGGTGGTTCAGGCTGATTTTTGGTAATCGATGAGTGTCCCACCCACGCAAATGTTGGTACCATTTCATCCCTGTTTTGATCGGCCATTCTGAAGATTCACGGGTAAACACAATTACACACACACACACATACATACATACATACTAACATCGAGACATAACTGCTTTAAGTATAAGGATTTAGCATTTGAAGTACAATACCGCCGCTATCCAAGGAATATATTCTTTAATAATACTAATTATCAAAGCCAAAAAAGATGGAACATCAGATGATTAAACAGTCATAATATAACAACAGTTTCAACAGAAAACTATTCTTCTCCTCACATTTTTCGAGAATAGGGGTGGGTGAAGCTGGAAGATTTGCGTGGGAACTTGACCAATACGGCACAATGCTATGTATCATATTGTTATCACAATCACAGCTGATAATTTTGTGAGGGGGGAACGTCGAACTGTTCCTTCGCCGCGCGCGGCACCATCCCTGCCGCTTACCCTCGAGATTTCCCAACGGTTCACACCAAATGGAATGATGGTGGGGGAACCGCCGAAAATCTCGACGCGAAGAGGCAGCACGCGAGTCGGTGAGGCCACAGACGGCCAGCGCGTTGCAGACGGTGTGGTGGGAGCCACGAGGACGCAGACACAGGACGCCGAGCCCCCCTCTTCCATCAAATGGTAATATACAGTATACCCTGCCTGTCAAACTTCGTTAGTTCAAAACGAAACCCCAACAAGGGCTATACCATTTGGTAGCCCTTGACACAAGGATCACGAGTATCACCATAGTTTTGCTCAGAGTTGATTTTGAAGTGAATTATAAGAAAAAGACGCTAAAACCCGACCTCGCGCGCCTTCTGACCAAATCCTACGAGCGGTATGTACATATCATCTCACCTACTCCAGGATTAGAATCTAACGTGTTCTGGTTATGCCGAGCAGTTATCATGTTCCCTCGTATAACTTTCTTTCTGTTTGTCGTGAATTCTTATAGATACACTTTTTCAAACCAGCATCGGGCAGCGTTTATAGCGGCGTCCTATACATTCACTAACGAGGTGAAGTTAAAAAAAAAACGCCGTAGACCTCATTCTTTAAAAAAAGGTAAAGATTCTAGGTGTGATTCATAACACAGGGCTGTTTATCATGAGGTGACGAGGAACTCCAGCCCTCAACAGCAGTATATTGGATAAGAATGAATGAATTATGCCAGCATAGCAGCTATCCATGTGTAACTCCGTGTGTATATGGCATCTGTATTGAATTTACGGCGAGGAATGCATTGAAATCCGCAAAGCATGACCAAAATGAAATAATTAAAAATTAATGTGACACTGGTCCAAACACAAAAACGCGAGAGGGTTACGTATATGTATAGAGGGTACTACGGACGTGAGGAAATCTAGGAAAATATTTATTTGTGTTCCCGCATGGTAGATTTGGGGGAGGGGCAGATTAAAAATTACAACTGTTGCGTTCGCATTCCTCATTTCTGTTAGATATGCAGACAAATAGTGTTAGTGAACAGGTCTACTGGATCAGGCCCAATTCGTTCTGTACGCATTTCGCAGAAAACAGATCGCTTCTGTCATGCATCCGGCTTGGAGTACTATGAAGTTTGAGTTGCCAAAAATGCGCCGCCGTAAATTTTAGGATCGCTAATAATCTCTAAGAGGACCGGAAAGTGGCAACGGACTTCTCCGCAGGATGGTAGTAAACTGCGAAACCAGAGTATATTAGCAGACTTTTTCTGATCAGTCTGGTTGTGAGATCCTTCCCGGTATACATCAGTGGGATTCAGTGCGCCTGTAGAAAGTGTTTGAGATATTGTCAGGTAAAGAAGTGCTTAAAGGCACGGTAATGTGCTTATCTGGGCCAAATTCCGGTCCGCATTTGCGTCTGGACACGCTTTGCGGCCGCACGCTCCCGAATCAGAAGATTTCCAGCGTCGCAGCCGTCGATCTGCTGACTCAAGGTGGGTTTTGGGAACTGGAAACTAGGAAAAATTGGAGAAAGTCGTATAAAAAAGCCACATCGAGTCGGCTTTGGCACTGGAAACCCGACTGACTAGAGCGCGTGCGGCCGCAAAGCGTGTCGAGACGCAATTGCGGACCGGAATTTAGCTGAATTAAACAGCATCACCTCAGACATGAATTTGGTGATTTTTGTTAGATTGTGTAGCAGACCCCTCCTGTATGACCCGAGCCAAGTGCGAGATCTCAATTCCACCAAATAAGCGAGATATAAGCGACCACCACAGGCCCGACCTACTTCGCTCACCACCACAGGCCCGGCCCCCTTCCAGATTTAGGAACTCGATAGCGGCTAAATGGATGGATGAATTCTCAACATGTCGTCGTTCTTCAGTCCATTGCCGGTCTATCTCCTCATACTGTTTTGCTCTCGTGTAGCGATTGCGAATGAAGAGACATACAGGCCTGAGACAACTCGTCCACGAAATTTTTGCCTTTTAAATGCAGGCATTTTCAAGGACCCATATCTCCGTTCGTAGGGGGTCTTGGACGATTTCAGAGATACCATAGTGATCAGAGAGTGGCTCTCTCAAAGGTAAGCATGAAATCTAAAAAATAATTCTTTGGGTGTTCTGCCTTTGAATGCACAGGACACCGAGAAAATAATGTTTTGCGTTCTATCCTTATCTTGTAAAGGGTTGCACTCCGATCACAATGGTATTTCTGAAACTGGCCAAGACTCCCTACAAACGGAGATATGGCTCCTTGAAAATGCCGGTATTTTAGGGGCGAAAATTTGGTGGACGAAATGTCTCGGGCCTGTATTTCTCTTGATTCGCAGTCGCGGCACCAGAGCAAAATAGGGTGAGGAGTTAGATCGGGAAGGGAGTGAAGAACGGCGACTCCGTTGAAAATCATCCATCCATCCAGCCGATATCGAGGTCAAAAATCAAGAAGGGGGTCGGGCCTGTGGTGGTGAGTGAAGGGGGTCGAGCCTGTGGTGGTCGCTTATATCTCGTCTATCTGGAGGAATTGAGATCTCGCACTTGGCAAGTGTTATACAGGAGGGGTCTACACCACAATCAAATGAAAATCACAAATTTGATGTCTGAGTGTGTACTGTGCCATCAAACGATGACCTTAAGTTACACGTCTCGAAAAATCGGGGACTCATCTTGATCTAGTTTGAAGTGAGGAAATATGGTTCTAAGAATATTAGGGTAGGACCCACAAAAAGCCACATTTATATTATTCATCTATTTCAGGAAGGTGCTCTAAAACGTACACCATCAGCCAAATGGATGCGATTTGGAAAGCGGTCACCGAACGCTAAATGGATGCGGTGAGGCTTAACTTTCTCCCATCTCTAAACACCTCATACAGTGCAAGAGACATATTAAGCGACCATTTTACTATTGAGTATGTTGAATTTCAGATTCGGTAAGAGGACACCTGATGCGAAATGGATGCGATTTGGAAAGCGAGGGGACTACGAGCTCGAGGGATACGACGATTTAGAATGAAAACCTCCGAAACCCCGCCATCATTTCACGTTGTAACTCTGATGAGCGTACAGGCACGCATGCGCTCTCAGTGTTAACAACGTCATATAACATCGTACAACACATCGCCTTCCGTACATATACTCGCACACATCATCGTCGCGCACTCCCTCTCTCTCTCACTCTCACACGGATCTCTACGTCTTTACCATCCAGGAGTTTTCTGCGTCTGTTGTCGTAATTGTGTAGTTTCGTGATCTACCGTTAGTTATCGATCGATAAATATATTTTGTTTGTGATGACGACACATGGTAACGTACTTTTGATAAAGGTTAAAACCTTTGAGCTCTGTTCTCGGAAATAGGAAAGTCATTCCTGGCCACTCGTCTGCTGTTGTGGAAACTGTTGATTAGCGTTTATTTGAGCAAAAGCAAACATTAAAACATTAGCCCGTGCTGAATCCTTCTAGATGGATGACGGGCGTTTCGGGGCAACAACGTCATTCTCAAGCGAAGGTGATATGGTTGGAGGCAATCTCTGCACCTTTTGCAACTTCCAGATGCTGGAGAAAAGTCTCCCAGCACTTAAGGTTCGTTTTGCAACAGAACACTTACGACATTCCCAGATTTTGTTCAGTGTTCTCTACAAGAAAAGGAGCTAACACATCTCTCATAGTTTTCATCGCAAGCTCGGCAGGTGTGACGCGCCGTTGGCTATGAAGCGTTTCACCGCGCAGAGCGCACGTGCCGCTCACCCAGCACCACCATGTCAGCGCCGCCCAAACCGAAGTGCGAACGCAAGCCTAGAATCTCTGTGGATGGTACAGTTGAAGCCCAACCTTAACCCGCTTCGCCACGGCGGTGCAACAGGAAATGTCATAGTTGCTTCGCGCGCGATGAAAGGTTTCGTAGTTCACCGCTCATTTCCCTACGAGCGCGTCGCGCTTGAGGTGAGGACTACAGAAGATGCTAGAGATAGAGGGAGAGGAGAAACTATCTCACTTAGAAACGGTTAATATCATTTCCAAGTTTTCCATAGAATATGGAAGCTCTTGTTACCTGAATAATAGCTACGTTGAAAAAGCCACAAAAACATCGCTAAATCTGACTTTTCAAAGAGGAGTAGAATCGTTTTCCTCACAATCGACTTTCGAGATTGGAGGGGTTGACTGCTGAGTTCAGATGTGATCTCACAATCGAATCAAGTTCTCCTTTCTTTCAGGTGACTAGTGGGATTGGCAATGTTAATCTATATGTGTAGAAAAGATACTATTCACGTAATTATAGCGTGAAGTTTATCTACTTTTTCCTCAGCCGTATGCACATCTCCTCCCGAGCGTCTCCGTCCCGTCAAAGATCGTTTCTGATTGATCAGTTTCGCCTGATGACCAATCATAGACTCACTGGGACAGTCGGGGGTAGCACGTCGACACAATATCGTTAGTACTCCAGGGCAATTATCGAATACTAGCCCTCGTTGTGAGCAGGAGCTGCTGCTAACGCACCATATGCTGCCAACGTATGCTGGCGTTCTACCCCTCGTTATCGACAGCCTGAGTTTGAACTGCCGCCCTCTTTACCGCTGATGGGTATGATCCTCGTCACGGCCAGCAGCAAAGAGGCCAACATTGCCACGGTTCGAAGCAAGGACATTATCTTCGCTACGGTCCACAACGAGGAGGCTTTCCTCGCGATGGGCCATGGAGACGATCCCCTCGGCGTCCAAAATTTACGTCTAGAAATAGACGCAAGATCTCCTTCTCGGACCGGCCTCAAACGGGCAACTGCCCCCTCAGCGAGACTGATCGCCTTATATACCAGCCGCCGTCGTACAAGAGGATGCTGCAATGTTCATTCGTATCAGACATCATTGAAGGAGAGTGTCAGCAGACACTAGGAGAAAGGGGCTGGCAGTATCACGCGTGCCAGGGTAAACGAAGGGTTAGTATTCCAGCACAAGCAGCAGGCGCTCCTGCTGTTAGCAGTAGCTACGGCACGGGGGCTGCTAGTTCCTTTGGGCCGGAGTATTAACGCTATTGTGCCTACGTAATACTCCTCGACTGTCTGAGCACGCAGTCATGCGGTAGTACAGTTTACCGCAATGTTAAAAGGACATGGTGCGGTTGCGGTCACAAACTACGGTGGAAGACGCCAGATTTTATTATCGATCGACAGCGCAGCTAATTTTCTGGGTAAAATACGGTTTTTCTCTTTTTCTTGTTTGTTTTGGCATTGTTTTTGCTTCTGACTGTTTAAATATTGCGAATATGGGCTATTCTTAGTGCGTGAGGGAAATCAGCCATTTTGCTCTAGCTTCGAATACTTTTTTTTCAAAATTCTGTTTTTTTCAAAGCGAAAAAAACGGCGAATCCCTCTCGCACACTAAGAGAAGCCCTTATTCGTAATATTATATGAGTCAGAAACAAAAATGCATAATGCCGAAGCAAACAAGAAAAATAAGAAAAATCGCAACTTACCCAGAAAACCAGCTGTGCTGACGATCGATAATCAAATCTGGCGTCTTTCACCGTAGTTTTAGTGTGTGACCGCAACCGCACCATGTCCTTTTAACATTGCGGTAAACTGTACGTAGCCACAATAGATGTTGCATCCCAGTGCTGATTTCGGATTTCAGCAGCAGCTGCCGCTAACAGCATGTACTGCCAACGCAAGCTGGGTTTCGACCTCTCCTCATCGGCGGCAACTGCTGCTCTTAGCTGTCTGCGCTGAAGTGCAACCCTCGTTATCGACGGCATGAATCTGCAAACGGTGAGAGAATTTGGGCTACCATTCCCTCCAGCGGGGTTGGGTATTATCTTTACCCGCAGCAAGGAGGCCGACACCGCCACAACCGCGACAAGGACGGGATCTTCAATACGGTCTACAATGAGAACGCTTTCCTCGCCATGGGGACGATCCCTTCAGGGTCCAAAATTAACGTCCAGGAAGCGACGCAAAGCCACATTCTCGGACCGGCCTCAAACGCCAAGTTGCCCCCTTAGTGAGACTGGCCGTCTTATATACCACCGCCGTCGTAGAAAAGGATGCCGTCGTGTTCACTCGTATCAGAAAATACCATTGAAAGTGTTGAACCCCAGGACAGAGTAATCAGCAGACACTAGGGAAATTAGCTGCCAAACCAGCCCACGCCAAGAAACTCTAGGTCGCAAACGAACAGATCAGCAGCATACTAGCCGCGGGAGCTGCTATTTGGAAGCAGCTGCCGCTGTTAGCAGTAGCTACAGCAGATGTGCTGCGAATCTCTTTGTACGCAGGTTCAGTTGCTATTGTGCCGACGTACTACCCAAAGAGTGTGTGAGAAGTGGCTTCGCGGGGATGGGTACGGTCGGGGAAAGATACAGTCGGCAAGGAGCTCACTGACACGATGTGTTCCCTATTGAAAGTTGGCGCTAACAAGGTGCCAACACACGTGCACTGACTTTATGCCAACCTTCAGACGCAACGTACCCAGGCAATTATTGGCCCCGAGCCGCCTGACAGTTCAATTGGTGTTCCCAATCTGCGAGTCGGCTCCTGTTGCTGACCGGGCTATTACGGTTGGCCCGAACAGCAACAGCAGTAGCCCGGAGATTGGGAGAACGAGCCGAACTGTCAGGCGGCTTCGATTCCTGTTCGGTGCGGCTCGGGGCCGAAAAACACCTGAGTATATATCAGGACTATCCGTGCTTACGCATACGGCCTCTTTTCAGTACTATCATCTGTAGATCGGTTACACTTTTTTCTCCTCAGGTGATACCAGATGAGTGGTGGAACTTAGTGGGGATAGCATTTTTTCATCCCAGTTTTGCTTTGACCACACAAACTTCGAAACAATACTTTTTTGAAGCTCTACACCCGCTGTTCCAAATTGGAGAGGAAGCTAAAAAAAATAAGCCTTCTTCTGGAGTAAGCGATGCCTTCAAAAGCACTCTTCTACGAAAGAAAGTCATCAGAAGCAGAAAATCGTCGAAAGAAAAGGTCGAACAATCTGTTGTTGCCCCTCTCAGACATTGGTGGGAAAGCTCCAAGTACTTCTCTCGAAACAACTTCCCGCGAGTTGAGGGGAGGCCGAGAGGACCTCCTGCCAGCTGGTCTTCCCTTGCTCTCCCGAACGCCGGTCTTCTCCACGCTTTTGCAACCCAACACCCATTGTTCATTGATTGTCGAGAAACAGCTCTCCAAAGCTCGCTGTTTTCAACAGTTCTCTGTTCTTGGAAAACTAATTTAGGCCCAAAAACATTCACCTCTGAAGTCAGGTTACAGAGAAGCTTATTATCTCCCCTGAAATCCGGGCAGAGATACCTCGGAAAGTTCGTGAGGGGCAGATCTGCCCCCTAAACTTAGGAAGTGCGAGACCACATCAAGACTGGCCAGTTTGCGTCACCGTATACGCCGCGGTTTTGTTTTCCTGCTCATTATGCTCGGGGGAGACCAAGGGAACAACCGTGAGGCGGACTTCCCTTGTTATCCCCCCGCAATCGACTGTTTCGAACGTCATTCGTTGTGTACAATTTTAGGGGTGAGGAGCGAGAGGTCCCCTTCTCGAAAGACGGCTAGACCCTCTGCCCTCGACCGAGCGATAACCACCAAATTAGGTCTATTGTCTTCGGGAACTTCCCATCAATTATTTCAGCCAATACCAACACGTCTGTATCAATATCCCGTTATCATCATCAGTTCTTTTCCATTCAAAGAGAGAACGGATTTACTAGCATTTTACCTGGCGAAAACTTCCAAGAGCTCTCAACTACGGTTTCATGAATCCATTGTCTTTTTCAATGAAAAAAACCCTCTCATGATTGCAGGAATAGAGATAGAGGGGTACGGGTATTACAAACTACAGCGTGGACCCAGAGAGCGCCCTACCTGAACTTCTTACCCGGGAACCTCACTAGTAAAGTATGGGCTTTTGAGAATCTGTGAGTGTATAATGATCTTTCCGGGCACGCTCTTTCCGATTTTGTCATTAGATTTTGCAACGGATCTCAAGTTAACAAGGTATTACTGGTTAAAGCTACTACCGAGTGATTCGCTATTTCACTATCAATTAACGGGTTATTCCACCAACTCGTGCTATTCAGTGGGCATAATTACGATGAACACACCAAGTGGAGATCTGTGCTTCCGGTGGTGGCAACAGGTAAGGGCGGAGTTCATAGGCGCACGGTCAATGGTTCGATTTCCGTCAGTGCCAATGTTTGCAAAAATGGAAGATTAAAGGCAGTGTTCACGATAAGAGTCGTTTTTCTGTTTTTCAGGCTATCTTGAAAACGGTCCCATGCTGAGTTCAATGATGTCCCTGGAATCATAGAAGACCCCCTGGAAACGGAGTTATAGACCCTCAAAATTCAGCTAGGGAAGCATTGTGGACGAGTTGTCCGAGACTTGTAATTCCCGTTTTTTGCAGCCGATGTGTGCGAGCTGACCTGAGTAAAGAGAGACGTTGAGATTGAAGGGAAAAACAGGTCTTTCGATCGGAAACCATCGCTCATCTGACCGCGAGTTTAGGGAAACTTACAGGACGTGGGTTGAGTGGCCCAACGGGTTGGCTGGCCCACGAGATTTTCACTCACTTAACGGCCGTCTTTCGTCGCACTTCCGTTCTTAATCTTCTTAGAGGAACCCGAAGCTCACGTTCTAGCCAAAAAAAAACGTGCAACTTTTTCTTCGTGAACAAAAATTAATCGAAATTATAGGGTCAACGATTAATTTGCTTCATCTAGGACGATTCGGAAAATGAGAGCATTTCGTGTTTTTTATAGTATGTCAATCCTTTTCGAACTCGAGACTAACGAGTGCTATGAAACGGATCGCCAGGAACCAGCCTGCATCCACTGTGTGCCATCAATGCTGAATAAAAAATTCATTATCTTCGAATTTGTATACTCTTGCATTAAAAAGGGCCTGCAGAAGGTTAGCACCGCAGCTATATCGATCAGTTTTCGCTGAATCTGGGTGTGGATCGAGCACGAGGGGTCTTTCTGGACCGACTTTCAAACGCCCCCTACCCAATTTTGGTGATTGGGAACGAAAACCTTTACGTATTTTGAGCTGAAAATGTTTTCTCCGTCTTCCTGAACACGAAAAAACCAGACCTGTTCCTAAGATTTCATAATCAAAAATCGTCCGTTTTCTGTAATCCGCTTTTTGGCTATCCTGTCCGTTCTGCTTTCTGACAAACTTGATTTCCTGTGTTTTAGGAAAAATTGAAAGTTTTCTCTTGACACACCCCTGATCAGCACACAAGCTGCGGCATACTTCGGAACGAGTTTCACGATCCTTTGTAGTTTTGCGTTATTTTTAGCGAATAACACAATGTCGCCGGCGTACTACAGATTGACAAGAGAGCGTCCTGATGGTCCTACTAACACGTCTGCAGGTAACTGTTCTGCATTTCTACACACGAGGTCATCAACGGCGAAGTTGAATAGACAGGATCCTGCCATAGTTCCTTGCCTTACTCCTGTTTTCACCTCGAAAGCTGACGTAAATCCGACAGCGGTACGAACTGCTGTTGTTCTTCCTTTGTTCATGCCCTCGATTAGTCGAACATACTTTTCCGGAACTCCATCGGCTCGTAGAGCGTTGAGCAATCAATCACGATAAGGAGAGTCGAATGCGGCTTTTGAAGTTCAAAAAAGCAAGCTGTATTGGTTTTGGCTACCGCTGCCACATTTCAAGTACTATTAGTGAGCCTTGAATGTCTGGGCATGGCGCACTTGAAGCCTAGTTCACAGTTGCTTCCCGCGCGTGTCGCGCTTGTGGTGAGAACTATGGAAGATGTCTAAGGTAGGCATGGACGCTTCCAACACGGCCCACTGTATGGTTTTTGTATTCGATTTAATCTAACGCATGAAACAGGCGGGTGGCCGTGGGGTTTTGGCGGCCTCACTGGCCAACGGAGTTTCGATTCGAGCGCGGCGATCTACCGTCGCAGCCCCTTGCATTCATCAAACTAAATTTATTACGTGAACTTTACATACTGATGAGCAATTCGTAATGCTTTCATAGTAATCGGCAGGATATGAATGCGTGTAGCTCATTGCTTTTTACAACCAAGGATTGCTCCAAAACGACCGATCGTTGCACACATAAAAAAGCGGAGTAGGTTTATGTTGCAATTTCAGAAATCTGGTCATGTTTGGCCTCCAATTGGATCACCTCTTCGACTCCTGCTTTCAGATGACGTATTAGTGTTCACTCAACCTATGACCATGTCAAATTGCAGCAATAAAGGTGTTCAAAAGACTCTTGAGCTCCAGCTCATCAGACAGATTGCCATCGCCTGGAGGGGAATTGGCCCTTTCAGAAAGATTAATTGGCGGGACAATTCTTGAGTTCGCTTGCTTTGCATCTGCGAATTATGCACGTGGCGACGGAGAAACAAAGGGAAGCGGTAGTATGAATGCATTTGAACTTTTGTATGTAGCTCCGTTCTTGGGTATTTTTTATTCAAGTTAGTTTTGTTACTGTTACTTACAAGGGAATGACCAGACCCGCTTACCAGAACTGCCCATATATTCATGTTTTTCTGCAACACTACCTTCAGGGTAGCCGTAAGAACACCCTACTATTTGCCCGAGTAGTAGAGGGAAAAAAGTTATGAGTCATTTTTCAAATCACAGGATTCTCTGTATGCAATTGCATGAGCTACGGTAGCTTAATTACATTATACTTACCGTGACCAACTGTAATCACCCGAAAAACGCTTAGCGAACCTTATGTTCCTGTTCGGTTTTATCGACGTCTGGAACCCCAGGAGGGTAATCCAATCCCATTTTTGGGGTTGCAGAGGTCAAGGAAAAATTTTAGGCCCAAAATTCGTTCGGGAGTAGTTCGGGGCGTAAAACACGAATCTGAAGTCCGTTTGCTGTTTTCCTCGAGACTATGACAGGTCGCGGTAGCTTGATGGTTTTGTGCCTACAGGCCTCTTCACTTTTTTGTTCATAACTTTCCTATCCTACGCCCACTGGACCAAGCACCTGCGTCTATTTCTCCATTATTCATTTGAGTTGAATTATGAAACTTGGCACTCATATACTTTTCAGGAGGGAGGTCAAAATTTTGCAGGAAAACAGAAGGCGAACGTTTTCTTAGATATGCCTTTAAAGGCAGGGTTCTCGATAAAATCGGTTGTTATGCTGTACTCACAAAGAGGTAGATCTGGCCATCATAAAAGTGAAAATAAGTGAAAAAAAACTGGGGAAAAACGTTCAGGAAAAAGCTATGGCTCGGTGTTCTCCCGCACCCAATTATCTAGATTTCTACAATCGCCTGCTTTGCCGTCTTCTATATTGCTCCTCGAGTATTTACTGAGCACTTCTAGGGACTACTGATTACTTCGACAGCAAAACTAAAAAGCTTGTGATCAAAACCTCGTTAATTTGGGGGCCGGTCGACACCTGTAGTTAGGCGTTGTAATGTGCTTCTCCGGGTCAAATTCCGGTCCGCAATTGCGTCTAGACACGCCTCGCGGCCGCACGCGCCCTAGTCGGTCGAGTTTCCGGCGCTAAAGCCGACTCGATGAGGCTTTTTTTATACAGTTTTCCCCAATTTTTCTTTGTTTCCAGTTTCCAAAACCCACTTACAGTCAACAGATCGGCGGCTGTGGCGCTGGAAACTCTTCCGACTCGGGAGCGTGCGGCCGCAAAGCGTGTCGAGACGCAATCGCGGACCGGAATTCGGCCCAGAGAAGCACTATATACTCTGGTTCCGAACCATACATACTTTGTTCCTAAGAGTGCGTGTGAGGAGGGAGGAGGGAGACAGCGAGAAAGCGTGAAGAAACGGGAGACGCAACATACGCGCGCGGACGAACGCTATCGATGGAAATGCATTTCGCTCGGAAACAGAGGCAGCCTTGTTTTTGAGCGTTTTCCCTTCAAAATTCCGGGTTTTTCACTTATTTTCACTTTTTTGATCACTAAATCTACATTCTCATGAAGAGAGCTCAAAAATTGTTTTTATCGCGAAGGCGCCGCCAAGCAGGGAAAATTCTGATTGTGGAGAAAACGAACAGCTGACGATTGGCGTACATACAATACCCGCGCCAAGGTTTGAAAAAACGGGAGCATCTGCGAACTTAGAAGAAAAACGTCCGATGCATGTAACTTTTT
Source organism: Aplectana chamaeleonis (assembly GCA_029168955.1). Lineage (NCBI taxonomy): Eukaryota > Metazoa > Nematoda > Chromadorea > Rhabditida > Cosmocercidae > Aplectana > Aplectana chamaeleonis. Next base: position 78,141 of record JAPDOI010000653.1, read on the forward strand.
TGAATGCAGACTTTTATGAATTCTGAAAACGCTATCATACTCACAGATCAGATTGCTACCTAATTATGTGACTTTTAGGCCAAAGCTCCCTAAAATCGCTTTGTTTTTGAAGGAAATAATCTTTGCAATCGTTTACCAAAAACGTCGCGCGCGACAAAGTGTGGCGAAATTTTGAGTTGTGTTTGTACAAGTAAAGCCATGTTTTGACTGCACGTGGTCGCTGCGGCCATGCGAGGGACAACTGTTCCCTTTTCTTTGCGCGTAATGAAAAGGCGCTCCAATTGTGATCGCTTCGTGGCAAACGTCCTACATCGCTGGGTCGCGGCGACGAAATCCCATGTTTTAATGCTTCGCTGCTGGAGGAGCGATTCTCGATGGTCGCTGATCATCGCTCCATCGCTGCCATTATGGCAGCGATGAGACGATTGCCAGCGAATGACACGTTTCGTCTAGTGAACGTTTGTCCTTTCACACGACAAGATCAGTGCGTACGACTAGAAAAGTGTTATTGATAGCTACCAGCCATTAATTTCACTGATTGATTAAAGTTTTTCGATCATCAGTGAGGCTATGCACTATTAACAGAATCGCTGCCGCTGCTACACCGTTGCAGCAGCGGGTGAAAAATCGCTGCGAGGAAAAACAGCAGCGATGCAGTCAAAACACGGCTTAGAGGAAGAGCAGTCTGTATGCTTCCTTCATAAATCAGGTGCAGGTGAGAGAATCTCAAGGTTTGTGAAGGTTGAATTCTTGAAATCCTTCATAAAGGCAGGGTTCGCTATAAAAACGACTTTTGAGCTCTTTTCATGAGAAAGAAGATTTGGTCATCACAAAAGTAAAAAGAAGTGAAAAAACAAGGAAAAACTTAAAAACAATATATAGCGGCTGATTACCGGTGTCGGCCGGCCCTCAATAATCAACGAGATTTTCATTCATGCTTGCTTACCCGCCTTTTATTTTGCTGTTAGAGCAGTCAGTAGTCTCCAGAAATGCTAAGAAATTACTCTAGAAGCAAAATAAATTTTGGCAAAACAGGCATTTCTAGAAATCTCGATAATGGTGGGCGGGCGGATACCGAGCAATAGCTTATTTCCGAGCGTTTCGTCTGCAACTTTTCACTTATTTTCACATTTGTGATGACCATATTGTGATCTACCTTCTTATGAGGATAGCACAACAAGCGTCTTCATCGCAAACCCTCTCTCACAATAGGTTCAATATTTCACGAGAACGCCGTACATAGGCTCGGGTCACAGCCTATGTACTGCAAAATGGGCGTCTCAGGGGCGGAAACTACTCAGAAACTCAACGGGTCCGACCGCAGATTTCTGTCGGGTCGAACCCCTTTCCGTTCTCGCCCCTCACTTCTTCCAACTGAGACGACGTTTGGGAGAAGTAAAATTTATTCTCCCCCCATGTCGTCTCACTTGGGACTACGTGGAGGAAGAATCCTAAAGGGTCCGACCCGACATAAATCTGGGGATGGACCCCGTTCGAGCTGGGGTCGGACCCGGCGAATGTCTGAGTATCCTTCCTAGGCCAGGGTTGACATCCGCAACACCTTGCCTTGATAGGTCAGAGTCACATCACAGGTCATTCCAACTAGCTAACACTGTTGGTTTGGGTCGAGTCATATGACTGTGAGAAATCTCGGCGAACCATCAACTTTAGTTGGGACAGAGTAATGAGATTGACCGGAAGTTTGTGCAAAATTTTCATTCCAGATAACGAGATAGAAGGCTCACAATAAAGAAACAGAAGGAGTACGCATTAAAAAATAAAGAGTTTTCAAGTAACCATCAGCAGCACGTAGGAAATGCGACGTGCAACACGGGTGGCTTAAAATGGACGCCATGAAGCAGTGTAGCATTTCTCGACGAGGTAGAACGCGTTTTCGCTGCTCGGTTACTAGGCCGAGCAGAGAGCAACCAATAAGAGACTAGCAGAGACAGAATCTGACAAGTCGTCTAGGGGTGAAAGGGGAAGGCCAGGGTAGTGTTGCTTCCGTAACTAGGCTATAGGAACGTGATTGTGCCGTAACGCCTTTTTTCCGATTGACCAATAGGAAAACCGCCCCGTAACTAGGCCGTGCATGTCCTCTACAGAAAGGGCGGGCGGAGTTGAGGCAGCGGCCTTTTCTACGGTCTAGCTAGTACCCGTCTGTCAGAGCTGCCTTTAAACACGCTCGAGAACTTCCTGAGAATCGGAGTTTTGTTGCGAAAACCCTGGACTCCTAAATGAAAAAATTTCCAAATTTTTCGGAAATTCGACCTGAACAAACCTTGAGATTCTACTACCTGTAACCAATTTATAGATTGCTCTCCCATTACTTATGCGAATACTGGTCAATGTTTCGCCTCACTTCGCTGCGCGCGACGTTTTTGATAAATGATCGCATAAACAATTTCTTCGAAAGCAAAGCGATTTTAGGGATCTTTGGCCCACAAGTCACATGATTAGGTAGCAATTTGATTAGTGAATATGACAGCGTTCTCAGAATTTAAAGAAGTCTTCATTCAAAAAAGTTACATGCATCGGACTTTTTTTGCCAAGTTTGCCAGATGCTCCCTGTTTTTACAAAACTTAGCGCGGGCATTGTATGTAGTAGGTCATGTCTCTTGTTCGACGGAACAAAAATATTTTTCAATGTTCTCCAGCATAAAAAAATTGCGAAACGACTAGGTATGGGCGAAAAGAGCGTTATGAATACATTATGCAATAAATTATTAGATTGATAATTTTACTTAAAAATAATGTTACACTTCATGTTACTCGCGATTTTATATTCAATTGTGAATGAATTTGACGTAAAAACTAGTACTAGATTATTTTTAGACGTCAATTGACGTCAGGGAGTACAAGTTAGGGAACCAAATTTGAGTAGTAATTAGCTAGAAGCTTCGAGCCGGAGTAATCCATGAGGACGACTCCATTAAAGGACTACCCATAACCGATAACGAGGTTCTCAGCCTGACCTAGTCTAGCTATACGAGGAAAGACTTGCATGGTGTGGGGACAGGGACTGCTGACAGAACTACGACGGATCAGAAGATCAATTTAAGCTACATATTTGCAAGATCAGAAGATTAAGTTAAGCAGTTTAGAAGCGTTGTATCGAGTTGTCGATGTGGAGTTAAGCTGATGTTTTGTGGCTGAATCTCACGCTTACTAATGGGCTTCGATGGTTCTCCCCTTCCGCAGACCTTTAACTTCTGAAGATCAGACCAAATCAGGCTGGTATACTGCCACCTCTGACGAACATGAAGAGCTAATCTTAGAACCAACTAAAGACCCATGTCAGAAATGAACGATAGTCCGAAGTAACCCTTCGTAGACCAACGATGGGCCGTTCTGGGTCATCCTTAGGCAGGGTTAATATCAAGCTCCTGAGCGCGCAGTATTTCCTTGGAGACGGTAAACAGGGCGTTGCTTGACGGCCGCGATGGCCATTATTCGTCCCAGCCTACTGCGCGCTGCGCCTGCGTCGCGTGTCGACAAATCTCACTGGGGCGCGACAACAGCTCCCCACATCTAACTCGAAAAGCCTTCCGACAGAAGCATTTCCAGCACTTGGTTTGGGGTTAAACAATAACTTTACAACTCTATTATGCCGGTATGGGTTTGCTTCATTTTACATAGCACCGACGATGGTTTCAGAAATGCATCCTGATCTTCAAGACACATTTTAGTTACTAGAACACTGGAGCCATGAAAAAAAAATGTGCTTACATAATCAGACGAGCTCCAACTTTGGCTTCACTTTTTTTCCGCGTTAAGGTCCTGTGACTCAAAAAAAATTCAATTCTTTTCTGACACTCTGATCCAACGATTACTTGCTGATTTTTTTAGGATTATAGTATATTTTGGTGATTGAATACAACACATAGCGCGGTCCTTTCCAGCAATCAAAAGCTAAGAATTTGTCATCAGCTCCTCGATGAACCGTCTCGGGCATGGTCGGCCAAATCTGAATCATCGACTACGATGTAACTGCGTATCGAAGCCCACTGATTTTTTTTTCGAAAATAAAAAACGGGTTTTTTTATTAGCGTTTTAAACATAACAAATAGTAACTCATTACATGTTCGGTCAAAAATAATATCGCGACCACTAGAACTCGAAATGTGAAATATTCTAAATTCCTCCGAAACATAACGGAGCAGAATATTCCGAATGTTACTTATAGGAGGTACTGTTTCGGAATTGTGGACATATTCTCCTGATCATCGGTTAAATGGAGTTTGCTCCAAATATTTAGAATTTCCTCATTTTCGTCTTTTCAAGTGGCAGTTAGTATGTGTATTGAGCCCTCTAGTTGTTGATTACACTCTGTGTATTGTATTCCATGGCTGTATTCCTTTGCAATTCGTTACCTCTTGAACGAAGAGACCGGCTTAGTTGAATGCGTATGTAGTTGTTCGTGAGCGCGACCCAATGAGAAATGGCGCGCGCGACGAGCTAACAGTTGCGCGCGGCAGTTTTCGCCGCGCAGTAGGCTGGGACGGATAATCAGGATCGACGGCCGCCACCCCGGGTGCCTACGCCTGAACGTTGTATCAAGTGTGACCGCGGCGAGACAATTTAATTGCCGCCTTGTTATTTTTGAATTTTTGTTAGTTCATTTTTTTGTGCTCCACATCAATTTCATTCGTTTGATTGTGTTTTCATGGAATTTATTCCGGAAACAATAAAAGGGTACCAGCTGAGCAGTCGGGGCACGATATTTCTTCTTTTGCGTGCTGTAATCTGTGATAATGAGATACTCTACCTTTTCCTTTTAGTTGTTTGATTTGCAGTGTTCCACATCTTGATTCGACTAACGTTTAAGAAGAATGAGGGGCTTTCGTTTTGACGAGAACTTTCTTGGGCCGATGTACAGTGATTTGGTCGAATTCGCAGCAAGACGAGAGAACACTTTAACACAAGAGGTGACTCGTTTTTTGATCAAATGTTCATGAAGCATCGTTTTGTTTAGAACAGCTGAACCACATCCGGATTCGTGTGTTCATTTTGAATGATGCATGGGCAGCTACATTTACACCGGAAAAACTGCTGGGCGAGTTCACGGCGGCGGACGAGTTTCCTCGCGCCCGTCTCTAACCCGGCGCCAATTTCAAACGAGCGTTTCGCGCGCTCTGTCGTCTGACTCTGCCCGAGCCAGCTGATTTCGAGTAACTTCGACTCCATGTTACGTAAAGATACCTCTAGTCGCCGTCGCGCGGCGAGGTGTGATGGAGCGCGCTAGTCTCACCACGCACACATACACACCGTCTTCGGTCACTTACCACCCCACGACGGCGCGGCAGCCTCCGTCTCGCGCGATGGGTGCTGCGTCAGCGAAAGAGAGTCAGCGCGCAGAGACGGAGTGCGGCCAGCAGCTCGGCTGCCGAACGAGCCCGCCGCCAGCAGCTGGTCGACGTTATGGGTGCAAACGATTCTTCAGAGTTTGTTGGATGATTTCGTAAATGGTGTGACTTTCACGTGAGGGGCTGACATCAGTTGCTCTCATCGATTGGTCAACGTAGTTTGATTTGATTTGATTTATTACACGGTAGAACCGTGTCAAAGACAACAACAGAATAATAAAAGCACTAAAATCAGTCGAACAACAATAAACAAATGGATCAACTGACTATTAGGCATACATCGGCACCATCAAGAAAAGAGATCTTACAAACATTACTCCTGGGACAACAGATAACACTCAAGTGTCTTTTTGAATTCACTTAGTTTCCCCACTATCAAACCTGACCGAAGTAGTTTATTGAATTCAGACCCCGCTCTATTGACAAAGAAGTGCTGTCGTACGTTCCGCCTGGCCCCAATGAGGCCCAATTTCACCGGTGCTCCCCTAGTGGTTGATATTCTAAGGTTGAACAGCCGGCTAGCCTTGATACCAGCACTCCCATGAATGATCTTATACATCATTATCATATCAAACCCTCTTCTCCTGCGCTCTAGAGTGGTTAGGCCCAATTTGGCGTTTCTGGTGACATGACACACGTTGCGATTCGTCTGAAACCACGATGTCCGGAAGTAAACTCTACGTGTGAAAGTATTCTGTACTTTCTCAAGCGTGTCGATGGATCCTTTTTTGTATGGATTAAAAACTACCGTACCATACTCCATTAGTGGACGTACGTACGTTTTATACACCTCGGTCAGCACGTTTGCATTAGTAGTTGATAGTGCTCGAAACGCGCAGTGCATCATCCTATTAGCCGTGGACGCAATCTGGAGGCAGTGATCATCGAAATTAAGATCGTCCTTGATAAGAAAACCAAGGTCCTTAATCTCGCTGACCTCGCTCAACTGCAAACCGTCGATAGTATAGAAGCCACTAACTCGCCTCTTACCAAGCTTCATCACTTTAGTCTTTTCGCTGGAAAGCGGCAATTTCCATTCATTAGACCATTTGGCTACATCATTGAGAGCTTTTTGCAAGCACTCCGAATCCTCCATTGTCAAAATAGGTTTATACAACTTAAAGTCATCAGCGAATGCCGAACAGCCGACGTTGTTCAAGGATATGATCGAGGGAAGTTCATACGTATAGATATTAAAGAGAATTGGTGAAAGCACTCCCCCCTGGGGAACACCACTAAGGACTGCAAAGGGAGAGGAGAACGTACTATTAAGCCTGACCCTGAAAGTTCTACCCGTGAGAAAAGCACGAATCCAAGCCACTATACGTGGATGGATACCCACTATCTCTAGCTTGTTTACAAATTTACGATGAGAAACTCTGTCAAAAGCCTTGGAAAAATCAAGGTAAATAACGTCCACACCTATATCTTTGTCCAGCGCACGCGTCCAATCATCAAGTGACTCCAGCATAGCCGAAATTGTCGATTTACCCTTCTGAAAACCATGTTGGTGTTCCGAAATGATGGAGTGCTCCTCTAGATGAGCCATAATTCTTTTTTTTTATTACTTTTTCGAAAAGCCTTGCAAAGATAGACGTAATACTGATGGGACGGTAATTGTTGGGATCAGAAAATGGCTTCTTCTTTGGTATAGGAGTAACAAAGGATGTACGCCATCTACTCGGAACATCTCCACGCATAAAACTCAGGTTGAAAATATTTGCAAGTGGGCTAACTATGATATCAATCACCTTTTTAATGAAACATAATGGTATGTGATCAGGCGTGTCAGAAAACGAATTAGGCCATTTGGCTAGTAGCTCCGACAATTCCCCCGGGTGAAACCATACAGAGTCAGGCATGACAGGAAAAAGAGAAGGACTAACAAGTTCATCCAAGTCAGTATCCTCAAGGAAAGCCTTCCTAAACGCATTTGCCAAAACTTGAACTTTATGGCCGTCCTCGACTGCACTGGAACCATCTTCTCTCACAAGACATCCAACCTCAGATTTACTCTTGAGCCTCGAATTAAGTAGCCTATAGAATAAGTTTTTATTCTTAGATTCGATAACTTTCCTTTCCTTATTGCTATTATACTTCTTCAAACGTTTTTCAAATAACGCAGTAACTCTTTTATACTCGCACCAATCATCGGCCCTATTACTACCATTTGCCATGTTCCAAGCTTGAGATTTCCTGTGAGAAAGATTTTTCAAGTGCTCTGGGAGAAACGCCTTCTTCGTAGACACCAGGCTACTCGGAACAAATAAGTCAATGGTGTGGTCAAGAATGGAAAGAAACAGTTCATATTTAGCTTCCACAGAATCCACAGTACTCAGTGAGCCATACCAATCTACACTACCAAGGTATTCGTTTATACACGCAAAATCCGCTTTACTGTATACTCTATTGTAAATTTTGGTATCAGATACGTCGATATGCACGTTCAGCTCAAATACTATACAGGCATGGTCACTAGTGCCCAAAGGGGCCAGAGTATCCACTTTTACAATCAACCCATCCTCATTGGACAGTAATAGATCCAAAATATTACTACCTCGTGTAGCCACAACGTTAGCCTGGGTAAGATTATGCGACGCGCACATATCTAGAAATTGCTTACTACTCGGGTTGGTAGCTGTAGGAACAAGCTGTTCCCACGATATATCTGGTAAATTGAAATCGCCCGTAATAATACAGGACTGTCTACAGGAAAGAAAGTCGCCTAAAGTTTTAGTAAAAATTTCAAAAGAGGCAGCAGGGCGAGCAGGCGCCCTGTAAGCAACAACTATTCTCAGCGTCCTATTACTAACCACTATGTCAGCACAAAGTAACTCATAACCTTCCGAAAAAGACTTCGTAAACTAACCTTGGACAAAGAGATTTACACAACAAGAGGGCCACTCCCCCGCTCCTCTTGTGCGGTCTGTCACGTCTAAGCAGGTCAAACTGAGAGCATAAACCACCGAATAGCGAAGCATCAGTGACAATTGGGGTGAGCCATGTTTCCGACAGATGAAAAGGAAAGATGAAGGAGAAGTGATTGAAGAAATTGATGACGGTGTTACAACAAAAAGTTGGGTGAAAATAAAAAAAGCCTAGTATTTAGGTGTAAATACAAACCAGTAAACATAGTAAATGGTGATCGCGATCTACCTCACTGGATTGACACAAGATAAGAACACGAAAAACAGTCAAGTTCAACCAAAGTTTCACGACACGTAACTGTCTTCTTAAATCCCTCTTCTTGTCCTTAAATCTTATACAGCATTCTGCTTCCTTTCAATTCTTGTTTTTCTTTTTTTTTCCTGTAATCAATTTCTTCTTATTATTCTTTCTCTTCTTCTTCCTTACTTCTTTTTTTCCTTTCTTTTAACCTTCCTTTCTTACTTACTTACTTACTTTCTATCATTCTTTCTTTCTTTCTATCATTTTTCCTTTCTTTCTTTCTTTTTATCATTCTTTCTTTCTTTCTTTCTTTCTTTCTTTCTTTCTTTCTTTCGCTCTCCCTTCCTTGCTTCCTTCCTTCCTTCCTCCCTCCCATCCTTCCTTCCATCATTCATTCCTAGTGTTCTTTTCTCCACTTTCATCTTCTTCTTTTCTCTTTCTGCTCTGCTACGTCGAAGTCTTTTTTCTCCTTCGTCTTCCTCTTCTCTTACATCTTCTCTCCATATTGTTTTCTTCCATCACTTTTTCTTTGTCTTCACCTCTTTTTTGCTTTCTTCGTCATTTCTCTTCAATTTTTCGTTTTTCCTCTTTTCCTACTAATATTCTTTCTCTAATGCTTCTTTTTTTGCCTTCAACTTCTTCATCATGTCTGATCCCTTTGCCTCTCTCTCTCTCTTTGATTTTCCGTCTCAAATGTTCTCTTTTTTTTTTGTTTTTCGACTTTTTCCTACAGCTTCTTCATTTTCGCCTTTATTCCTCCGTTGTTGACTCTGGACGTTACAGTCGTTCTCGGAGCCAAATTCCGGTCCGCTTTTGCAGACAACGTCTGTTCCATTACACAACAGAATGATGATCGTGCTGGGAGAATCAGGAAGGATAAGAACAACAGAAAAAAAGAAAGACGATGCAACGGATTAATAAAAAGAAGTAGTAGAGAAAGAAGACCAGCAATAAGGAGAACGACGTAGAGGACTAGAAAAAAGGGAGAGAAAAGGAGAGGATGAGGAGTTAAAGGAAAACAAGTGGATAAAAGATGTGTAGGAAAGAGAGAAGGAGCAAAAAAGAGAATTGAGAGATGAGTGAAGCAACGATGGGGTAAATATAAAGGAAAAGGAGGGATGGAATAAAAAGATGAGGATGAAATCCAATTCAGAGGAGGGAGGACAAGAGAAGAAGGGAATAGTGAAACTAGAAGTAGAAGTTGAAGGAGATGCGTAATTCAAAAAAGAACGATGACAAGAGAAAAGGGAGAAAGAGGAAGTGACAAGGAAAACAAAAAGCAAAGCAAACAGAAGTTACCAAGTCATGTTGAAGAGAAAAGAAGTGAATGACAAGGTGTCATGGAAGTTTTATTGAACTCAAATGTTCATTGGGTTCGTACTTATCTTGTTTCAATAGTCGAATTCAATACTGTCCACTATTCTTTGTGCATGTTTAATAAAAAAAAATGAGCTTATTAAATTTGCTCAAGCTTGTCAAAGATTGCTGGTGATGCACTTTCTTAACAAAGCTTCGAGATGATTTGAAAATATGTTCCAATGCATATTTTGGCTTTGTGAGGGATACACGTCTTTCCTCTTCAAATTACTATTATCTTTGTTATTTCCAAGCATTTTTCAAAGTAAAGGCATTCTGTTTGTTACACCATTACCTTCAACATCCCGTCGTGTTCCATAATTTCTGTAAATAGCATTATGATAAGTACAAATCAACTTCTTGTGCGGTTTTGTCCCCCGTAAAGAAGGAAATGGAACGGCAATGCCTATGTACCTAATTTGCAGTGCAACGATGAAATTTTGAAAAACTGCATTCCTGACTCGAATAAATAGTTTGGAGAATAAAAAGCACACAACTGGATGCCCTAATCTTGTGTTTTAATAGGAGGAAAATAGCTAGGTGGCTGTCGGCCTCCTCTTTAGATGGCCACGGTACAATCCTTCTGGCAGTATCCTTGAAACCGTACCTTAAACCGCCGGATTTCAATTAAGGAAAAGCATTTTTAAACCATAGTGTCTGGATAACCATGGCAGAAGAGCATTTATTTTTGAACCAGTTGAAGTTTGATGGGAAATCTGAAATAATTTCTCTAATTTCGCTTCGGACAATCCCGGATAAAGTGAGATTTTCAAATGCTCAACAATTTTATTACAAAATGGGTATCGCACAATTGCTACCACGGGTCTCAATTAAAAGCCCGAAAAACTAGTGTTGAAAAGAGGAATATCTTTTCGGGGGGTTTTGATAGTTACTGTATTTGGGAGACCTGTCTCTTGAACAGCTTTTTTCAAAAATGATTCTTCTTTTTCCCAATAAAACTTTCAGTTTCCTCTGTTTATCGCGACAAAACATTTTTCTCACAACCAAGTAGAGAAAACAAGACATTGACTACGATGAAATTCAAAAACAACAAAGAGCGTGTAAGTTCGAAGTTCTTCTTTATACTTACTGTTTTATTTACTATCTGTTTTGTGATTCCCTTCTAATATGTGTTTCCCTTCTAAATCCTTCCGTAACTCATCACGTGTCATTTGACCACTTTACAATTCCAGCTATCGTGAGAGCCTCCCCCTGTACGGTATGACGAAATAGAGCCGCCGTCGCCCGCAGCTGGCAGCCTTCCACTCTGTCTGCGAAGAGACACGAGACGACGAGGGTGCCAGCCGCGCTCGATACCGTTTCGCAGCAGCCGCCGCTCGGTCGGGTGGTAAGTGCCCCGTAATCCATACACACACACCGCTAGTCGCATAGTGGTGAGGCCAATGCTGGCAGAGTTTTGATTCATATCGCGTACTGTTTTTCTAGGATACATTTTTAGCCCAAATACTGACATTGGATCCATTATTAGAGCTAATTTTCAATTGTAGTGGAAAGCGACCACGCCAACACCTGCTGAACTAACAGCACCTGAGTATTTCGTTAATGATGACAACTTGCTCATCCACAGGGAATTTCACGGATTCACGCTTCTTTCCTCAACACGTGTTCAATGATGTATTCAACATTAGCTTCTAAATGTATCAAAATATATTATATAGGCTCGCAAAAAATCAGTAATTAACAACAAATTTCTCCATGAGAAAGTTTGTTCATGAAGCATAGGACGGTCCAGCTTCATCGTGTAGCAGGCTCTGTCTCATATCTTGAACTAAAGCATGTAGATCGTCAATATCAGTCCTTGGCTTATGTTTCTTCAGTTTTCCACGATAAATCATGTATGTGAAACACTTTTATTTTACTAATTACTACGGGAACGTATTTTACTCTACCACCTGGCATGTGTACCTACCGTCAGCAAAGCAACCTTTTGCAGATGAGGTTTCGCGTCGTCTTTTGTCAACTCTGGACGTGGCACTACAACTGTACCCACATCCGCTGATTGGCTGCGGTTGCATTTATCTGTTCCAAAATCTTGTCTAAATTTTCAAGCGCTTCATTTGTATCCGCCTTCGCCAACGACTTTGCAACCATCTCAATTACTGAGAACTTCTGAAACATTTCATTTAGGCCAAGTTTTTTGAGTGATTTGAGCAGTGTGAGACTTACGCTTGCTATGGAATGCAATTTTTGATAACCCAGTTCTATGTTAAGCTGAGCTCCAGTTATCTCCTCTGCAGTGGAACGTTGAGTCTGCCGACTCAACGTTTCACTGATTGCTTCCAATATGGACAATTTTCTCCCGGCGACTCTCGTAATGTTCAACCGCTCGTCTATGGCGCCTATTCGTTTCCAAGGCGCGGAAGGACCACTCAAGAAGTCTGCGACGATTCTAAAAGATGACACGTGATGCTAATAATACTATTGTCTTTGCATGTACAGCCTCGCTCTAACTCGTTGACTACCCTTCTGGATGTAGCTTCCCGCGCGATTGCACCTGATTTCAACCAATGAGAGATGTCCTATAGATGAAGAAAAATATTTACCATTACCGCAGTCTACGATATTTTCCAGATTTTCTGAAATCCACCGATCTCTGCATTAATGTGAGGCAGTGTTTCTCGCATTCTATCGCTAACCATTGCTAAACCAGAATGAAGTTTTTTCTCCTTTCCTCTTAGGGTGAATTAAGATAAACGATACATATGTTCGTTTCTTTGAAACATCTAAGAATGCTTCCACACGAGAGGCTCGCAGGCGAAAGTTGCATCGTGCTCAGTTGGTTAAATTACGTATGGATAGACTTGACGCGCCTGCGCCGAATCGAATAGGATGTGAATAAAAAAGATTGTGCCTTCTGTATCAATTAGTTATGAGGATTCAGTTCATACTAAATCGATTGGTATCAATGGTTAACCCTTATTTATGGAAGAACTGCCTACATGTAGGCAGTTTTCAGTTCAAATCGCGGCTCAACAATTGAGCCGGTTCATTTGCGTTCCTAGAACGTAAACAGTCTGGCACTCTGCTGTTATTCGGCTACTTCACATCTTCTGTAGCTTATTCCAAGTGTTTCTCCTATTCCTTAGCGTTTTTAGGTAGGTGAGTGGAGAGGTAGCAGTTGTTCAGCATTATTGGCAATTTCGTTTCTCACAAGTGCAGTCAGACCAAATTTACTGGAAATATATTTCGCCTTTAGCTTTCTTTTTCGTTCGGAGACGTTAGCACTCACAATTGTGAGGGATAGGCTACGCAAATTTCGAACTTTTTGCTGACGGATGCGTAGGTTTGATCTGTATTGCTCATTCTACACTCAAGTTAGAGTTAAATTTTGTCGCAAAACACTTGTTCTTCTATTTTTCGGCTTGAAGAGACCAGAAACACGTGACTTTTTTCTTTCGTAGACAAGAATTCGCTTCTGAAGAGTCAATATCACAGCTATTCATGTACGAACTGCATTATAACCTCCCCTCTCCTCCGAAAACTCCAGGTGAACGTTCGGGTCCATACCTACAACTCTTGGCTGTACTCACTATAAAGGTGATTTAGTGAGACACCCACGATTTGTTGAATACAGACCACATCTTCCTATGTCCTGCGGTGCTTCTCCGCGCAACCGCGTTCGAGTCCCTTCCCAATCCGCGGATTTCCTACTTCTTCTTCTTTGCAGCCACATAGAGGGTTTTGTCATAGGCGGAGGAACTGGGCGACCAGTAGTGGATTCGTCCATAGGTCCATTGGTGTCAGCGTGGTAGGTCTCTCCGGACAGTTGAATAAATGTGCGGTATCATGGCAGACGATACCGCAGTCCGGACACACATCAGATTTGCTGCTGTCAATCTTGCTGACATAAGACATTAGCATTGTAGAGTGACCACAGCGTAATGATGCGAGCGTGCATCTCGCCCTTCTTCCGAGTTGAGGCTCTGAGGTGCAGACGGGGGGCGGTGTATCTCCTAGGATAGGATTTATGGCCACCTTCACAAGATGACACCGTACGAACTTGCTGTGCTCCTCGCGCAAAAGACGGAGTCGTTCTTGCTGTGAGTCGTGCCATCTTTGCAAATTGACTTTGTTTGGAGCATCGGCGAATGGCTTTCATATACTTCTCTCTCTCTCACGGGGTTTAGCACTCTCCACGACGGGTGATTTGGTTGCTTTATAATGTTAATGCGGAATTGCTGGGCCTGGAGCTGACAGTGCTCCTTCACTGGTAATAGACGGGTCTCAGCATGCAGGTGCTCGATTGGGGAGCTCCTTGCACATCCGGTGGCGATACGGAGAGCAGCATTTTGTACTCGTTGCATCTTTGTCCAGGAGGATTCTGAGACGAGATGCTGCCAAACCGGTGCGGCGTACTCCAGGGCGGGCTGCAGAATTGCCTTATACGTTGTGAGTATAGTCTCCTTGCTGCTACCCCACGAAGTGCCGCCCAGGGCCCTGAGAACGTTGAGCTTAGCTTTAACGACTGCCTGCTTCTGCTCGGTATTCTTATGAAACTTGAGTGACGGATCGAGCACAAGACCGAGCAGCTTTGGAAAGCGAGCAGCAGGCAAACGGTCTCCATCCCACACGACATCCGGATGAGCGCTGTGCTCGGATGGGTCCGTCGTGAGAACGGACACTGACGACTTGGCTGCAGAGATACTTAGCATCTTGCGGTCGAAAAAGCTCTTTAGTGTGATCAGGTACTCGTTGATCTTATTGGCGGCCACCTGTAAGTCCCGATCTCGACACATGATTGTTATGTCATCGGCATACGCGACGACCTTGATGTCCTGTGGAGGCTCAGGCATATCTCCGAGGTACAGATTGAAGAGGGCTGGCGATAGAACTCCGCCCTGAGGGACTCCAGCTGCCATAGGAATACTGTTGGAGACATGGTTCTGAAACATGACTCTTGCCCGCCGACCTTTAATAAAGGCCGATATCCAGCGCTTCTGCCAAGATGGTATTGACGACTCCAGTATGTTGCTTGACAGGACTCCAAGGTTAACCGTATCAAATGCCTTGGTGAGATCCAACGCAACAGCTACAGTTCTCAGTGGCTTGTTAAAGTTGAACCCGTCGATAGCATAGCTGGTAATTTCTAGCAACGCCGTAGTTGTGGAATGTAGCCTCCTGAACCCATGTTGAAACAACTGCTTCTCGTTGTGCTCCGCTAGATCCTTGACAATGAGCTTTTCGGCCACCTTGGCGAAAGGTGACATCAAGCTAATGGGACGATATCCCTTTACTGATGACTGAGGTTTGCCAGGCTTGGGCAACGGGATGACGTTGGCTGTCTTCCAGTTTTGCGGAATAGTGCAAGAGCTAAACGAAGTGTTAATCATATCAACGATGAGCGGAAGGATCTCAGTCGGGAGTTTCTTCAGTACAGCAGGACAAATGCCGTCCGGACCGACAGCTTTGGAGTTCCGCATGCCCTTTATAATCTTCTGTACTTGCGCCACAGTGAACGCATCGGCCGTGCTCATGAGCGGGAGGCGGCACAGCTCTCTTACTGTCACTCTATTTTGCGGACCTCGCCTTGTACTCGTGACAAAGAAACTTTTACCGAGAGAGTAGGCGGCTTCCTTTCCTGACTTGAAAACGTTATTACCGAACTCAAAAGTGGAGATGGTGGCTGGCGAGCTTCTTCCCGATAGTTTCCGAAGCACCTTCCAAGTAGCTCCACTGTCCGTCTTGAAATTCAACTGTTCTGTGAATTTTTCCCACTGTTCTTTCTTGTGCTGGTCGAGATCTTTTCTGATCTCACCATCCAGCTGAGCGACGACAGGGTCTAGATGGTCAACTGCTCTTCTGGCATCTCTAGTCCTGATTTTCTGAAGAATTTCTCTGGTGACGTTTGGATAGAACGTCTTAACTCGGCCAACAGGGATAGCCGCCTTCATGGCCCTGCGAATCGCATCAGATAAGTGATGCTCCTTCTGGTGCACATTGCCATTCCACGGGTAATCAGCCGCTAGGCGTAGCGCAACCTCACTGAACAGGCACCAGTCTGCTTGGCCTAAATTGAGATAAGAACGTTGACGAACACCAGAATAAGGAGCAAGAGAATTCGAGAGATCGATGTGCACAAAGACGGGAACATGATCACTAGACAATGTTGTTGAGGTAGACCATGAGCAAGCGTTGGAAAGGTTGGACGAGATAAGAGTTATGTCTGGGCTAGAAGATCGGCCGTTGGCAGGGAGACGAGTGGGCTGATCATCGTTTAAGATGACCAGGTCGCACTCCTCAGCCCATTCTTCGACTTCTTCTCCTCTAGCATCAGAACCAAGGGACGAGCAGAAGGTGTGGGCATTAAAGTCGCCCGCGAAAACAACTGATGATGAGAGGGAATAATCGTTGAGTTGTTTGAGAAGAGGAATGGGATTGTAGGAGGAGGGGCATGAGGTGGTAGGGGAATATAGATGTTGAAAAGAGAAAGGGGTGTTTTAAGAGGAGATGGATTGGAAGGTACTCGAGAGTACCATCCGTGGGGTGTTTGGTATGAGGTGGGAGGAGAGAGGATAAAACAAAGGTTGAAACTCTGCCGCCAAGAGCTGACCTTGGAGCATGGAAGGCAGTGTAGCCCGGGATATTAGGATGAGGATAGGTAGGGGATGGAGAGAGCTTGGTTTCTTGAACCATGATCACGTCTGGATGGTAAGTACGTGCGAAGAGAGAGAGCTCAGAAAGTTTAGTACGAAGGCCATTGAGATTGATATGTACAATGGAAAGGGGGCGATTTGAGGAAGAGGAATCAGAGTTGGTAGGGGAAGAGCATAAAACACAGCGAAAAGCAGAGTTATAATGCCTCACAGAACTGAGACCCGAACAGGAGAGATGCACCCACCTTTGGCATCCGAAGCATTGGACGCTGGTATGTCTCCTGGTAACTTCCTTGCCGCACGTGGCGCATAGGTACTTCTGAGCGGGTCCAGGATTCCTCTCCACGCCGGCCCTTTGCAGGAGAATCCGAAGGAGAGCTGCGGCCGGCCAGCACCTCTCCCATGACAAAAACCCTCTTCGTGGAGGGGGTGACGTCGGTTTGCATAGAGGTGATCTTCTTTCCTCCACACTGCCACGGCGTGAACGTACGACATCTCGGCAGCGGATTTCCTACATAATTCGATTCCTTCTCGGCTGCAGTACAAGGTCACCAGCACTACAAGCAGAAAAACGTAAGTCTTTTTCTCTGCAGAAATTTTTGTGAGATCGCGCACTCTGTCCACGTTTCTCAAACAATAACAATTTTAATAATATCAGCTTTCTGGGAACTCTTCCAGAATCACAGCTATCAAGAGCATACTTTTAAGGGGTGGGGGTCGTCCAATATTACTTTCCTAGTCAGATACTTCGCGGATCACCACCCACCGCGCGAAGTGCGACTCCCAGACGTAAGCTTTAGTAGGGAGTGCAGACTCCTTCCTTTTCTCTCGTTGCTGGACATTGATCTAGAACTAGGGGTGGAGTGGCGATTGAGGATTGTGAGGTTCAGTTCCTCCTGAGCCCACTATTTAGAAACTGGCAACGCATGTCATTCATTTCTCACACATCGAGTCTGTCTAAGTCCCCATTCTAGATCAGCAGCGAAGTTGCGGCCTCTTTTCAGATCTTCTGCAGGGTCTAGGGTGTCTTCACCCTAGGCAGGTTCAAGCTGGGCGTAGCGTAATTTTTTGAAATCGGAGCGACCCGCCACCATCGAATGTTTTTCGAAAGTCTGACATTCCCGAGGCGCGATTTCTGGGCGGTTCATATTTGATTACTAATGTTTTGAGACTCCGAAAATTCCTTCAGTAGTCGGGCTCAAGCGTCTAAAACCTGAGCAATGCTACGATCCTTTCCTTTGGTGACCTAAATGGGAAGAATTTAGGGGATATCTTCACCAAATTGAGTTTTGGATCTCAATTTTTGCGATCCCCCACCTTCGTTTGCGGGCCAAAATTTTGGCGACCCCGCCCCCGTTGCAAAAATTCGCGACCCCGCTTCACCCTGACCCTAGACCCCCATCTGGAAAAAAAACTACGGGGAAATCACTAGTAGGCGATCCTGACTTCCATCGTGGACATTAAGCCTATATGATCGAACATAATACGCAATTTGAAAATTTGTATCGCGGTAAACCAAGCACTTCTTAAAAAAAAACCCTAATGTGCGTGATGTTTTCGGACGACTACCGCAGCATCTTCGAAATAAACTAGCGTGGCGCTGATCAAGGAAGCTGCTGTCGGACCATCACAAATGATTACAAAGTTTATTATGTATTGTTAATGAAGACATGAATACAAATGAATGTGTACTACAGCAAGATCGCAGTGCCCCAACACGGATCACAAGAGCAAGTTATCAGTCCACGTCAGAAGAAGGTGAGGACGAGTCATGCTTGCAGTCTCCGTTTCGATTATGAGACTTCTGAAATATATGAAAAGAATTAGAAAGTTCTGCAGGAACTCGTGTAGCCTACATGCTTATCGTTGACGAACAGGAGCTTAGTCCGGTTGTAGTCTAATTCTTCAGAACGTGTTAACCTACAGAAAAAAAGTCGAAGGGGTTGGTAAGAGATTTACTCTTTTCCAATCAAGTTTGCTAATGGACAGCACAAAGAGGCAACAACTTTCTCTGATTTTCTGAACATGCAGTGGTGGATTGCTATGTACGGCGAAAATTCGGAGAAATTTCCTGTCTCTTTGCTCTCTCCTCTATCAGGGAACCCGATTGAATGTGAAACTCGCTGTGAGACGGCGCTATTGAATTACCTGGTGGGATCCTGATTATGGGCAAGCGGATATGGTTTGGTTAGGCGAGGAAGTCCGTGAGATACTTCTCCAGAAATGAGTCTTGTGGAGGTCATCGTGTAAATTTTGACCCGTGAACGAACATTTAGAAGGGCCGTGAAATTTTGCGGAAAGATTTATCATAATGGAGAGGGTTCGCTGTCTTGCTGAAGTCAGAAACAGCGGCCCATTGGACCCTGGTCATGTTGCAATAATTTTCTTACATACTGTTTTTCAATCTACTGTTCTAAACTATCTAGCTTGCAATTGAGTAGGTAACTTCCGATGAACTTTTTAAAAAGACGTACCTCAAGTGGAAAGTCCTGACAGGGTGCTGACTCTAATAACAATATGTGCTGAGAAAGGAAGCACTGCAGGGATCGAATTCAGAATTATGTAGGAAATTCACGGAATGGGAAGATGCGGTCTGTATTCAACAAATCGTGGGTGTCTCACTAAATCACATTTATAGTGAGTACAGCGAAGAGTTGTAAATGTGGACCCGAACGTTCACCTAGAGTCTTCGGAGGGGAGGGGAGGTTATAATGCAGTTCGTACCCTTCGTGACTCTTCAGAAGCGAATTCTTGTTTACAAAAGAAAAAAGTCACGTGTTTCTGGTCTCTTCAAACCGAAAAATAGAACAAGTGTTTTGCGACAAAATTTAACTCTAACTTGAGTGTAGAATGAGCAATACAGATCAAACGTACGCATCCGTGAGCAAAAAGTTCAAATTTTGCGTAGCTTATCCCTCACAATTATGAGTGCTAACGTGTCCAAACGAAAAAGAAAGCTAAAGGCGAAATATATTTCCAGTAAATTTGGTCTGACTGCACTTGTGAGAAACGAAATTGCCAATAATGCTGAACAACTGCTACCTCTCCACTCACTTACCTAAAAACGCTAAGGAATAGGAAAAACACTTGGAATAAGCTACAGAAGATGTGAAGTAGCCGAATAACAGCAGAAAATAATCGAAAAGGACGATTGGCGATGTTTCAGAGTCGACGTTACTCGAAATCAGCTGGCTCGGGCAGAGTCAGACGACAGAGCGCGCGAAACACTCGTTTGAAATTGGCGCCGGGTTAGAGACGAGCGCGAGGAAACTCGTCCGCCGCCGTAACCTCGCCCAGCAGTTTTTCCGTTGTAAATGTAGCTGCCAATGGAAGATGCTGAGCTAAGGAATTAGGAAAGATAAATGAGGAAAGATCATCGGAATCAGGCTGCTGAGGGTAGCCGAAATGAGCAGTCAGATATAAGTGTGACCTATAACTGATCCTTCCCATTGCTTTACTTATCAATTCCTTTCTAATCATTCTCCTTGGGACTGGGTAGCGTCGGAACTCACACCACACAAAACACCAGTGCGGGGTTTGCCTCTCCTTTTAACATCAGTGGAGTTAAAGGATCCAAGAAGTGTATCTTCCTAACAAACAGATTTTCAATTCGAGTTTAACACGAAGTGTTAGAGCTTAGAAAGTCTTTGTTTGGCGTGGAGTTCCGACGTAGTAATAGAGTTCTATTGTTTTGAGACCTTTCTGAAATCAGAGATTCTCTTCTCGAATTACGGTATAGAGTTTCGGGGGCCCCATAGGCTCCCAACGCTAAAATGTGTATCTCGGAGTGACAAGTCACGAATTCCTGTAAAACCCTGACTAAACACTGTTGATCGATACGCATGATGTTTAGGAGCAGAGCGGGCCACCAGGGTTGGGCAGGTTTGCAGCCGGTCATAAAAATTTGGAAACTTTTTCGAAGAAATAGATTTTTTATGGGGGGCGTTCGTAAGATTTTCGGGAAAAAAATGTATCTCCAAACGACTCGGAAATATGACATTCTTATACCAACGTTTGATGTGTAGCGCCTGTAGAGGTCGGGGGGGGGGGGAGTCGTAAAAACTAATGCCATGAAAATTTCATCATCCCTGGGGGTTCGTAAAAATTTTGGTCACTAAGGGGCCGTAAAATTTTGGTCACCTGTCGCAACGGCCTGTTCAGCCCTGCGGGCCACCGAAGCTTCATACGCGTATTCTATTTTCTCTCCGAAATATTAAGAACTATACGAGAAATCACAAGTTCCAGCGATCTCACGTTGATGACAGGTTCCTCAATTTGGAGGCGGAAGGCCAATATGAACTGGTGATCCGCCTCCGGGAAATATAGCAAATTCGACTTGGGGGCAGCGACAGCAGAGGCCAAATTCCTGGAATCAAAACAGTTGAAGGTCTCTCCTACAAAGTCCAGCGTTACCCTGTGCACTACTGCAACGGCTGAACACCGACTACATCCGAAGGCTCTCTGTGATGCTAATCTGCTGTCCCTATTCAAAGATCCTCGTCTTCTAGGTGTGTTCCTGGACCATTCACTGTTTTTTTTTTCATGAAAACACTCGTATTCGAGCTGCTGCTGCCAACCCGCGGAATAACATACTCCGTGCTCTGGCAGGCACTATTTGGGGGTAGCTTAAAGGAAGTTTTGCGAACTACGTACAAGGCGATGGTACAGCCCGTTCTGGAATATGGAGCCACGATCTGGTCAAGGCACTTGACCGAAACGTCCTGGAGCAAGCTTCAGCGAACACAGAACTCTACTCTACGAGTGATCATCGGCTGCCCTAAATCCACACCTGTATACCAAGTACATCAAGAATGTGCATTACATCCCGTAAAGCAGCATTGCCAACTGCAGACACAACAGTTCCATACTGGCAGTCAAGAATGCCACATATCCCAAATTCTCCCTCTCATAATCCGACCCCCACTCCCGTAAAATCCGCACACCGTTGTATGCCGCTATCTCTACCAAGGCCCATGTACATAGGATCGATTCGTCGGTCCCTGACGAATGTCCTGACCGCCATAACCCAGGACATGATTCATTCCATTCATTTTCATGTTCGGCAAGACCAACTTCTCTGACAGGTCAGGATATGTGGAACAAGCCGTGCGATGTAGCCGCCTTTTTCATGTGAGAAGAAGCTTCGTTTTGGCTGATAAGAAGAAGAAGAAGAGGCCTCTCCCGGAGGTGGCTTGGGGCAGTTTTCCGGAGCGGTGACGTTAGTGCTCCGGGGCTGTGACGGCAGCGCTCCGGAGCGGTGACGGCAGCGCTCCAGAGCTGTGACGGCAGCGCTCCAGATCAGTGAAGGCAGGGCTCCGACCAAGCCAAATTATCACTTCGGCGCTCGCTCCCCCCTTTGAGGGGCAAGCGTCGGTGCTCGGAGGGTTGCCTCCTGTAGAACTGCGCTTGAACCCCTCCCCCCCAGTGTACGAGCAGCTTTCTTATGATGAATTTTGTTTTCGTTAGCGCTTTAAATTTAGCGCCTCACGAGAACTGAACGAAAATCGCCTTTTCAGACCGTAATGTCGCCACTTCATTCAGCTTTTGTGATTTTAGTGAGAATCAGTTTCCAATTTGACGTTTTTCGCGAGTTTCCAGTATGCTGTATTTCGCATTCAGCCCTTCATTCATAACGGAAAATAACCTTCCCTGCGCAATTGCTACCGTATAATAGGTGGTATCGGGATCTGCTGGGTAGGCGGCAGAGCAAACTAATCAGTCAATGTGCCTTCATGCCTGGCATGGTAAATTAGTATAGGTGACCGGCCGCTAGTCTTTGATTTCGAGTGTTATAAGCTTAGCAAAGCCAGCCTCAACATCTAGCGCAGGCAGAGCCAAGCTGAGGTGGCAGAGCGTTGATGGCGCAGAGGGTAGCGAGGTAGTCATGAGCGTACGGTGAGGGTTCGGATGTCCTCGTCGCAACTTTTTTGAAAACCCAAATGTCACTTTGCAGCGCGACATAGCCATAACAACGGTGAAAAAGACTCGGATACATGACGTTCAAGGTTGAATTCCCAGGAAAAATTTCTCTTCTTCTTCTTCTTTGCAGCCGCGAAGAGAGTAATTGCTATAGGTTCAGAAACTGGGCGACCAGCGTTGGATTCGTCCAAAGGTCTATTGTAGTCAATGTTGTAGGGTTCTTTGGACAGTTGAATAAGTGTAGGGTATTGTGGCCAGGACCAACACAGTCCGGGCAAACGTCGGGAGTGCTATTGTCGATCCTGTTCACGTAGGACTTCAGGAACGTTGAGTGCCCACAGCGCAACGAGGCTAGAGTGCATCTGGCACGTCTGCTAAGCTGAGACTCAGACTCAGAAACTCGAGGCGGCACAGTACCCAGAATAGGATTAACAGCCGCTCTTTCCAGATACCCTCTGACGAAATGGGTGTGCTCCTCGCGCAACAGACGGAGGCGTTCTTGATATGAATCGTGCCATCTTTGCAGATCGACTTTATCTGGAGCATCGGCAAAAGGTTTTCTGATGCCTCTCTCTCTTACAGGCTCAAGTACTCTCCAAGATGGGTGGTTGGGCTGCTTGACGATGTTAATGTGCAGCTGCTGGGCCTGGAGCTGACAGTGCTCCTTTACTGGTAGCACCCGTGTCTCGGCGTGTAAATGCTCGATTGGCGAACTCCTAGCACATCCGGTGGCGATCCGAAGAGCAGCGTTTTGTACACGCTGCACCTTAGTCCAGGATGAGTCCGATACTAAGTGCTGCCAAACCGGTGCCGCATACTCTAGGGCGGGCTGCAGTATAGCCTTATACGTGGTCAGAATAGTTTCCTTACTGCTGCCCCATGATGTGCCTCCCAGTGCCCTTAGCACAATGAGTTTAGCTCTTACAATTGCTTGCTTTTGCTCGGTGTTCTTGTGAAACTTCAGCGACGGATCGAGTATAAGGCCGAGTAGTTTGGCGAAGCGAGCAGCAGGCAGGCGATCTCCACCCCAGCTGACATCGGGATGGGCGCTGTGCTCTTTGGGGTCCGTTGTGAAAAGTGATACTGAAGACTTGGCAGCTGAGACAATGAGCATCTTGTTATCGAAATAGCTTTTCAAATCAATCAGGTACTCGTTGATCTTCCTCGCGGCCACTTGTATGTCGCGGTTTTGGCACATGATAGTCATATCATCAGCGTAGGCGACAACTTTAATGTCCTGGGGTGGTGCCGGAATGTCCTCTAAGTACAGATTAAACAGAGCGGGCGATAAGACTCCGCCTTGCGGAACACCGGCAGCTATGGGGATACTTTTAGAGACATGCTTTTGAAACATAACTTTTGCTCGACGGCCCTTGACGAATGCTGTTATCCAACGCTTCTGCCACGGTGGAATAGAGGACTTCAGTATGTTATCCGATAGAATACCCAGGTTAACACTGTCGAATGCCTTTGTCAAGTCCAGGGCTACAGCAACGGTCCTGAGGGGCTTTCTCATGTTGAAGCCGTTGATGGCATAGCCAACGATTTCCAGAAGCGCCGTCGTGGTGGAATGTAGCTTCCTAAAGCCGTGCTGGTGATGTTGTTTCTCATTATGCTGAGCCAAATCATTGACGACAAGCTTTTCAGCAACCTTGGCTAGAGGTGACAAAAGGCTTATTGGCCTGTATCCTTTCGCTGATGACAGCGATTTACCGGGTTTAGGCAGAGGAATGACATTTGCTGTTTTCCAGTTTTGTGGCAGTGTGCAGGTTCGGAATGATGTGTTCATTAAATCAGTGAGCAGCGAGAGAAATTCACTGGGGAGCTTCTTTAGGACTGCTGGACAGATTCCGTCAGGTCCAATGGCTTTGGAATTACGAATTTCCTTTATAATCTTCTCCACCTGCGCAGAAGTGAAGGCATCAGCCGTGCCTATAAGCGGAAGGCGGCACAGCTCCCTTACTGTCACTCGGTTTTGCGGGCCACGCTTCGCACATGTTATGAAGAAGCTCTTGCCCAGAGCGTAGGCGGCATCTTGTCCTGACTTGAATACATTGTTCTCAAACTCGATAGTAGATACGGTGGCGGGTGTGGTTTTTCCGGAGAGTTTTCTCAGGATTTTCCATGTAGCAGCACCGTCTGCCTTGAAGTTCAATTTTTCAGTGAACTTCTGCCACTCGTCTTTCTTGTGCCTGTCCAAGTCTTTTCTAATCTCGTCGTCAAGTTCAATGACCTCCGGGTCCAAATGGTTGGCAAATCTGTTTTCATCTCTTGTCCTGATTTTCTGAAGTATTTCCCTGGTGACATTAGGGTAAAAAGTTTTCACACGTCCTTCTGGTATGGCCGCTTTCATAGCCTTCCGGATAGCGTCAGATATGTGACGCTCTTTATGGTGCACATCGCCATTCCATGGATATTCAGCCGCTCGGTGAAGTGCAACCTCTCTGAATAGGCTCCAGTCTGCAAGGCCTAAATTGAGATAAGCACGGTGACGAATAGCAGAATAAGGGGCTAGAGAATTTGAGAGATCGATATGGACGAAAATGGGAATGCTATCACTAGGCAGAGTTGTAGAAGTGGACCACGAGCAGGCACTAGAAAGATTGGAGGAAACGAGCGAAATGTCTGGGCTAGAAGATCGGCCGATGGAAGGGAGGCGAGTGGGCTGATCATCGTTTAGGATAACCAGGTCGCACTCCTCCGCCCATTCCTCGACGTCATCTCCTCTAACATTAGAGTCAAGTGAAGAGCAAAAGGTATGAGCATTGAAGTCGCCCGCGAAGACGACTGAGGGTGAGAGGGCGCAGTCGTTGAGTTGTTTTAGAAGAGGGATAGGATTATAGGTTGGGGGACAAGATGTAGTTGGGGGAATGTAGATGTTGAAGAGAGATAGGGGAGTTTTGAGTGGGAGATGGATGGGGACGTTCTCGAGAGTACCGTTCGTAGGGACATTGGGAATTAGGTGAGAAGGAAGAGTGGATAGTACAAAAGTAGAAACTCCTCCACCGAAAGACGATCTTGGAGCATGGTATGAAGTATAGCCAGGGATATTTGGGTGAGAAGAGGTAGCAGAGGGGGAAAGTTTGGTTTCCTGAACCATTATAACATCTGGATGGTGAGTACGAGCAAAGAGAGAGAGCTCAGATAGTTTGGCACGAAGGCCATTGAGATTTATATGTACAATAGAAAGTGGGCGATTGGAGGTAGAGGAATCAGAGTTGGAAGGTGATGAGCATAGGACACAGCGAAAAGCAGAGTTATGATGCCTCACAGAACTGAGACCCGAACAGAAGAGATGCACCCACCTTTGGCATCCGAAGCACTGGACGCTTGTTCTACTCCATGTGACATCCTTGCCGCACGTGGCGCATGGGTACTTCTGAGCGGGTCCATGATTCCTCTCCACGCCGGCCCTTTGTAGGAGAATCCTTAGGAGAGCTGAGGCCAGCCAGCATCTCTCCCATAGCAAAAACCCTCTTCGTGGAGGGGTTGATGTCGGTTTGCACGGAGTTGATGTTGCTTCCTCCACACGAACGTACGACATCTCGGCAGCAAAAAAAAATTCTCTTCACACAAGAGAGTAAAAAGCAAAAAAATGTTTAAAAAGCAATCACAAAATATTTAAAAAGCATTCCCGGGCCTTATATAGATCTCCAGAACTTACTCGAAGGTAGATACCTAGTTTCCCACTGAGAAGGCCTAACCGAATCAGCTTATTGAACTCGGTGCCTGCTCTAGTTTTAGGAACTGTGATAGCACATTTCGCGTAGTCCTGAGCAGGGTCAGCTTCCTAGGACACCCAATGGTCGTACACGGCCCTAAATGAAACAAACGAGCCGCACGAATGTCGGCGCCATCATGGACGCGGGGATGAGTTGCCCGTGAAAGCAATCAGGGCTGGGATCCTTAGATGCGATCCATGGGCTACAGTTGGGTTCGCCTCCAAAGACTGCGTGTTGCTCCTGGCGTAAACCCAACTGTAGCCCACGATTTGCCGTTCATGAATCTCTGCCTAGGAGGAATTGTGATGGGATGGCAGGCAAATTTTCCGAGTCTGCAGTTCAAGTCAATGGCTCGCGGCCCTTCACCTGTTCTGTTTTACCAGCCAAGCTCACAAGGGAAGTATACAAAGCGTAGGTCGGATCTGCCAAAACGTCTAGTATCGTTAGTATCCCTTGTGGCTCAACAGTAAAACTGCGCAGTGTCCCGCCCCGAGCTGCATGTTTTAAGAAGTTACAAGCTCAGAAAGGTCGTTTTTGTGCTTTTCGTACTTTCCGAAAAGCGCATTAGTCTTCGGAAAATCCGAAAGCGGACTTCATAAATGTGTTCAGCGTCCAAAACTACCCCCCTAAGCAAAGTATAAATGAAGGCACAGTTTCCATACTTTATCCAGACTGATAGCGTTTTGGACTTGTATGGATTGTTTTTCAGAGGGTTATTTGGAGTGTTAAACACGAATCTGGAGTCCGTTTTTCGATTTTCTGCAAATTACGGTGGGTATACAGTAGTTTGGTCAAAATCTCAGGTTTTGCTCAAATTTTGTATTCGGGGATTATTCGGGGTGGAGGACACGAATTTAACGTCCGTTCGTTGATTTTCAAACTACTAAGTTGCGTTTTGCACTCTAAATGACATGATATTTACCGTAACCTACAGTAAACCTCAAAATTGCGACAAATGGCCTCTAGATTTCTGTTCACCACCCTAGAGCTACCAAGATGTCGTACGTTCACGCCGTCGCAGTGTGGAGGAAAGAAGATCACCTCTATGCAAACCGACGTCACCCCCTCCACGAAGAGGGTTTTTGTCATGGGAGAGGTGCTGGCCGGCCGCTTCTCTCCTTCGGATTCTCCTGCTAAGGGCCGGCGTGGAGAGGAATCCTGGACCCGCTCAGAAGTACCCATGCGCCACGTGCGGCAAGGATGTCACATGGAGGAAAACAAGCGTCCAGTGCTTCGGATGCCAAAGGTGGGTGCATCTCTCCTGTTCGGGTCTCAGTTCTGTGAGACATCATAACTCTGCTTTTCGCTGTGTTTTATGCCCTTTACCTACCAACTCTGATTCCTCTTCCCCAAATCGCCCCCTTTCCATTGTACATATCAATCTCAACGGCCTTCGTGCCAAACTTTCTGAGCTCTCTCTCTTCGCACGTACTTACCATCCAGACGTGATCATGGTTCAAGAAACCAAGCTCTCTCCATCATCTACCCGTCCTCATCCTAACATCCCTGGCTACACTGCCTTCCATGCTCCAAGGTCAGCTCTTGGCGGAGGAGTTTCAACCTTTGTTTTATCCTCTCTCCCCTCCCACCTCATACGAAACACCCCCACGGATGGTACTCTCGAGTACCCCTCAATCCAGCTCCCCCTTATAACTCCCCTTTCTCTGTTCAACATCTATATTCCCCCTACCACCTCATGCCCCTCCTCCTACAATCCCATTCCTCTTCTCAAACAACTTAACGATTGTTCCCTCTCATCATCAGTTGTTTTCGCAGGCGACTTTAACGCCCATACTTTCTGCTCGTCCCTTGGTTCTGATGCTAGAGTAGAAGAAGTCGAAGAATGGGCTGA
Organism: Aplectana chamaeleonis; assembly: GCA_029168955.1. Lineage (NCBI taxonomy): Eukaryota > Metazoa > Nematoda > Chromadorea > Rhabditida > Cosmocercidae > Aplectana > Aplectana chamaeleonis. Next base: position 106,138 of record JAPDOI010000653.1, read on the forward strand.
GGAGTGCGACCTGGTCATCTTGAACGATGATCAGCCCACTCGTGCCCTGCAAACGGCCGATCTTCTAGCCCTGACACAACTCCAGTCTCTTCCAACCTTTCCAACGCTTGCTAATGGTCTACCTCAACAAAATTGTCTAGTGATCATGTTCCCGTCTTTGTGCACATCGATCTCTCAAATTCTCTTGCTCCTTATTCTGGTGTTCGTCAACGTTCTTATCTCAATTTAGGCCAAGAAGACTGGTGCCTGTTCAGTGAGGTTGTGCTACGCCTAGCGGATGATTACCCGTGGAATGGCAATGTGCACCAGAATGAGCATCACTTATCTGATGCAATTCGCAGGGCCATGAAGGCGGCTATCCCTGTTGGCCGCGTTAAGACGTTCTATCCAAACGTCACCAGAGAAATTTTCCAGAAAATCAGGACTGGAGATGCCAGAAGAGCAGTTTACCATCTAGACCCTATCATCGCTCAGCTGGATGGTGAGATCAGAAAAGATCTCGACCAGCACCAGAAAGAACAGTGGGAAAGGTGCACAGAATAGTTGAATTTAAAGACGGACAGTGGTTTACTTGGAAGGTGCTTCGGAAACAATTGGGAGAGAGCTCGCCAGACACCGTCTCCACAATTGAGTTTGGTAATAACGTTTTCAAGTCAGGAAAGGAAGCCGCCTACTCTCTCGGTAAAAGTTTCTTTGTCACGAGTGCAAGGTGAGGTCCCCAGAATAGAGTGACAGTTAGAGAGCTGTGCCGCCTCCCGCTCATGAGCACGGCCGAAGCGTTCAGTGTGGCGCAAGTAGAGAAGATTATGAAGCACATGCGGAACTCCAAAGCTGTCGGTCCGGGCGGCATTTGTCCTGCTGTACTGAAGAAACTCTCGACTGAAATCCTTCCGCTCATCGTTGATATGATTAACACTTCGTTTAGCTCTTGCACTATTCCGCAAAACCGGGGGACAGCCAACGTCATCCCGTTGCCCAAGCCTGGCAAACCTCAGTCATCAGTAAAGGGATATCGTCCCATTAGCTTGATGTCACCTTTCGCTAAGGTAGCCGAAAAGCTTATTGTCAAGGATCTACCGGAGCACAACGAGAAACAGTTGTTTCAACATGGGTTCAGGAGGGTACATTCCACAACTACGGCTTTGCTAGAAATTACCAGCTATTCTATCGACGGGTTCAACTTTAACAAGCCATTGAGAACTGTTGCTGTCGCGTTGGATCTCACCAAGGCATTTGATACCTTTAATTTTGGAGTCCTGTCAGGCAACATACTGGAGTCGTCAATACCATCTTGGCAGAAGCGCTGGATATCGGCCTTTATTAAAGGTCGGCGAGCAAGAGTCATGTTTCAGAACCATGTCTCCAACAGTATTCCAATGGCAGCTGGAGTCCCTCAGAGTGGGGATCTATCGCCAGCCCTCTTCAGTCTGTACCTCGAAGATATGCCTGAGCCTCCTCAGGACATTAAGGTCGTCGCGTATGCTGACGACATAGCAATAATGTGTCGAGATCGGGACTTACAGGTGGCCGCCAATAAAATCAACGAGTACCTGATCACACTGAAGAGCTTTTTCGACCGCAAGATGCTAAGAATCTCTGCAGCCAAGTCGTCAGTATCCGTTCTCACGACGGACCCATCCGAGCGCAGCGCTCATCCGGATGTCGTGTGGGATGGAGACCGTTTGCCTGCTGCTCGCTTTCCAAAGCTGCTCGGTCTTGTGCTCGATCCGTCACTCAAGTCTCATAAGAATACCGAGCAGAAGCAGGCAGTCGTTAGAGCTAAGCTAAACGTTCTCAGGGCCCTGTGCGGCACTTCGTGGGGTAGCAGCAAGGAGATAACTCACAACGAATAAGTCAATTCTTCAGCCCGCTCTGGAGTACGCCGCACCGGTATGGCAGCATCTCGTCTCAGAATCCTCCTGGACAAAGATGCAGCGAGTACAAAATGCTGCTCTCCGTATCGCCACCGGATGTCCAAGGAGTTCCCCAAACGAGCACCTGCATGCTGAGACCTGTCTATTACCAGTGAAGGTGCACTGTCAGCTCCAGGCCCAGCGAATCCGCATTAACATTATAAAGCAACCAAATCACCCGTCGTGGAGATTGCTAAACCCCATCAGAGAGAGAAGTATAAGAAAGCCATTCGCCGATGCTCCAAACAAAGTCAATTTGCAAAGATGGCACGACTCACAGCTTTAATCTTGTGAAGGCGGCCATAAATCCTATACTAAGAGATATACCGCCCCCGTCTGCACCTCAGAGTCTCAACTCGGAAGAAGGGCAAGATGCACGCTCGCATCATTGCGCTGTGGTCACTCTACAATGCTAATGTCTTATGTCAGCAAGACTGACAGCAGCAAATCTGATGTGTGCCCGGACTGCGGTACCGTCGGCCACGATACCGCACATTTGTTCAACTGTCCGGAGCGACCTACCACGCTGACACCAATGGACCTATGGACGAATCCCCTACTGGTCGCCCGGTTCCTCCGCCTATGACAAATCCCTCTATGTGGCTGCAAAGAAAAAGAAGACCACCCTAGATTACCCCTGCATACAACTTTTGAGATAAATCCGAGAAAATTTTTTGAAACAAAAAAATGCCTGATGCCCTTGCCTTTTCGTGAGGCTTAAAAAATGCTCATAACTTTTTTGAACCTGCAGCTCGAGGCGGGATACTGCGCATTTTTACTATCGAACCAGAAGAGATACTAACGCTTTTAGTCGTTTTTGCAGTTCCGTGGTTTTTGCCTTTTTTCGCCCCGGCGATTGAAGGCAAGAACCGCCCGGGCTGGTTCGACATCCCTGTCTGAGGATCCTCTAAACCGCGCCGCAACACGCTTTTGCAATCAGCGTGCACTTTGCGCGCTGAACGCGATTGCGTAGGTGAACTGTATATCATTGGGTATAGCATTTCCACCAAACACATTTACACAAGCTTCTTCTTCTTCTGCTGCAGCCTCTAAGTGGTTTTTGTCATAGGTTGAGGAACTGGGCGGCCTTGACAGGTTTCGTCCAAAGGTCCATTGTGGTTAAGGAGGTAGGTCTCTTCGGGCACATGAACAAGTGCGCCGTGTCGTGTCCGGGAGCACCACAGTCCGGGGATATCAATTGGATTTACACATGCTATACCTCCTCTGTGAATGCAAAAAAAACAGTAGTGTTAAGTTTGCTGGGGGGTATAGCTGAGCAATGCTAAATTGTTCTATAGTTTTATATACCCATACATTCGCTTTAATTTATGGTCCGTTTCAGGTAAAGCATCGGTCACCTAGTGAATTGGCTGCTACCGTTATTGGCGCGTCAGTTTATGATGTATTTGTGGATCTTCCTGCGTGTCCCTTAGTAAGTAATCTTGGTAAGCGTAAAGCTATCCTGAACAGTTTTCGCTATGCGACAGCAATTTTTAAGCTGCACGACGCGATGGTGAAGCTCAAGGATAAGCAGGCTAGGATTGATCCTGAGAAGATGCTGTTGTGGATGAATAAGAATCTACCCACAAAAAAGTACGTTCAGCACTTTGAGGCATTCGAAACCATTTGCTTCAGAAAACTGTTTCTGCAGGGGCATAGTAGTTGTTTAGACTAGCCCCCAACGGCAAAGATCGCACCATGGAAAGGACGGATATGCGAATGTTCTTACTTCGTGGGCCACTGGGAATGTTGCCGATAGCTGTGTTCAAGCCTTTCATAACCATTGTGAAGTCGTTCCTGCTTCAGAAATTATTTGATTTCACAACTACAAGCAGACTTTACCACTCTCGTCCAGCGTTTCCCCTGGAGCATCAACTGAGTTAGTTTCTACATATCAAAATCATATCAATCAAAAAGTTGTCGCTTCTCTTTCAAGTATCTCTTTAGTCAAATATGCGAAAACTTCCATAAGTGGAATTTTACCTGGAAATTTGATGTGTAAAATGAAGCCCGAACATCATTTGGGTGGTCTGTTAGCGCCCAACTTTTGAGTTTAGGCATTCTTCAAAGTCCTCACCGCAAGCGCGGCACACGCGGGAGTTGCGGTGGACCATGAAAGTTTTCACCACGCGGCACGCGCGGGAAACAACTATGGAGTCTCTGGCGGCAACACCAGGGCGGTGCGAGTTGTCAAAGTTGGGCCTCAACTGTGACATGCACAGAAATTCCTGGCTTGCATTTGTGTATAGGGTAGCGTAGGAAAGTCCCAGAGTGATTCATCTCAGACAATGGGGCTGGCGACTCGCTGTCAATCAGCTGACAAGCAAACACCGGCCCCGGTCGCAGCCCGCTGATTGCCAGCGCTCCGCCAGCGAGCTGGAGAACCGCTGGCAGTCCATCGACCGCTAGCTGTCATCCCGCTCGTGAACAGCGCATTGCCAGCGCTCCGCCAGCGAGCTGGAGAACCGCTGGCAGCTCTTCGACCAGTGGCTGTCACTCCCGCTCATTGGCAGTGCACTGCCAGCGCTCCGCCAGCAGGCTTGCGAACCGCTGCCTGCTACCTCAGCCACCAGCCGTCGCTTCCGCTCATGGGCAGTGCACTGCCAGCTCTTCGCCAATGAAGTGGCAATAGCCCGCCAGATGCCAGTCCCGCTGGTGGTCAGCTCATGGACAGAGCTCCTCCACAGAATCGCCAAGAAGCCGCCAGATCTCATTTCCGCTGATGGGCAGCACACAGGACGCGCTTCGCCACTTAACTGTCAGTAGACCGCCAGATGTATATTTCGGGACCAGATTGAAGTTCCAAAGTTTTACGCTCTCTGCATCGCTTTGTCGTCTCAATGAACACCGTGCTTTAAGCCATGGCTGAATCAGCGTTGCTCTATTACGGAGTGAGTTTGATGCTGACAGCGGATTTCGTGTTACATCAGAATACAATAACCACCTTTGGAGGTCGTAGAGCAACGAAAAAACAATTTCTCACGCCTTACCGCCGTGTTTTCTCAAATCCGTCTTAATAGGGTTTTCAAGTTCAAAAGAGGTATAGCTTTAATAGCCTCATGAAGATCTACAAGATGGCATTAAAACCTTGTTGACAGTGTCAACCGTACGTTAACCACAGGTACTCCGCCCTTCCCAAAATACGTTTTCAATTGTCAGAATGAAAGAGTCGATTGAGCGTCCTAACGAGTAAGCGTAGAAGCAACATATCTATAGTTGACGTGTAGTTAAAGCAATTAATAAAATGTCGACATCATCTCGTAGATCTTGATAAGGCGATTCTAGCAGTATCTTTTCAACCCTCTGGAAAAAACTAAATTGACAGAACTATCAAGAAAAATGGAAAAATCGAAAGAAAAAGGCTTTTTTTGTTGTTTTGTGAAGTTCGAGGGTGGGCATTGGGACAATTACTGTCACACCTCGGTGTTCGCCGCCATATGTCATTTGAGAACTGTCTCGCGCAGAGCTCAATTGCCGCAGCGAGTATTTTGCTAGTATTCGGTGTAACAGATTCAGCTATTCAATTAAACCTAATTGCAAACTATAATGGAGCAGTACTTTTATTGTGGCTGTTACAGCCGCAATTGTTTTCTCGTTTTAGAGAAGTCGTTTGACCGAGTTCCGAATGACGTAATCTGGTTTGCATTAAGGCGGCACGGTGTCCCAGAGGAGCTCATAGACTGGGTCAAGGTTCTCTACACTGATCCAAGAAGTCGGGTCCAAGCTGCTGGTGGAGCTTCGGCCGAATTCCCCACCTCCGTTGGCGTGCGACAGGGATCTGCTTTGTCTCCCCTTCCTATTTATCATCGTGATGCATACTATCACAAGAGACCTGCAGAGACCAGCGCCAATGACGCTTTTGTATGCGGATGATGTGATGCTCGCGGCTGAAGATAAATTGGATCTCGAGCGACAGGTGCAAAACTGGAGTGAACGATTGGCACTATTCGGGCTTGGCCTCAACGTTAGATAGGCTGAGTATCTGACTACGGATAAAAATGAGCGTGCCTGCATCAAGATTGATGGTATCGAGCTCACTCGCGCTGACGTCTTCAGGTATATTGGTTCGATGATTACATCTGACTGCAGTCTAGATAGTGAGGTCAACGCTAGGCTTAGCGCTGCGTGGTTGAAATGGCGGTCAGCGACAGGAGTGCTATGCGACAGGAAGATGCCCGATCGCCTAAATTCGAAGATTTACCGAACTGTGGTCCGGCCTGTTGCGCTGTATGCAGCAGAGTGCTGGCCTGCTACCAAGGAAGCAGAGCGAAGGCTCGGTATAATGGAGACGAAAATGCTACGTAGGACAGCGGGTGTCACCCGCTTGGACCACGTCACGAACGACGACATCAGGAAGTGTGTTGGTGTTGCTCCGGTTGCCGAGAAGCTGCGTGAATCTCGATTGCCATGGGCACGTTCTTCGTGTGGAAAAGATACCATATACATACGCATACAGTACTGCTTGCAATGTGTGTGTGTGGGGGGGGGGATTCTGGGGGAAGCAGACGTGCTGCTGGAAAATACTCAGAGCTGTCGTGAGGATGTGCAGGGCTAAGTGGTTTCACTGATCTACTTTTTTTGACTCTACAGACGTAAATCATTTTAAATTTATGATTTTTATAAATCCATTCCTAACACACACTAGTCACAACAACTAGAAACAATAGAACAAAAACGTAGATCGCACATATCTGAGAATTATTGATATGACTCCCGTTTAGACAGCTCCAGACTCCGAACAGATATAGTTGTTTTCGTCGACATTGTCTTCTTTTTTCTGAGATGGTAAAAAGTTACGAAAAGAGCGTAATGAGCAGCGAAAAATACAAAGTACCTGACTTTTGAAAAAATTCAATCACTTTGTTTGTTATCCACTTGAATGAGCCTTCGCTTGCTATGCTGGATTTGCAGGCGCGAACGTCGCATCTGAACGAAAGCAATTTCGGAAGTAAGGGGATGCTGACCTACACAGAACTAATCTACTTATAGTTCCTATCACTCACAAGACCCTCCGCAAGGAGCGAAATAGCTCCGACTTCCAAGCGATTCTCTCCTCGAAGAGTCTGTCGTACTCTTTTCTTCTCTCGTCGCCGTTTGATCCGAGACTGTTGTAGAACTGCAAAGGAAATGCTCATCCGTAGAGCCTATCGAAGGAAAATCACGCGTGATGTGAATCAAACAATTGGCTTTACTTCCCTTAACACGTGCTGACTGCCGCATTACAGCTCTTGAAAAAGGTTTAACTGCTTCCCATATCACGCATGATTTCTCTTTGATAAGCTCAACGAATGAGCTCATACAACAAGATCTCTCGTTTTACACAACACTTATCAATAGTTGGTAATAACACAACACTTACCAACACTTATCAATCAATAGTTATGACACAAACGAAGAGGCCATCATAGCAAGAGGTCATACAGAAGTACTGAGTGGTGGTTTCTGACCCCGCACGTATTGCACGCGTAGATGTCAGAGTCTCTCACCTTTCCCTCTCGTTTTACGTGTTGAACCCAAGCCCCACCTGGATTATCTTAGACGGGGGGGGGGCTCAAGATTCAAGTCAGAAATGAAATGAACCACCGGTATATGACGCAATCAATCGAAGTATTTCTATAGAATTTCAACGCAACAATGATTGATAGCATCATCAAGCCTCTTTTATCAGGTTTTCCATTCATTTCTGAGAGGAAATCTTGGGTGCGCCCCTCGTCTAGGATAGTTCCGCCCCGCCCACTCTCACAAAGGGCTACTTGGTTGTCCCTGACTTCTGCGCACATTCTACGCGTTAATTTAACAGCTACGATGGTCCCACCATGATCCGTGACCAAGAGAGTTTGAAGGCAGTGTTCACGATAAGAATCTTGGAGACGTTCCCATGCTGATTCCAATGATGTTTTTGGAATCGTACAAGACCTTCTAGGAACGGAGTTATGGTACCTCAAAAATTGAGCTAGAAAAGCATGGTGGACTAGTTGTCCGAGGCTTGTAACATCCGCCTTTTGCAGCCAATGTACTCTGGCAAACGCTGGCTAGTAGCCCCAGAGGAATTCACTTATCGCCGAGGAGCTCCGTGGCGACTAGTCTAAAATTAGCAAGGTCGTAGCTAGACAATAGTGAATTTGTCAAGCTAGATGATGAAAAACTCTAGCTATTGTCGCCTAGTTTCATTGAGCTACTGGCGACGGCCTTGTCAAGCTATTGTCGCCTAGCTTTGTGGAGCTAATAGCGCTGGCCTGGTGTCAAGCTACTGTCGCCTAATATTGTGGAGCTATTATCGCCGGCAATGTTGAGCTACTGTCGCCCAGTGATATGAGGCCATTGACACCGACTCCTTGTGAGGATACTGTAGCCTACTGTTGGATAAAATGCCATGAATTTGCCTAGAATTCACCGGGATCCTGTATATCACGGATTGTACGCAAAAATACCGCGAGCCAAGAAAAATCCGCGAATTCACCGCACAAATACCGCGAAAAAAAAACCGGAAACTACAAAAAAAAACAAGACCACATTCCACCCGAGCCTGCCGCGAATTCACCGCGACCAGGGAGCGCCCTACTGCAGCTGCAGCAGCGGCTGACCCAAGAAAGCGACGAACTGGTAAATATCGTACTTCGAATGTTTGCATGCAATGGCGAAAACCACGGCAGACTTCGGCTGCCGTCGCTGCATTCCTGCTTGCTCGAGGTAGTGGGATTCCTACGTACGTCAAGCAATGCCTTGATTCTACAGCGGATCCGGCGGGAGTCCGTCGCTTCGGTTATGGTCCGGCAGAGATACGGCAGGTTCCCAACAGGTTTTTTTCAACAGGGTGATTCCTGCAAGTTTTTTGGGGCAATTAGGGCTTTAACAGCACATCCCAGGGACCCTATAGCCTAAAGGCACAGTTCACCCCCATATATGAATTTTGAGATTTTCATGTGAATGAGTTGAAGACCCCTCCTGTATAACACGTGCCGAATGCGAGATCTCAATTCCTCCAAATAAGCGAGATATAAGCGACCACCAGGGGCCCGACCCCCTCCAGCCACCACCACAGGCCCGGCCCCTTTTTTTAATTTTCGACCTCAGTAGCGGCTAGATGGATGGATGGTTTTCAACGGAGTCGTCGTTCTTCACCCCCTTTCCGATCTATCTCCTCATCCTGTCGTGCCGCGACTGCGAATCAAGAGAAATACAGGCCTGAGATAACTCGTCCACCAAATTTTCGTCCTCAAAATACAGGCATTTTCAAGGAGCCATATCTCCGTTCGTAGGGGGTCTAGGACGATTCCGGAAATACCATTGTGATCAGAGTGTGACCATCTCCAAGGTAAGGATTAAACCTAGAAAATAATTTTTTGGGTGTCTTGTGCCTTAAAAATCCCTTTTATATTCTTATGATTCTCCCCTCTAGGCCCATACTGGTTGAATAAACTTAGAATATCGGACAATGCAATACTTAATATATCATAGTACGGGAGCAAAATTTACAAAAAAACATTCCCTACTGACATACGACAAACACAAAAAAATCGATTGAACAATGATATTCACACAGATCATATTACACCGTACGAGCAGAGAACAACATCAACAGAACAACATAACAACTAACGCCAAAAAAAGAAAATTCAGCTTCGAAAAAAAAACTAACAGAATTTAGCCTAAAAAAAACAAGACCCGAAGCTCCACTTCTTAGCGATCTATTCTACGCCACAGAAGTATGCGTTACTACACCCAATTTTCAAAGATAATGTTTCGAGCGTATCTCGGCTTGGGCTTAGCGAAACTTGGTGAAGCCTTTATGTTGTAATACATCATAAACCTCGTTTTACTCGCACTCAAAGGCAAGGTCCGGTCAAATTTTGACACTACCGAAATTTGGGTTAAATAGATTGGGCTGGCCTAGCTGAACATCGTCTGAACGTTTCACGAACTCTGAGTCCTTAGTTCTGGAGAAAAGAGCCTCAAAGTCAGGCAATACGGTATTTATAGCATGATAATCATGGCTGGAATGATCGATATTTACACTGCAGTTTCGAAGAATGCGTGGACGATTGCTAAAATATGGACGATGGCCACACTTTTCTGGCTTTTCTGGATCATCGGCTAACGGAAGTGGCTGGAATAACTTGAAGAAGACCGGTGTTAACGCAGTTTTCGCATGTTCCTTGGGACTACCTGTAGCAAGAGCACCGATTCAGCGGGAAACCTGAAATTCGAAGTTCTGCCCGGACCCTGCCTTCAAGCCTGAATTTTCAACGCACAGTTTTTTAATAAGGAGTTCATTTACAAATTTGTGGTATGAATTGAAATTAAGGTTATTCCCTCAGAACATGGCTATTGAAAAACCCATACACGTGCCACTTCTTTGTCATCAGAGAACCTTGAAATTCGTGGTATAGCACTGCGAAAAAACGATGTATTGATTCATATTTTCGGAGATGAGCTCGGAATAATTTTGGGCAATTTGGCACCTCTTTGGTATGTCATTTCGATGAGAAATAAAAGGAGCGAAATCTACACATTTTCTTAAAAATACCCGATTTCGTTAAATTTTTAACCATCAAAAAATTGCCTTGAGAAATTATTTTCTCGCGATGTCATAGTGTGTCTTTAAAGGTCCTCTTATGGCTCACAAGTGATACGGGTATGGTTTTTTTACGGTCATACTCTGAGGAAACAGCCCTCACTTGATTTAGTACCACGAAATCATAAACGAAATCGGTATCAAAATGCTGAACATTCGAAACTCAATCTTGAGTGTGCGTAAGGCACGTTTTATGATGCCCTCAAACATATTAAGGTTCCGCCGCACTTCGCTAAGTCCTGGCCCAGATATATTCAAACAGAATCTTCAAAGAATGGTTGTTCGCATACTTAAAGTGTGTCCGAATGAGAATGGCGGCCCGTGCGGCCGGCGTGCTTGGCAGGCGGCCGTCGCGTTCGCCGCTCTCGGACGAGCATGCGAAACGTCCCCACCGCCATTGACTACGAACGGGGTCGGCATCGGCTGGCAGCAATGCTCCGATCAATCAGCTCTGTAGACGGGGGAGAGGGGATGGCTGTCGTTGGAATCCAACACTCGTCCGCGAGAAGCAGATGCGACGGCCGCCTGCCAAGCACGCCGGCCGCCATTCTCATTCGGCCACACTTTACGTGCCTCACTAGCACTGCCTCTCTCACATCTCATACATGTAACAGGGGTTGCCGGCTGCAGAGTTAAGCGGGGCGTTGCGTAATTTTTTCCAAATCGGGTTGACCACCCAGCATAATTTTTTTCAGGTTTCAAAGTTTTTTGCAATCACCCCATGCGCAATTTCTATACAGTTTATAGCCAGACGCTGAAAATTCTTCAAAAAAACCTGAGCGATGGGACGATCCTTCCCTTTGATGACCTAAAATATTGGGAATTTTCGGGGCGTTTCCAACAAATTTTAATTTTTTTTGGACCGAAAGGCCAAAATTTCGGAAAAAAAATTCAAATTCACCCCACCTCCGTTGCAAAATTGCGCAGCCTCGCCTGACCGGCAGTCCTGGTCCTGGCTTAGGTCCTCCAATCGTTCTCGACGCCTGAGTCGTCCATTCGTAGAAGCTTTTCCGCACTGTCTTTGTCGGCTGCTTCTGTGATGATCTTCCTTGTTTTCTGAGAAAAAAGATAACATAAGACGACCGAAAAACTGGAAAAACATACAAATAAAGCACGCACGGGTAAGCAATGTCCGCCTCAACAAGAGCACTCATTCGAAAACATCCACAAATTCTGAAAACTTACTAATACTAACCATACTCGAAAAAATTCATGTGTTCTGAAAGCTCGAAACTCGTCATTCGAGATATTTATTTATTTGAAAACTTTTGGCTAAAATGCCCATGTTTTAGACACCAAACTGAGCTACTCCAGTGATTCAAATACTAAATCGGCCGAAAAAAGGTCCACTTCAAATGAACTGCAAATCTCCAAGATATTCGAAAAATGTGTAGAATCTACAAAAAATCTGAGAACGTAAAAAGCTCAATCCACATGAATAAATCGAATGCCGCATCTACAGAACAGTAAGGACGATTAAATAACTCAAATAACCCTAATAAAATCACGAAAAAATGCGATTTTTTTAAACACTTCTCTGAAAATCCCAAACAGTGTTTGGTCGTACACAACTGTTTGGTGTACACAAAAATTGAAAGTGATATGCGGCGCGCAAGATGCCTTTAAGACAGTCGTTTTTTTTTTTACTTTATGTACTTTCCAAAACGTGCGGTGATCCTTCTAAAAAATTTCAACGGACCTCATAATCGCGTTCAGTGACTAGAATAATCCCCACGGACAAAACTTCCTCACCGTTTTCCGTCGCACTTCTGTTCCTACTCTTCTCAGAGAATCTATAGCTTACGTTTTAGCCAAAAAACGGGCAACTTTTACATCGTGAACACTACCCTTGACGTTTAATTTCATTTAGCCTCTAATTTAACATTCATCTTTTTTATTAATCTCTCCCACCATTTTCATAATGGCGTGCACTCGTATCTCACTCAAAACCGCAAGAGTAGAACATGGTTTCTTTCAGGATCCGAAATAACCTGTGAGGTGTGTGCCCTTCTTTGTGTTTGCATTCTTAAAAATTGCTTCTATTCTGAAATCCGAGAAGGCGCCTTTGATCTATACAATACTATACAAAAAATGTCAAGAAAGTTGATAGCGGTCTGGCCTGAGAAGAAATTGGAAAAAAATGGCAAGAAAATGATAAAGGCAAGAGAAAGCTGATAAATGGAGGAAAGTCGGCTTCCAATGAGAGACGGCGAGAAAGTGCTGGGAGCGGAGGTTGAGTGATCGCGCCCGCCGGTTGGCCGCTATGGAAGTTCAAAACACAATCGCTCGTGTTTCCACCGTCTCAAACACGTTGATGTTAAGGCGCCATAGCTCGCCTCACGGGGACATTCGGGATCGGGTTGTAGCTGTATATCAAGCTAGATTTTCATGAGAAAATCACCATAGTGATGTCACGCCCAGAGGTCGGCTATTATGGTGAAAATAGCGCTAGAGTCCGAAAAACGGACCTTAGTATGGGGCTACTAGCCAGAGTTTGCCAGAGTATGCGAGCTGACCTGAGTAAATAGAGAAGTTGGGAATAAAGGCAAGAACGGGGCTACTGATCGGAAACCATCGCTCATCTCACAATCTCGAGCATTCATTTGTTCACGTCGGTGGGCGTGGAAGGTGCATCTGGGGGTGACGAGGTGACGGGTGTCCAACTTTGGGCCCGTGGGGGACCGTTCCAAGCTTATTTTTCTTGGTTTTTTTAAGGTTAGGGTTGCGCTAGGCCCCGCAGCTGCCGATCTCCACCAAAAAAAAACAGACATGGTTTGTATCGTGGACACTGCATTTTAAGGATCCAATATGCAAGTGCTAGACGGGTCCACCACAAATTGTAGCAAATGAAGTTTAAGAGACTCAATTTGTAACTGTCAGTGTGGTCCCACCACGATTCAATACGATGCTAGCTTGAATCGTGCTTAGCCACGCCTTTTTTTTGTGCCGCGACGACTCTCCTGATTTTGGCAGGGGAGCGAAACCCCGGGTAGCTGCTCGAATTTAGTGCGGTAAGGTAAAATGGGCGTAGCCAAGTGCATCGCGCCGCAGTGCCCCCCGCCGTGATAGCACTACGATACTCTCGAACGCTAACGTCGGACGGGGAACGAAATTCTCATGCCGTGAAATAGCGTGTTTTTTGTGTGTCGTTTGCGTCCAACACTACATTCTACGACATCATGGAAAAAATTTACAACTATGTTCTTTTAATTTGCACACCGAAACTTAGCCTGAATTGGTGCTTTCTTTTAAAATAAAACAAAGAATTCCAGGAATAATTTCCCGAGGTAGCAAAAATTTCCATGATGTCGTGTAATGAGTAGTGTTGGACGCAATTGACACATCAAAACACGCTATTTTACGGCATGAGAATCTCGTTCCTTCGACCCTGGGAGAGGTCATCTACTGGACTTATCCGGAGGATCTACTGTTATCAGCCGTAGATGAACGGAATTCTCCTGCAGATGACCGAAACCTAACATGTTTTTACAGGTATACTAGCACTGCTAGTTGAACAGAACTCGGTTTTGGAGGGAATTTCAAATCCCGGTGTAGGCGGTAACCTAACGTGTTTTTACAGGTATACACTGTTTCCGGGTTTACACAGGGGACCCAGGGGACATGCCACGGGGGTAATCTCCTTTGGGGTCCGTACTGAGGGGGGGGGGTGACCCCACCGCCTCGGTCCGCAGTGGGTGCACCCCACAGTGGATCGTGGGGAGATGGCCCCACAGTTGGGTACCAACCCCCCCCCCCCGCGAGCCGTGGGGAGCCCCCTCCCCTTGGCGACAAAAATTATCCTCCGGTATCCGGTGGATCTTCTGGTGAGTGACGCGAGGCCGCCTTCCAGGCTCGGCTCCGAAGAACCGACTGAGGCATACCGTGAGATGGGAAGCCTTTTATACAAGCAACATTGTCAATACCTTTGTCTAAACATGTTAATGATCCTGACCAATGTCTTGCGTCAAATATGTGGTTTGTAGGTGTTCATTGCGTTGAGTACATTTGAAATGACGGCAAAAAAAACTTGCGTCGCGGCTGCAGAGCGGCGATTAGTTCAGTAGTTCACCTCATCATCTCCATTCCTTCATCTGTAGTACAATATACCTCCTGTAGTTCCTCGACAGCTTCATTTTCTCCCGTAGATCTCTCCCAGTGTCGAAGTCCCTGTCCGACTTCAGCGTTTGAGTCTCGAGTTGATTGCAGGCCGTAACTCGTAAACTCTCGTTTGTAGTCGAGCCCACAACAATCCTACCCTTTTTGGCGACTCTCTCTGAAGACCGCACTAACGCGGGTTCAGTGCTATCCCCAGCGGGGGGGAGGGGCATCATAGGATACAGCCCTGCACACACTTACCGCTGTCTTGAACATATCATTATCAGCCAATGTAGCAACAATTATTCAGAAAATAGCGCTGGCGACCCGCTGTCAATCAGCTGGCGAGCAACCCGCACGATCAGTTCGCCTGATAAGGGTTGACATCTGATCGCCAGCTTTTCGCCGAGTTGAAACCCGGTCGCCGCCAACCGAGAAACACTGCCAGCTAGTCGCCAAATCGCGGCTATCTGGCGCTCCCAACTGCCAGCGGGTCGACAGCAGTCCGACCCTTCTTTCAGCACTGCCAGCGCGTCTCCAGCTCGCCGCCCTCCCATGGCCAATTGCCGGCTGAACGCGCGGTGGCGGCCAACTGCTCGCCTGGAGTGTCCAATTTTGCCAGCGCGTCGCCCGGTCAGTTTGTCTGAGATGGTGGAGTGGACTTGAACTGAGAAGCGAGCATTGATTCAATTGTTGAAACCGCCATGGTGGTTTGAGCGGTGCCGCTATGGCCGTGCTGGATGGGCGACACGTGCGTTCCGCGCTGTAGAAACTTTTACAGTCCATCGCGCTTCCTGCGCGTTACGCGCGTGTCGCGCTTGCGGTGAGGACCATTAAAAATGGCTTAAAGGCAGCATACACGCTCGCAAGCATAGTCGAGATAACAGCATAGATAGGTCCGCACGGCCCGTACTATGTCGTCAACGACGTTTGAAGCGCTGAAAACTGTCCAGGATGACAATATTTGACAATGTTTGAGCAATCTTGCCTTCCACGCCCGTGTTTTCACTTCTTCGAGTAACAGAATGAGAATCGATACTTGAGAAAACATGTGATAACTTAGAATGATAGCACTATAAAAAGGGAGTGCAGTAGAGAAAAAACTCGATTTACCTCAATATAACATGTTTGTGCACTGATAAAATCCTCCATTTCAAGAGGTCAGCCAAAGCAGAGCGGCATTCTCGAAAGTGGACGAGAGTCAATAGGTATGCAGACATGTTATACTCAAGTAAACCAAGCTATTTCTCTCGTGAACTCCCATTTGATAGTGCTATCACTCTCAATTATCACACGTTTTCACAAGTATCGATTCTCATTCTGGTACCCGAAGGGGTGTGAAAATACGGGCGTGGAAGGCAAGATTGCTCAAACATTGTCAAATATTGTCATCCTGGACAGTTTTCAGCGCTTCAAACGTCGTTGACGACATAGTACGGGCCGTGCGGACCTATCTATGCTGTTATCTCGACTATGCTTGCGAGCGTGTATGCTGCCTTTAAAGTCAGACTAGGAAGCAATGAAACATGGAACAACCCGTCGTACTAGCTCATACCTAGCTCTTATATTTAGTAAGTCTTGTTAGCTTACGTATGCATATAAAAAATTTACTATAATCGCCAAAACTCTTGTTTTTAATAGTTATATATTATCCCGATCCCTTCAGTTCAGTCTTATAATCTAACGAAAATCCAGTTCAGCTCCGCTCATTAACGCTTTTGGCTCAATGAGGGAGTTAGAACAGAATTATCCACATTTGGCTCGTCTCAAGCACGAAATGATTGTGAACATCACCAATTTCACCATCAATTACTGTTTGGACTGGATCTGGTGCGTTATTTTTGACCTCCTGTTTTCTACGGATGCTGCTAAAAGATCGGCGCTAATGCACCTTCGGTTTAGCGAGCTGATTCTGCTGAGAACCGATAAGAAAGGTGTCGTCAAATACAATTACCCATTTGTCGACGTGGAATTGCCGAAGGTAGGCATAGATAACCATTTTGTTACAAAACCATTTTTTCGAATGACTATTCTGTCGCCTCCGTTTTGCATTTCCCTTCTTTCAGTTCTCTTCTCCATAGTCTTGTTTTTCTTCCCCTGCCCTCCTTTCCTCCTTCCTTCACTTATTTCACCCATCCTTCCTTTTTCGCCCTTCTTTCCTTTTTCTTACTCTTCCTCCCTTCCTTTTCCTTTCCTGCCTTCTGTTTTCTTTCTTTTCTTCCTTGCCTTCCATCCCTTTCCTCCATCCCTTTCCCATTCCCTTTCTTCTTCTTCTTTGCAGCCACATTGAGGGTTTTGTCATAGGTTGAGAAACTGGGCGACCAGTAACGGATTCGTCCATAAGTCCATTACGGTCAGCGTGGTGGGTCTCTCCGGACATTTGAAAAGGTGTGCAGTATCATGGCCGAAGCAGCCGCAGTCCGGGAAAACCTCTGATTTGCTGCTGTCTATTAAGCTGACTTAGGACATAAGCATGGTAGAGTGACCACAGCGCAGCGATGCCAGGGTGCATCTGGCCCTCCTCCCGAGCTGAGACTCGGATGTGCAGACCCGGGGCGGCACCACTCCCAGGATGGGATTTACCGCAGCCTTTCCCAGATGACACCGTACGAACTGTGTGTGCTCCTCGCGCAAGAGACGGAGTCGTTCTTGCTGTAAATCGTGCCATCTTTGCAGACTGACTTTGCTTGGAGCATCGGCGAATGACTTTCTGATGCCTCTCTCCCTGACGGGGTTTAGCACTCTCCAAGAGGGGTGGTTTGGTTGTTTGACAATGTTGATGAAAAATTGTACGGCCTGGAGCTGACAGTGCTCCATTACTGGTAATAAGAGCGTCTCAGCATGCAAGTGATCGACTGGTGATTTTCTTTCTTCATCCGGTGGCGATTCGAAGAGCTGCATTCTGTATGCGTTGCATCCGACCACCTTGATATCTTGGGGAGGGGCGGGCTTATCTTCGAGGTATAGACTGAAGAGAGCAGGCGACAATACGCCGCCCTGTGGTACTCCAGCTGCGATCGGAATGCTGTTTTCCCTTTCCCATTCCCTTCCCTTTTCGACTTCCCTTCCTTTCTCTTGTCCTTACTCTTCTTTTCTCATTCCCTTTCCTTTCTCCTTTCCTTCCCTTCTTCCCCCCTTCTGGAGGTTAAAGTGTTCCAATTTTCCTTGTTTTGAATCTCTATCTTTAAGGTCGTAGTCGATGAAGTGTCTCCTTGTCCATCGAGTGATTACCCAGTGAGAGGATCTCGGAGAGTGCAGGAGCCACATCAACAGCGGAAATCCTCGATGGACGATATTTCCCCGGTTCTCAACTCTCCCGACAGGAGCCATCCCAGTGAAGAAGATGACTGGGGCGAATTGCTGCAGATGGCGGTGACGGATCCAATTCTTCCTGCCCATTACAAGACAATGATCCGTTGTCTGGTGGCCAGTAATAGGGATTTGAACAATGTCATAGCATCCATGAAGACGAAGCGAAAGTGATTGGTAGGAATCTCTCATTAGAGTTATTGGGTTTCATTGCTTGTTTTTATCAATTCGAGTGTGCTGCCCTTGTTTCAAAGATGCTGTTTATGAAAATCCCAGTACCTCACTGGTCCGGCTGTGGAGATGGCAGTCATGGAGATTTTTTTGTGTCATAAGGGCAAAGTCAGTATTATCTGCCTTCTTGGCCCTCCTCTCTCCTTCATGGAGTTCGTGCATATCACTATGGGGAGGAATTTATCAGGTATAGTGGTGTTTTTCAAAAGTAAATGGGCAACGAATGTGGAGGAACCCAAATCAACTGAATCACAGTTCGAACCTCGCATGGCGTAGTTGAGCATTAAACATGTGATGAACGTTTTACGGTCTGCTCTTGGCAATCTGAAGTCAGATTCCGCTACGCACTTATGTGAAACAGGTTAATGTGTCTAAATTTGGATTTTGTAATGGTATCGGTAGTTGGACAGCGTATTATTAAGTAGACTTGTGCTTAACATCCCTTCGCCAACTATAAGTAGCTCTGAAATGCGAAATGGTGTTCATTTGCACGCTCGATGTGCTTTGAGAACTTTACACTGCTCAAACTCAAGAGGGGCAACCTCCCTACAACTCTTTCCGCTTTCAAACGTAGCTTGGATCAGTACTTGGTGACTGAGGATGACTGAGCCTGTTTCAATTCATATTGGTACTATATCTGTTTCCTGTCTTTTTATATTCAATGTTTTCTCTTGTTTTTCTATGTAACTTAACTATGCAGGCGTGACCTGCGATAAACAACTACAAAAAATCGGAATAGGGTGTAAATTCCTTCACAGAGGTCCGGATCTAGAGCTCTCCAAGGAGTTTGGATGCAGTATGGGCGAAGTTGGCAATGAGCCTTATGTATATGTTTATTACAGGTCTAGCCTGCTTAGTTAATTTACACAGAATAAATGCAACAAATAATGAATAAATAGAACGTAAAACCTATACAACAGTAAAAAGGCCAGAAACCGGCTCAGACATCCACAGTCATCAAGTACTGATCCAAGAGACGCTTAAACGCAGGTAGGGTTGTAGGGAGACTGCACCTTTTGAGTAGCTTTTCAAACTCGCTCCTGTCTCTATTAACAAAGAAATGGTGCCTCAGACTTTTCTTCGCTCTGTTACGAACGAGCTTGAAACTGCTACCTCTTGTGGTAGATGCCCTTAGTTGAAGGAATTCATTTGCCTTGAGTCCAACATAGCCATACAAGATCTTGTAAACCATCAGAATATCAAATTTTTTCCTATGAACTGATATCGGTTCAGGAACGGAGAGATATTGCTGAGAAGCGCAGTGATATGTCTTTATGGAAGGCGATTAATTGATCCGCGATTTTATCTTATAGAGACAGCTTCCCGTTTTCGAATGAAGAAGTAACCATCTATCTCTCATACCATATCGCTCAAGAGGACATGCATAATGAAGCTGGTTCGTGCCAGTTTTCGAAAAGGAAGCCAGTTTTGGTTGCCTGCAATGCAGCTCTCAGCATTATTTTTTGGTCGCTCAGCCTCTCCACCTGCGGTCCTGTGGTCATAATATTAGCTGGGTCTTCCAAGGCGGTAATCTTCTCAAACAAAGAGGAGCTGAATGGTCAGCTCGGAAACTCTGCGTTGTGGACGGAATAGTGATGGAGTCTGAAAGTGGAAGTCTTTTAGTGACCATTGCAGGCGAGTAGATGTTAAATGTCAGAACGATAAGGTTTTTTCAAATCATGCCGCCAAATCTGCGAGGTCCGGGCGACGAGTATCCTTTAATTTGATAGGTTGGGCAGGGTTGAGCAGGCTTGCGATTCGGCGCAACGGAGTCTTGTATGTTTTGGAAATTTTATGAAAAGAAATGAAAAATTGGGTGGGGGGGGGAGTGGGTGCTAGTAATTTTTTTAGAACAAGGAATTTTCGTCAAACTATTTGGTAAGCTAAAATGAGGTAGTAATAGTCGTGCTCTGATAGTAAGATTGAAGGACTAGAACAGCTTTGTCTGCAGAGGCCGTCATGAAATTGAGCGCTACTTTGGGTATACGATAGTTTGGGCAAAGTATCGTATTCCAGTCAAAATTTAGGGTTTATTCGATTGTTTTGAATACAATTTTGATGTCTGTTTGTCGAAGGGGATTGTGAAAGTCACTCTAAATTTTTTGAATTTTTGATCAACGGGGGGAGGTCGTGGCTCCACCGAAAATTGGCGCGCAATGCCCTGGCCAAACCTGAGGCTGGGGGAGTAAGCTTGATACAGAGACCATAATTAGGGCCTCTCTGCTTGGTTGAATACGAGGTCCGTTTCACTGTTGTTTGACCACTCCCTCCTTTCTGGCTAAAATCATATGGACTTAACTCGAAATCCTTTGGTTTTTTGCTCTGTTCGTTGGCTATATCATGGTCTCGGTACACCTTGCTCATCTTTGTTGTTTTGTTATGTTTGCCATTTTTATAGTTTATGGGAAAGTAGCCACGGAAAACGCTTGCATTTAAGTAGTCATGGTTTGAAACAGACTCTACTTGTAGCGCAGTGGAGGTAATCAAATAACCGATTGCGAGCGTTCTCACGAAGATATTGTCAGGGTTCGTTGAGAATCCATCCGCTGAATCTCTATCTCTGTATGAAAAACTCAGATATTCCTTTATGATAGTTACATGTTGCTCTGTGAAGCCATTGGAAGATGTTGAATGGGTCAATTCTTTTTACTCGTGGTTGTTTTGTAATGTTGTATGTGCAATTAGCTTCTAAATTTTCTCCAATGAATGCTTTTTCAACTGTGTATTGTTTATGTGCAAATGAAAAACAGTTATTGTCACTGTACTTTCACTTGTTTGGGTCTTAATCTTATGCGGCATTCCATTTTTAACTTCCATGTCGGCGTAGAAGTTCGCCAAAAAACATGCATTTTCGGGGATATCAGGGCTGAATCGTGATTTTTGGTGGGGTTGCCGGAGTTGAGAGCTCGTATGGAAGATAGTTTTTTTTAGCAATCCTTCGCTTCTGCTTCCTATTTACCAGTCCTCCCCCCTGTTATCAATAAAACACCGCTGCGGTTTTTTGTTGAGTGGATAAAGCAGTGAGTTAATCGTTCTCCATCTGTTTTAGCGACTGCAATGGAACTGTCGGATCACAATCTCTTCCACGGTCCAACGTTTGACGATCTGGTAGGGCTGGCAAAGAGTACGAATACCTTGCTGAATGAGGTGATTTTCTCTGTCTGATTATTTTCCATATCTAGTAGTAGGAGCGTGCAGAGTCGGTGGTTGATCACTACAACATGAATAGCAAGCTCCGATATATGCTGGGGGAAGCGGATTGCAGTGGGGGGGGGTGATCTCGCGCGCTGCAGAGTACAGATTATACTCGAGACGGGTATTGAGAAAGATAGGATTAGTAATTTAAAGGCAGTGTTCACGATGAATATCGCACTCGATTCCGACACAAAAATGAGAGTTTGGTCATAGGGTAACTAATAGTGAAGAAACAGCCAAGAAAAACGTTCAGAATACGCTAAAATAGCGGTTCCTAACGTTCAGGGCGTGGACGAGAATTATGGGCCCTGCTGATTTTCTCAAGCGCGCGCTAATCGCGAAATCTGCGCGAGTCGATCAGACTCAACGCGGCAGAGTTGCGTGGCAATTCGCTATCCAAACGTGTGCGGCGCCACAAGCTCGTCCGAATGCGGGGCGGACCGGGATAGGTAGGCGCACCGGGATAGCTTCCAATGTCGTTTTTATTGATTTCTGGCCAGTTTTCGTTGCTTTCTTCGACCCTATCCTCTACAGCACCTGCCAACTTAGTGTTTCACACCGAGACCTCGAGAACGAGATTTATCGTGAACACTGCCTTTAATGGTTTGTCACAGTTATATCGTAATCTCTTTTCGGCCAGTCCATACATTTGGAATCCAACATTCATCCTTCGGGCAGAAATAAAAACTTGAAATTCGCAACCCGTTCAAATGTTCTCGAAATCGAAGGCAGGTGGAAGGCAAGGTTCGCGATGAAAAGGGTTGTTGTGCTATTCTCATGAGAAGGTAGATCTGGCAATCTTATCTCTTGGTGTTCGCCCGCCCCCAGTCATCGAGATTTCTATACAATTCAACTCCGGACTGCCGTCCAGTCCGCAAAAAGCACGCTTATTGCGAAAGCGTGCTGCGGCGCGGTTGAAAAAGCATGCTGCAGCGCGGTTGCGAGCATCCTCAGACAGGGATGTTGGATCACCCGGGCGGTGGGATCGACCGGGCACCAAAGTCAAAAATGGCCTGGGTGATTCTCCATCCCTATCTGAGGATACTCGCAACCGCGCCGCAGCAAGCTTTCGCAGTCAGCGTGCACTCAGGGTCAAGCGTGACGTTGTGTAATCTTTTGAAATCGGAGCGACCCCTCCCCTCACCATCATTTTTTTCCAAAATCCTGAATTTTTTTTGCGATTCTCCCCGAGGCGCGATTTCTGGGCAGTTTAGATGAATTTGATTACAAAAACTGTTAGACGCCGGGAATTCGTTCAGCAGTCGGACTCAAGCGTCTAAAACCTGTGCAATGCTACGATCCTTTCCTTTGGTTACTAAAAATATCCAGAATCTTCACCGAATTTGGGTTTGGACCCCGACTTTGTTTTGGACCAAAGTTTCGCGATTCCCGCTAACTTTCATTTTCGGACCAAAATTTTTGCGACCCCTCTTAGCCCCGTTGTGAAATTTCGCAACTCCGCTTGACCGTGCGTGCACTTTGGAGACTGAACTGCACTGCAGAGTTGAACGGTAGATGTCCGTGTTTTCAACTTTTATTTTGCTTCTAATGTAATTTCTGAGCATTTGACTACCTTAACAGGGAAATAAAAGGCGGATAAACAAGCACAACAAGCAATTTCGTCAATTAGGAGCCGGCCGACACCTGTGCTTAGCCGCTATGCCTTGTTTTTGAGCGTTTTCCCCGCTAATTTCGTGGTTTTCTAAAATTGTTTTTTTCTTTTGTGATGACCAAATCTACATTCTCATGAAAAGAGCTCAAAAATCGTATCTATCGTGAACCCTGCCTTTGAGAGGGCGTACCAGGGTGGCTTTCTCCTATATCTAAGCCCCAAGGCGCTATACATACTCCTCAACGCCAACGCGGCACGCGCATGATGCGCGGGAGTCGCGGTAGAGTATGAATTATTTTCACGCGCATGCCGCGCTTGCGGAGACTATGAATTCTCCAGCGGTGACGCCATGGCGAAGCGGAAAAAAGGGCCTTAAGCCTTAACTTTTTCAACCGAACGAATTCTGTACACGCGATCACCATAACGATAGGAGAGGATAGTAATGAAATCAATTATCACGGAAGGGAATGAATTGTGGTGAGCGCGAAGCGCTCACCAGATTTGGCTTTGATTCGCCATCGCGCAACTCCCTGATCTCAGCATCAGGGTCCAGAGTAAACGTAGGAAGTCCGTTCTTTTTGCATTTAATATACTTTAGAAAGCTGAATAACTGTTTAAAATATGGTCCGGAATGGTTGCCTGAGATTCGAGAAAAATTGTCAAAACCACGTGAATTTGGTCGAAAAAAGGGTTCATCTCCTTTTTTTTATTCAGTTGGCGTTCACGATCTTGTTGAAACACTTATCGTTTAGCTAAGAAGCTCATTTTTGGCCAGAAAGTTGGTTATGATTGCACCTAGCTCCTGACAAAATTTGAAGTTGGTAGCTCAATTTTTGCGGGACCTCAAAATTGAGGGTCAAGTGAGACAAAAACACGTAAACATGTTATTATAAACCATCCGACGTTTACTCATTCGTAAAAAAATGAACTAATGAAATAAACACCGTTACTGATAGGCTTTTGCTCAGGATTGAACGCTCCCTGAGGCCCCGGTCATAGTTGGATGAGCCGACGTCTCCAGCTCGGTCGATACACACATAATGCATTGGAAATGAGATGCAAAAATCACTCGGTGTATCCCCCCCGCACCCCCCAACACCCACCCGGTCGATACGTTTGTTTAAATGATGGAGTGAGGTTGAGAAAATCACTCGGTGTATCCCTTGAGCACCCTCCCCCCCCCCACCCCACCCGGTCGATACGTATGTTTAAAGTGATGGAGTGAGGAGTGAGGTTGAGAAAATCACTCGGTGTATCCGACGCGGTCGATATCCATGCTATACGTGGATGACAGCGGATGAGAAAATCACCGGGTGGGCGGACCGATGATAAAACATTGCGTATCACTAGAAAGCTAGCCTTACTGCTACCTCTGTTTCTTCACTATGCTCTCCTTCACTATTTCTCCGAACAGGTGCAATCCTGTCGGCCACGTAATCATCGCCATATCTAGTTGGATACACCGAGTGATTTTCTCAACCTCCATCATTTTAAACATACGTATCGACCGGGTGGGAGTTGGGGGGTGTTGGGGGGAGTCGGTGGGTTACAGATGCAAATAGCACCAACTCTGACCGGGGCCTGAGGCCCGGGTCAGAGTTGGTGCTATTTGCATCTGTAGGGGGGGGGGGCAGGGCATCAGTGGGTTTTCTTTACACCACCAGGCATAAACCTAGGAAAGAAACCTTTAGGAAAAATAAAAGAAATCCCTGAAAGTTTAGGTTCCTGGCAAAAGTAAAGATTTGGCATGGCCATTCTTTCGAAAAATTAGAAATATAATCACCTAAAAGGGAAAGGTAAATAAAAATGAAAAAAGTTTTGAAATACTCCTGAGAACGATTTGGCGTAGAATAATTTGATTTTTGGAAAATGTAGTGAAATAGTTGAAAGTATGATTTGGCAGTCGAGTTTGAACCAACTATTGATAAGAGTTGTGCAAAATGAGAGATCGCATTGTATGAGCTTATCCGGTGAACATATCAAACCAAAATCACGTGTGATAAGGCAAACAGTAAAAGCTGGTTCGGGAGCTGGAATGCCAAAGTCTTCACGTATTAAGTGAAGTAAAATCAACTGTTTGTTCCATATCGCACGTGATTTTGCTTCGATATGTTCTACGGATAAGCTCATACAATGCGATCTCTCATTTTGCACAACTCTTATCAATAGTTGGTTCAAACTCGACTGCCAAATCATACTTTCAACTATTTCACTACATTTCCCAAAAATCAAATTATTCTACGCCAAATCGTTCTCAGGAGTATTTCAAAACTTTTTTTATTTTTCTTTACCTTCCCCTTTTAGGTGATTGTATTTCTAATTTTTCGAAGGAATGGTCATGCCAAATCTTTACTTTTGCCAGGAACCTAAACTTTCAGGAATTTAATAATGGATTGATATGGAAAATGATTGAAAAGCTGATGCGGTCGTCGCTGCCATGGCGGAGCGGGCCTCACGCGCGTGCCGCGCGGGCATGGCGTCAGGTCATTCATACGCACCCGGATAACTTTCAAGGCCGTTTTTATCGATTTGGGGCCCGTTTTCGGTGCTTCTTTCGACCCTATCCTCTCCATAATCTGCCAACTTAGTGTTTCACACTGAGACCTCGAGAACGAGATTCATCGTGGACACTGCCTCTAATGGGTAACAAACAATCAGATGGCTTCCGTTACGGGTTAATCGAAATTTTTCGCTAGTAGGTGAAGTTGACGTGCGCAAAAGCTCTCTGTCTCTCCATGCGTTATGCACAGGGCGGTGTGGCTGTGGAGTGTCTCATAAAAACCCGTGAGCGTTTTATCTGGATATTTTGAGCTTTAAGAATGAGTTTTGGTAAACATGCAACGTTAGGTATCACTCGTGGCCCTTTCGTTCTATACGCACCAGTGTCTGTAAATGTCCTTTCTGATGTTTTTGAATATTTAATGTCTTCTCATGGCATGATATATTATCACAAGTTATCACAAGGTAGCCGAGTTGAACGCAAAACTCAGATGTCAGGCAGGACTCGAACCTGCATTGCACGCTTTCCGGGCGAGAGTGTGACCATTACACTACCGACACCCCGGTCTGCATCCCTCAGCTATTATTACTTATCGTTCAGGTGAATATACGGAGCGAGAGTGAGTTGGCTGAGATCGTTATTGGATCCTTTGCTTACGAAATATTCAAGGATTTTCCGCATTATAAAACAGTGAGTGGAATAATTTCTACATTTACTCACCATTGGGAAGCTAGCTTCGGAGCCGCACAATGCCCTTTGTGCTGCACTTCAGTAGAATCAGTCATTTACACTACGGAATTATTTCTCTTATCGGCTCTTGGGCTAGCAGTCTGTGTCTGTGCGGGTCTGATTACGCTGTGGGCAGTCTCTATATCTTCTCCAGAAGAAACCAGCTAACGAATCGTTGCGCCTCCACCATATGTATCAAGGAAGATTTCTTCCTCAAAGAACTGGTGTGGAGGCGGAAGGAGTGCCTTCCTTTATTGTTTCAGATCTTTCTGGCGTGTCCGTGAAAATGTAACTAAATGGAAAGCGTAGATTTTACGTTTTAAGGACAGTTCTTCACGGGAAAAAGTCAGGATCATCTGAGTGGGTCCGAAAGTGCCTTTTAGGTATATGTATGTGTATTCACATGATTATTTGTGAAAAGAACTGGGAAGAGATCATAGGATCTATTTATAGCTTATACTCAGGGGGGAGGCTACCCCGCTCGAGTGCTGCCAGGCAGACATTCTGGGTAACCCAATTTATTGAATTCTCTGTAAAAATCGGATTTCTCATTACTCCACGCGTGCGTGCGTGCTAGATCGATTGATTCTGCGCCCTTCGTCTGTCCTCTGCTCCTTCGTTATCTCTAAGCTCCCTACAAGCACGCCAAAGAACTACGGAAATTGCGTTTTTAACGGCCTAGACTAGCTAAGTGATCACGGAAGGGAGGGAAGTCCCATGCAAAGAAGTATATCCTGTGTCTGTTCTCCAGGAGCAGCGTCATGCGAGCCGTTGTGTTTTATCTCAACGAAACTATGTCTCTTCTCTGTATTGACCAAAAAATTTCTCCCTTTTTTGAGTGAATTCCATGGTCCCGACCCTAGATTTCCATTTCTTCTCAAAATTTCTGCGATTAACATCTGTTTTTTACCCCGAAATTCTTACGATCTTGCATTCCTCGCCCCGCCCCTTGTGTCGCGGCATCTTCCAGCCTAACCTGCCTAAAAGTCTAATCACTAATGGAGGGACTGACAGACTTCAAATGCCGGAATTGGAAAAGGGTGGGGGTAAACAACGGCGAGACGCAAAACGCTACCATCATTCAGCACCGAGATTGTTGGGCGCAGCGTTTCTCGGTCTCTGACTGGGTCAACCAATGTCGCACTCACGCTGTCGCGCGACTTTTCCGTCCGTCTACCGCGGAAGGACTTGGCAGCCACCAGCGTCTGTGCTGCCCAGTAGCGACTTTCCGCTCCTCGGGTCGCCTTCTTTTGAGCTTTGGCCCCTGAAGACCTTCACCCGAATGAGACGGAACGAAATATCCAAACAGAGGATTCATTTTTGTCGAAAATTGCCGCGTCAGTTCATGTCTCCGGCCTAAACGTGTGATTTTGGAAGAATGTCTTCCCATATGCGAAAAAAAGTGGGACATGGGTAGTTTAGAATCCAGGATGAGCAGATTTGGCATTTGCCGATGTAGTATGATTTGCGGCGTTCCAGTTTTCATGTCCGAATTTGATATAGTTTTTGCAGTTCTGCGAAATGCTGAAAAAAAAATTCGCTTATACTCAATTGGGACTCATCTAAAAATTGTGCGCGCTAAGCTCTCACCAGATTTGGCTTTGAATCGGCCTCGCGCGCAACCGCTTTTCCGAAATCTCAATTCACAATGACCATAGAAATTAGCTCTAAATTGCATTGGAAAGGGCGTAAAAAGTTGCGATAATCTATCAAAAATGGTTTCGGATGGTTTCCTGATATTTGAGAGAAATGGAAAAACCGCTTGATTTTGGTGTTAGCCTTCTTCTCTTTTTTAAGACGGCGTTCATGATCTTGTTGGCACACTTAAAAATTGATCTAAGAAGCTCGTGCTTGGAGACGAGGGTGGAAATGGGGGCAGGTCGCTCCTATTCCAATTTAAAGTTGATAACTTTACTTTGAAGGGTATTTAAAATTTTTTGGTTCATATACTAAACTAGCCGTGGAGCACGAAATCTGCGTGGGCATGCTACGGCTGTGGAGACCAGGGTGCGTGGTTGGATCCACAGTCAATCTATCAAAAAGGGGTTTTCCAAGCAAGAGAGGTTTGGTTGGCGTCAGAAACGTTCCAACAAAAAGGGAACAATAGGTAAGTAGATTGAGGAGAGTCTACAAAAAGTGAACAATATTTTCTGAGACTGATTTTCCTGGCCGATACTTCTTAACAGCAAAAACATACCGTTGCGGTGTTCTACACGAAAGCACTCTGTGGTTCTAAAAATGGTCTAGATTACGCGAGAACCGTTCAAATGTATGCGCATGTAAACCTAATACTTACCATCAGAATAGAAGATGATGCCAAAACACAGACGAACGGTTAGCTCCAGTTGCTACGAGAAGCGAAACCAAAGTGCAGCATCTAATGAGAGTATTTTCTGATAATCTCGTCGAAATTTAAGTCCAATCTTGGAAGCCATTGAACTCTTCCTCGTGAAATACCACAACGGTTTGTTTTTGCTGTTAAGAAGTACCGGACAGGAAAATCAGTCTCAGAAAATATTGTTCACTTTTTGTAGACTCTCCTCAATCTACTTACCTATTGTTCCCTTTTTGTTGGAACGTTTCTGACGCCAACCAAACCTCTTTTGCTTGGAAGACCCCTTTTTGATAGAATTGTTCACTTTTTATTGATATTACGAAGTAATATCCGTGAAAAATCTTCAATATTTTTCGAATAGCATGGATTGCTATAATAATCAGTGAGCAACAATCTTGTTGCGCACGCTACAAATGAAGCGCTACTCACTTTCCACGACGTCCTGATGACGTCAGAAGATGCCCTATGCACTTGGCACGACGTCTTGATGACGTTACCAGATGCTTTATGCACTTGGCACGACCTTGGCACGACGTCCTGATGACGTCGTCAGATGCTCTATGTACTTTACGTGACGTCCTGATGACGTCATCAAATGCCCTATGCACTTTAGATGACACACTGATGACGTCATCAGATGCCCTATGTACTTTAGATGACACCCTGTTGACGTCATCAGATGCCCTATGTACTTTAGATGACACCCTGATGACGTCATCAGATGCCCTATGTACTTTAGAGGACACCCCGATGACGTCATCAGATGCCCTATGTACTTTAGATGACACACTGATGACGTCATCAGATGCCATATGTACTTTAGATGACACCCTGATGGCGTCATCAGATGCCCTATTACTTTACATGACATCCTGATGACGTCATCAGATGCCCTATGTACTTTAGATAACACCCTGATGACCTCATCAGATGGAGTTTGTAAAAGAGTTCTTGGGTACTATGAACTCTCCCCTGCTAGGTGGACCGCCGCCGAAGATTGCGAAGGAGGAGGAGACTTTACCAAGATCAAATCGGGCAGCGCTATCCCAGCTCCGGAGTGGTTTCTACTCGAAGTCGCAATGGTATCTGCATAAGATAGGAGCAGCCGATAACCCACTTTGCCCTGACTGTGGGCGCGAGGAACACACAGTACCTCACATGTTCTCATGCTCTGGAAAGCCAACGCACCTTACAATCGAAGATCTCTGGCTCAAACCAGTGGAAGTCGTCAATTTCCTGTCACTTTGATAATTCATTGACTGTTCACTTTGATCATATAAGTATGAAAAAAAGAAAAAAACTAAAAAAATAAAAGCTAAAAAAAATGAATAAAAAAAGAAAAAATTGAAAAAAAAGAGGGTTGAATAACGCCCCATCCCGGGATCCTCCAAAGAAGAGGATCCCAATCAGCTTCGATTATGTCGTCTACGAGCCGGAAGTTGGATCCAGGATCAGTGTATATGGTGGAAGATGGGCAACAACAACAACAACAACAACAACAACCTCATCAGATGCCCTATGTACTTTAGATGACATCCTGATGACGTCATCAGATGCCCTATGTACTTTACATGACACCCTGATGACGTCATCAGATGCCCTAAGTACTTCACATGACATCCTGATGACGTCATCAGATGCCCTATGTACTTTACGTGACATCCTGATGACGTCATCAGATGCCCTATGTACTTTAGATGACACCCTGATGACGTCATCAGATTCCCTATGTACTTTATATGACACCCTGATGACGTCATCAGATGCGTTATGTACTTTACATGACACCCTGATGACGTCATCAGATGCCCTAAGTACTTCACATGACATCCTGATGACGTCATCAGATGCCCTATGTACTTTAGATGACACACTGATGACGTCATCAGATGCCATATGTACTTTAGATGACACCCTGATGGCGTCATCAGATGCCCTATTACTTTACATGACATCCTGATGACGTCATCAGATGCCCTATGTACTTTAGATGACACCCTGATGACGTCATCAGATGCCCTATGTACTTTAGATGACATCCTGATGACGTCATCAGATGCCCTATGTACTTTACATGACACCCTGATGACGTCATCAGATGCCCTAAGTACTTCACATGACATCCTGATGACGTCATCAGATGCCCTATGTACTTTACGTGACATCCTGATGACGTCATCAGATGCCCTATGTACTTTAGATGACACCCTGATGACGTCATCAGATTCCCCATGCACTTTGATGACGTGATCAGAAAGTAACAAACTTGTTAGTCCTTTTCTGTCCCTCCCATCGAAAAGTACGGCCTAAGACGTGTTTTTTAGCGAGTTGACCTACCGACTGATAATATCACATGATATGATAAGCAGTAAGAAGTAAAGTAGTTAACGTGAATTAGTAAATAACAAACTTGTTAGTAACGTTCCCTGTCCCTTCCCATCGAAAAGTTCAGCCTACGACGTGTTTTAGCGATTTGATCAACCAACTGATAATATCACAGGATATGATAAGCAGTAAGAAGTAAAGTAGTTAACGTGAATCAGTAAATAACAAACTTGTTAGTAACTTTCCCTGTCCCTTCCCATCGAAAAGTTCAGCCTACGACGTGTTTCAGCGATTTGATCAACCAACTGATAATATCACATGATATGATAAGCAGTAAGGAGTAAAGTAGTTAACATGAATCAGTAAATAACAAACTTGTTAGTAACTTTCCCTGTCCCTTCCCATCGAAAAGTTCAGCCTACGACGTGTTTCAGCGATTTGATCAACCAACTGATAATATCACATGATATGATAAGCAGTAAGGAGTAAAGTAGTTAACATGAATCAGTAAATAACAAACTTGTTAGTAACTTTCCCTGTCCCTCCCTATCGAAAAGTTCAGCCTACGACGTGTTTTAGCGATTTGATCAACCAACTGATAATATCACATGATATGATAAGCAGTAAGAAGTAAAGTAGTTAACATGAATCAGTAAATAACAAACTTGTTAGTAACTTTCCCTGTCCCTTCCCGTCATCAGATGCCCTATTACTTTACATGACATCCTGATGACGTCATCAGATGCCCTATGTACTTTAGATGACACCCTGATGACGTCATCAGATGCCCTATGTACTTTAGATGACATCCTGATGACGTCATCAGATGCCCTATGTACTTTACATGACACCCTGATGACGTCATCAGATGCCCTAAGTACTTCACATGACATCCTGATGACGTCATCAGATGCCCTATGTACTTTACGTGACATCCTGATGACGTCATCAGATGCCCTATGTACTTTAGATGACACCCTGATGACGTCATCACATTCCCCATGCACTTTGATGACGTGATCAGAAAGTAACAAACTTGTTAGTCCTTTTCTCTGTCCCTCCCCATCGAAAAGTACGGCCTAAGACGTGTTTTAGCGAGTTGACCTACCGACTGATAATATCACATGATATGATAAGCAGTAAGAAGTAAAGTAGTTAACGTGAATTAGTAAATAACAAACTTGTTAGTAACTTTCCCTGTCCCTTCCCATCGAAAAGTTCAGCCTACGACGTGTTTTAGCGATTTGATCAACCAACTGATAATATCACAGGATATGATAAGCAGTAAGAAGTAAAGTAGTTAACGTGAATCAGTAAATAACAAACTTGTTAGTAACTTTCCCTGTCCCTTCCCATCGAAAAGTTCAGCCTACGACGTGTTTCAGCGATTTGATCAACCAACTGATAATATCACATGATATGATAAGCAGTAAGGAGTAAAGTAGTTAACATGAATCAGTAAATAACAAACTTGTTAGTAACTTTCCCTGTCCCTTCCCATCGAAAAGTTCAGCCTACGACGTGTTTCAGCGATTTGATCAACCAACTGATAATATCACATGATATGATAAGCAGTAAGGAGTAAAGTAGTTAACATGAATCAGTAAATAACAAACTTGATAGTAACTTTCCCTGTCCCTCCCTATCGAAAAGTTCAGCCTACGACGTGTTTTAGCGAGTTGATCAACCAACTGATAATATCACATGATATGATAAGCAGTAAGAAGTAAAGTAGTTAACGTGAATCAGTAAATAACAAACTTGTTAGTAACTTTCCCTGTCCCTTCCCATCGAAAAGTTCAGCCTACGACGTGTTTTAGCGATTTGATCAACCAACTGATAATATCACATGATATGATAAGCAGTAAGAAGTAAGTGTATTAACGTCAATCAGTAAATAACAAACTTGTTAGTAACTTTCCCTGTCCCTTCCCATCGAAAAGTTCAGCCTACGACGTGTTTTAGCGATTTGATCAACCAACTGATAATATCACATGATATGATAAGCAGTAAGAAGTAAAGTAGTTAACGTGAATCAGTAAATAACAAACTTGTTAGTAACTTTCCCTGTCCCTTCCCATCGAAAAGTTCAGCCTACGACGTGTTTTAGCGATTTGATCAACCAACTGATAATATCACATGATATGATAAGCAGTAAGGAGTAAAGTAGTTAACATGAATCAGTAAATAACAAACTTGTTAGTAACTTTCCCTGTCCCTTCCCATCGAAAAGTTCAGCCTACGACGTGTTTTAGCGATTTGATCAACCAACTGATAATATCACATGATATGATAAGCAGTAAGAAGTAAAGTAGTTAACGTGAATTAGTAAATAACAAACTTGTTAGTAACTTTCCCTGTCCCTTCCCATCGAAAAGTTCAGCCTACGACGTGTTTTAGCGAGTTGATCTACCAACTGATAATATCACATGATATGATAAGCAGTAAGAAGTAAAGTAGTTAATGTGAAACAGTAAGTAACAAACTTGTTAGTCACTTCCCCTGTCCTTCCCCTTCGAAAAGTACAGCCTACGATGTGTTTTAGCGATTTGATCAACCAACTGATAATATCACATGGTATGATAAGCAGTAAGAAGTAAAGTATTAACGTGAATCAGTAAATAACAAACTTGTTAGTAACTTTCCCTGTCCCTTCCCATCGAAAAGTTCAGCCTACGACGTGTTTTAGCGATTTGATCAACCAACTGATAATATCACATGATATGATAAGCAGTAAGGAGTAAAGTAGTTAACATGAATCAGTAAATAACAAACTTGTTAGTAACTTTCCCTGTCCCTTCCCATCGAAAAGTTCAGCCTACGACGTGTTTTAGCGATTTGATCAACCAACTGATAATATCACATGATATGATAAGCAGTAAGAAGTAAGTGTATTAACGTGAATCAGTAAATAACAAACTTGTTAGTAACTTTCCCTGTCCCTTCCCATCGAAAAGTTCAGCCTACGACGTGTTTTAGCGAGTTGATCTACCAACTGATAATATCACATGATATGATAAGCAGTAAGAAGTAAAGTAGTTAATGTGAAACAGTAAGTAACAAACTTGTTAGTCACTTCCCCTGTCCTTCCCCTTCGAAAAGTACAGCCTACGATGTGTTTAAGCGATTTGGTCTACCAACTGATAATATCACTTGATATGATAAGTAGTGAGAGGTGAAGTAGTTAATGTTAAAGTAAGTGAGTAAGTAATCATATCTGTCCACATACCAACTTACCTACCTGCCCAACTGATCGCCTGGCAGTGGCCTCTGGCAGTGGCTAGTGGCAGGAACGAGGAACGAGGAACAGGACACGAGGGACGCGTTACAAGAAAAAACGCGAATTTTTGCTAAGCTTCCGCCGATCTAACTTTGTTAATTTTCAATCGATTTGGCTCAAATGTTGTCAGCGGGTGTCTTCTAGACTCTCTCACTTATATCCAGAAGGAAATCTCTAGAAAATTTGTTTTAAAGGTTTTATTAACTACTTTACCAAAATCTAAGTGATCACAAGTGCCAGGCAAAACCAAACCTCTCCAGCCGCTTCGCGGCTGGAGCGATTAACACGGGCCGTTCGGGTAAGTTTTGAACTTCTCGGCATTCTTTCTCATGACACGTCATCGATCGATAATCAATAATGTCGATTTTCGCGCTTATTGGACAAAATGCGGCAAGGATTCCTGATGGCTGTGAGTCACTTGTTTGGGAAATTCCACTCATCACGCAATATCGAATTGTACTGATCATTGATATCGATTTTTCACCGTTGTACTCATCAGGCAATATCGTCTGTTGGAGGTTTCACACCTCCAAAATGGAAGTCGTTGAGCAAAATTCAAGTCAGAAAGGGAACCTTTGGAAAAAATATAGTTAGGTTCGTGGCCTGTGCTAAGAAAAAACGTTTGAATTCAAACTGCGGCTGGCGCGGCGGTTTAATTCTCAGAGATTGAGATTTGAACCGCGATTTGAGTTTACACGTTTTTTCTTGAGGAGACAGGCCGCGGATCTAACCATATATAAAATTTCAGAAAATTTAGCTTCCTGGCAAAAGTAACGATTTGGCAATGCCATATTTCCGAGAAGTTGGAAGTCGGAAAAAAGTTTTTTTTAATGTCTTGAAAAGGCACGAAAAAAAAAAGGTTTGGCGTAAAATAACCTGGAGTAATAAAAAAACCAGGAAATGAAGTGAAATAACTAAAAATACGATTTGGCGGTCAATCGTAGACGAATTATTGATAATTAGTGACAGACGAAGGATCGGATTTCACATGCTCCTCTGTTAAACTTATCAAAGCAAATTCATGCGCGCAAGGGAAACAATAAGCCATTTTTTGAAGCACTGATACGCAATCAGCATAAGTCAAGCTAGGTGAACGCAACGTTAGCGTGCTTGGTTATGCTTTGATGATTACAATGGGGAAGCTAGTCAAATCTGATTCTTCTTCTGCCACTAATTACCGTTAAATCGTATTTTTAGTCATTTCACTTCATTTCCTAGCTTTTTTTTATTACTTCAGGTTATTTTACGCCAAATCAATTTCTGAAACGTTTCAGGATACTTTTAAAACCTTTTTTGACTTCTAACATCTCGGAAATATGGCATTGCCAAATCGTTACTTTTGCCAGGAAGCTAAACTTTCTGGAATACTTGATGCTTTTTTATCCGAGGACCCTTTTTCAGCTACTTGACGCAATGGGGATGTTGAAAACGAGGCAAAGACAGAATAAACGAGAAGCAATGCTGATGTGGATGAATAAGGAGCTATCAGCTAAAAAGTTAGTGAATTTGCTCAGTTTTGGTAGGAAATTTGGCCATGAAGCAGCTTGGAGCTTCATGTTGTTTATTTCATTCATGCGCAGAACGGCCAAAACGTTGGTAGAGGGTTACTTAGGGCAAGGGGGCCGCAACACAGACATTGCATGAAAATGTAATTGTCAGGTCATTACTTGATTGAAATATAGGAATGTCGCCGCAGAGGCGTTCTCGATTACTTGGTCCATCCGAGCCTGATCCGCAGTGTTTCCAGAAGGATTACAGCCGGTCTTTCGCAGCTGGCCAAGAGTCGGCTAGAGCACTTAATCTCAGAATTTCACATAATGTAAAGACCACAGGTGGCGTTATGGAACGTACGTAAATCTAGAAAAGGTTTCTGTTAAGCCTTTTTTAGTCCAATGTTTGTGAACTTATTCATCACGTTGTGTCACTGATAACATTTAGTGAGTTATCAGACTGGGCAGAACGCGGACACTTGCGAATCCGACGTTAAGGAATCGTGACAAAAGCTGGACAATGATAACGAGGCTTTGTGTTTATAGCTCCGTGGTCATAATAGCAGGGATTTGACCTTCAGGAGGGCGATAGCAGCTGCCCAGACTATAACACCGGGTGAGGGGGCGGAGCAGTAGGCTCCCTGGCTGAACGGGTGAGCATATTTTTAGGGCAGGGCGTAGTACCGGGTGAGGGGCATGGGTATACGGGGTGAGCGGGCGGGCCTAAGTCCATGGCGGAGTGTATCACCAGGTGAGCGCGCAGGCATATAAGCCTGCCCGGGAGAGCGGCATGGGTTTATAGGGCGAACGAGCGAACATATTCCTGTTATGGGCCCAATGATGAACAACTAAAGCAAATAAGTGTCATATAGGGAGCAAGCAAGCATGTACTTCAAGTTGTTTGATAACACTCGAACGGCTGGTAATCCATCCGCCCCGAATCATTCCCCCGCATCCCCACGGTTCATGTTGGTCTAAGGGGCGTGACAGCGTGTCACTTCATTAACTTTGAAGAAAGGGTAGGCTTAACGCACTAGGAGGTAGCGGCGAGTCTCCAACTAGCTGGATGAGAGCAAGGACCGCTTGGGGCTTCATCGGCCTAGCGGATGACCGCTGTAAATCAATATCACTCACACAATAGACAACTCGTACCGTGTGAGCGGACCTCCAAATAGCCGCTGAGAGGGCAGTGAGGTCGGAGTGAGTAGGTCCTTTTTTGCCGGCTGACGGGGCAGTGAACGCGGAGGACCATTGGCCTCGTGAGCGGCACCTTCAGGGTCAAGCGGCGTTTCTAATTATCGCAACGGGGGGGGGGTGGAGAGTCAGGAAAATTTCTGCCCGGAAACCAAGTTTAGGAGGGGGATCGCAAATATTTCAGAGAAAATTCTCGATATTTCTGGTCACCAAAGGGAAGGATAGTAGCATTGCTCAGGTTTTAGGCACTTGAGCACGACTACTGAACAAATTTCCGGCGTCTGAAAGTTTCAGTGATCAAATATAAACTGCCCGAAGGGGAGGGTTCGGAAAATTTTTGGATTTTGGGAAAAAGTTTCACGGATGGGGGAAGGTCGCTCCGATTTTCAAAATTTACGCAACGCCCTGCTTGACCCTGGGCACCCCGTAAACCGGCTGAAGGGCAGTGATTAGCGGAGTACGCCCGGGTACAATGTTTATTCGGCCGCAACTGCTGGCCCCTTTAGCCGATGTTATTGTATGAGTTGGGCGTCTCGCAAAAGCCAGCGGACTTGCGGGTTCGCTCACTCCCAATTCATTGCCCCCTTAGCCGGTGAAATGAGGTCCGCTAATGTGTATGAGCTGTCTATTGTGTGAGTGATATCGATTTGCAGCGGTCGTCCTCTAGTCCGATAAAGCCCCTAGCGCCCCTCTCTTTCACCCAGCAAGTTCGAGGCTCGCCGCTACCTCCTGAAGCGGCAAACCTTCCCTTGCTTCAGAAATAGTGAACGACCCACTGTCACGCCCCTGCGGTCATAAAGAATCGTGGGGTTGAGGGGTCAATGATTCGGGCCGGGTGGCTTACCACCCGTTCGAATGTTATCAAACGAATCAACTCGAAGCACATGTTTGTCCGCTCCATATGTGACCCCTGTTAGCTTTCACTGTTCAGCATTGGGCCAATAACAGAAATAGGCCCGCTCGGTCACCCCATAAACCTATGCCCCTCATACGGTGATGTTATGCCCACCCGCTTACCCCGTATACTAATACCCTTCGCTCGGTGATAAGCATGCCCGCCCACTCACGCGGTAATACGCTACGCCCTGATAATATGCCTGCCTGCTCGGCCGGGGGCCTACTTCTCCGCACTCTCACCCGGTGTTATCGCCTGAGTTAACCCGATCGGTTCACCATGTATGCGAGAGACACAAAAACTCTTGATGGCCATAGGTTAAAGAAGAGTTGAACGCTGGAGGCGGATGCTGTCGACCTTGTGTGGAACGGTTTCTGGATGAGCGGGAGAAGTCGCAATCGCACGCGATGGATTGATGTATCTCCGATCAAAATAAAAGATAGGCCGGGTTCAAGTCCGTAGACTTCGGTGCTGGGCACGAGCTGATCTTCAATGGAAGCCCAAGAAGATCGTGCTGAATAGGAACAATTTCTCTTGTAAGGCATCGGGATGCCGTCGCCGAAGTCGTCAGTTTAGAACCAGCCGAAGTATCCAGCGGACAGACTTTGGACTCTGCCTGGAGGCTTCCGTACTTCCATGAATTCACCCAGTGGTGGCTCGTGACTCGCAGGTACTTGTGGTTGGACAAGAAAATGGATATCCTGGCCATGGTGGATTAAGCTGTGGATGAAGCAATGACCGAAGATGAACACATCCTCGACTACGCCGGAAATGAGGCTCTAGTTCTGTTGTGTACTTGATTTAAATACATTATGGTGCAGCATTATAAAGGCCCCGTGATTCCGCTTACCTCACTTTCGCTTCGGATTTTGACTCAAGGCCACACTACCATCGTGTTAAGGGGCACTGAACTCCTCTTTGAACCGTGTTTGGAGAGTGCTTGCACTCAGAATGGAACCATTAGAACACATTTGAACAAAATTAGCAAGTTTTGAGCGAAATTGGAAAGACACTCCAGTTCTGTCTGCTTAACTTCTTTTTTTGTCGTCCGAAGTCGGATTTACTTGGACTAGAAATAAGAATAGAAGCATGCCCGGTACTCTGCGAGACGATTCCTTCGCTATTATGGCACTGCATCCACGGATAAACAAAGGCTTATCTATAGTCTAGGTGCAAATGTTCTTCAACAATCTGGATTACCGCGACACAACTGCAACTCTTCCTTTGTGTCTTAACATCTGTTCCAAGGACGTGCAAACCAAGAACTGGTGAGGCACCGTTGTTCGTCTCAATATCGCCTTTGGCCGTGAAGAGCGTCTAATTTTGCGCGCTATCATTTGTTCATTTTCTAAAATTTTTCTATCATTTTGCTAGTTCGCGTAGAGTCTCTTCAGATATTGTCAAGGGAATGGACGGGGCTGCGGCGGTATACTCTATTTATCTTGAATTGCACAAAACACGGTCCGCCAATAGTCTTCTAATTGGCCCGGTAGTACCGTAGTGTACGTCCACGACGCGTTCTCGGCAGACCCGGGTGTGCACCCGGTGTGCAGAGCGATCGATTCGTCAATGCCGTCACTCGGCCACGCACCCTGCCACTGTGCCGTCGTGTCTGCCGAGAACGCGTCGTGGACATATTATGGAGACACCCCAATTCTCTAGAATACACTTGGTAATGGCTATACATGGTCCCTTGAGCAAAATTTAGCTTGCGTGATTTCTATTGATCCCTCAAGCATGTGATACTTCATCATCTATCACAGTAAAGAACGTCATATTGAATTGCATTCACGGTCCATTTTGACACAGGGAAGTCCATACTCCGCCGGTGTGATACAAGACTTCATGCCGTTAGGTGCGCTCGCCATATTCAGTACCAATTACGGTTCGAGTGTTTTCTATTGTCATTAGTGGCGCCTCTTCGGCTGTTGGCTCGCACGTTTCCTAACCAGATGGTCACATATATGGGAATCATCCTAGCTGCCTGGTAGTCTCTCTGTTTGTGAAATTGATCTCACCAAGGCCATGGACTTGACCTTGATGATGGAAGCCGCAGTTGCTCCGGCGTTTCCTCAGGCACTACCAAAAATGCTTTTACTGTTTTTTTTTCAATCTATGTGCATTGACTTGAGACGGAAAATTGGGGTGTCTCCATAATTTTGCAATGCTTAAGTATTACCATTCTTGTTTAAATTTATTCTACTTTCTATTATTATTACACCAAGTATTGTTTCCAGATTGGTTAAGGGGGTCTCAGTGACTCTGAACACGTTGGTAATGTGGCCGTAAATGAATTTCCGAAAATTAAAGAGGTGTTGGCGAAAACGGGGCCTTCTTTGTAATTGCACTTCACACTAGACATATGCAGGAAGTTGTGATATCCATCCGCGACGGATCGTAATGGAGTCACCTTGCTGTGAATCCATCATTTTTTCATGCGTAGTAAAGACGGAATATTAACAGCTGACGCTATGGGATCCCCTATCAGACCGTAGCCACGCAACAGCGTCCTTCAATCTTCGCGCATTGTCTTTATGTAGGAGAAACGTTCACACCTCGCAGGACCTACAAGGGTCAAGTGGCAAAATGTCAAGGACAAGGCTTCTAAATTATTTAATCTCATCCACCCACTACGATTCACGAGCGTCGAGGACAGCTGGAATGAAGACGAGGTAATACATTCTCGGGCAAGGCATTTTTGGACGCTGTGAACACGGAACAGCAAAGCTTGGATGGGGATACCCTGCCATATAACAAAATCGCAAGAAAGCTGATGGAGTGGCTGCTCAGGATCAGCGGTAAAAATAGTTCTTATCAAACAAAGCTCAGGTCAAGGAAAGGAGGCGGCAGTACTTGAGAGCCATTCCCGCGTAAGAAATTCCGCACCTTCCGATCCTACCATTTAACGAAGCAGTCCAGCTGATCACATCAATCGATGTAGTAGGGGTCTTGAAGACCTTGAGAATTGGCAAGACAATCGGTCCGGACGATATCGCCGCAGAGTTGCTAAAGCTCCGTTTCTGGAATCCAGCTCACATCGTTATTCAGCCGAGAAGTCCCAGAACGCAGAGTTTGAGGCTCTGGATCAAGCGCAACAGTTTCATTTCTTCAGGAAAAGAGCATTTTCTACTCGCAACTATCGGCCTATTCGACTGCTTATTTATTCAGTTCTGATCTACGAGCAAATTGTGGATGTGGGGGATACGAAATGCCTTTGAGTTGGCCGCAGATCACTGCGCCATCGTGCGGAATGTAGCTACAGCAATTATAAACAGGGTCACCGTGTGGGAAGTTCGTGCTAGAAGGCAGCAATTTTTCTTACATTTTCCTTGTTATTCGATTTTGCAGGACCTATCAAATCCCAAGCATGGGCAAACCGATAGAGAGGCGCATCATGGAGAAGCAAGATATGGATATGTTCCTTTATCGAGTGCTCAGAGTAATACTGCCAAAGGCTGTATTCAAGCCTTTCTCTACTCAAGTGAGGACTTTCTTACTGAACAGACTGCTTGACTGGAAGTGTGCTGAGAGGCCAAGGCTCTACGACGAGCCTCCAAGGTTACCCAACGAAGCCAGTCTAAGTACGTTTTGATGTTCTTCACTATCAAACGATTCTTGTCCTAGAGCTCGCCTTAGGGTAGCACATACTATGTTCCAATCGAATCTGCAGATTGATGGCTCAAAGAGGGAGAAGCTCTCCCGTTGCATCTCTGTCGCGCACAGCCATCCGACACCACGCGCGCAAGGACGTAGAGGAAGATTTCCTATCTCTTGGGGCTCTCAATCGACCAACTCGATTGGGAGAGTGTATCCCAGTTGGGTACTTAAAGGAGTGCGAAAGAGGTGATCTCGCGCACGGCATAGGAATATTTTCCGCTCCCACAGGCATCAAGTAAACCATACAGGTTGGTGACGAAATTGCAGTATGTTGCGTATCTATTGATTTCCCTTCTTTACTTTTTCTGAAAGTTGATCTAGTACGAAAATTCCGTAACTCTTCTTTTCTTCTCACAAGGGAATCACTGTTGGCCATTATTATTATCCCAAATGAAATTTGCTTTCTAGAACCATTTTCAGAAGCATGCTCCGAATATGTCCTTCGCAGCTGCCTAGAATCACTCTGAAAGAAGTTATAAGCATTTTTTCTCTACCTCTGATTTCCGAACCCATTGCACTTTCCGAAACGCTCAGAAATCCATAGAAAATCTGTAGACGGACCTCAAAATCTTATTCAGTGCCCACAATAATCCCCATAAACGGATTTTGGATCGAAGAAAATTCTTCGCATTTAGCATAGAGTGATAGCGTTTTGGACTTGTGCGGATTGTTGGATGGGCGTTTATTTCTATCAATTAGAGGGTTCTGAAAGCAGGGTACGGCACGAGGGGTGGATATCCACGGGGGGGGGGTCTGAGCTGCGCAGTGAGCTGCGCAGTGATAGAGGAGCGCCACTTGGTATCCCGGTGGAGCTAAGACCCCCTCCATCACTGCGCAGCTCAGACTACCCCCGTGGATATCCACACCTCGTGCCGCACCCTGCTTTCAGAACCCTCTAATTGATAGAAATAAACGCCTATCCAACAAC
This sequence comes from Aplectana chamaeleonis, assembly GCA_029168955.1. Lineage (NCBI taxonomy): Eukaryota > Metazoa > Nematoda > Chromadorea > Rhabditida > Cosmocercidae > Aplectana > Aplectana chamaeleonis. The sequence goes on from JAPDOI010000653.1 coordinate 148,401, forward strand.
CCGCACAAGTCTAAAACGCCATCACTCTAGCGCAAGCGTACGAAAAAAATGATTAAGACTTGACCTAAAACCTCATGGAGGATAGTTCCTGTGCTGATGACGAACCTGAGTTTCATTTGTCTATTTTCCGAGGTTTTCGTTTTTATTTGTTTAAAGATTTCTATCGGGGGAAAATTTGAGGGCAAAACGGGACTTTCGGCGATTTCCAGTATGCTACGATGAATATGGCTCAAATTGCTTACCTGTGGGTCATTTGGAGTGCTGAACACGAATCCGAGATCAATTTATCGATTTTTGACAGCTTACGGGGGTTACGGTGGGTATACGGTAGTTTGGTCACAGTCTTGAATTTTACCCAAAATTTTTATGCGGGGGTTATTTGGGGTGTTAGTTACAAATTTGATGCCCATTTGTCAGTTTTCGAATTATCAAGGTAGGTTTCCTAAATGGTATGGTACTTACCGTAACCTACAGTAAACGTCAGAAATTCGACAAGCGGAACCCAGATTCGTGTTTTGCACCCTAGATTACCCTTCATGCAAGTTTTGAGTGGAATCAGGCAAATTTGTTCAAAACACCGAAAATTTCCTGATGCCTGATGAAAAAAGTTATTGGTGTTCTTCAAAGCATCGCGGCACCCTTACCTTGCCGCGAGGTTTTGGAAAACGCCTATAACTTTTTTTCCAGAGTATCTCTAGTTATCTGCGAAGGGCATATTCGGACTGTACGTCCAAAATGGGTTTTAAAAAAAAGTACATTCAATCTGGAATTGTTAGTATGGCAAAAAGTAGTTCCTTTGTCAGCCACGAAGTGGGTATTGGTATAGATTCTGAAAGTAGGCGACTAGTGTTGCATTCGACCATAGGTCCTTTGTAGCCATCGTGGTGGGTCTATTCGGAAAAATGACATCAGATTTGCTGCTGTCGATCTTGCTGGTTGGGGGACCACAGCGCAGAGGCGAGGGTCCATCTGGTACGCCTTCAAAGTTGAGATTGAAGCGCGCAGACTTGAGGCGGTACTACTCTCATGATAGGGTTTACGGCCGCTTTTTCTAGATGACGCCTGACTGATGTGCTCCTTGCGCCACAGAAGGTCGTTCTTCTTGCTGTAAGTCGTGCCATCCCTGCAGATTGACTTTTTTATGAGCATCAGCGAATGGCTTTCCAATAGCTCTCTTTTTCTGACGAGGTCAAGCATTCTCCAGGATGGGTGGTTGGATTGTTCAATAATATTGATCAATAGCTTTCGACTGGGAACTCCTTGCGCATCCGGTAGCGATATGAAGAGCGACATTCTGCATACGTTGCATCGTACCAGGGTTCGACAACTGGTCAAAACGCCGTTTCCAAAGAAATTCTTACCAGTTAATGTACTTCCAATGACGTTTTCAAATCTATTTTTGTTGCTGCTGAATACTTCTTTGAACCGAGTTAGGCGAGTTTCCTCAGTTGGGCGCTATGGGTCCGCTCACGAGGCGTTTTTCAAGATGCTCACAAAAACTGCTTGGCTGAAAACTTTTCTGGGGGTTATTCGGGGTCTTAAACACGAAATTGAGTCAAATTGTCGATTTCCGGGGAATTTCGACGATTTCGGCCTGAAGCCTCTCACCAAGGAGGTTTTTTCGGGTCGTGAGCCTGTGTGGGGGTACATGTCCACGCATGCTTACATGCATATGCACGTGTACTTGTAAGCGCGCGTGAGTGTACGCTTAATTTCATGCACTAATTTGTGCATGAAATGCTTTGCGCATGCTTGTTGATATGTGCCCATGAAGTCGATTACATGTCGCCCTCTTCATGCGTAGTCGCCTCACAGCAAGACCGCTCGCAACACACTCGCTTGAAACGTCATCCGCTGATCTTGCCCCTATCGATTGATGGCGCGACAAGTGAGCTGGCTATGTGCATACGCGAATGCGCACCGAGCTCCCTATACTTCTCGCAACGCGCTCATGATTACACATACGAGTGACCATGCATATCAAGCATTTTGGTTTTTCGTCAACTTGGGTAATAAGCGCGCCGCTTGCGCGAAGTTTGGATCTGGCCCATTTGCGCTTAGGTTTACCTGTGTGATCTGGGATGAAAGCGGGAGTATGTGCGTATTTGAATTTCCTGCGGAACGTACGCCCTTCTAGGACCTCCCAATGACCTATTCGGATATGAGGCAGCTGCCGAGATGTCGTACGTTCGTGCCGTGGCAGTGTGGAGGAAAGAAGATCGCCTCCGTGCAAACCGACGTCAACCCCTCCGAGAAGAGGGTTTTTGTCATGGGAGAGGTGCTGGTCGGCCGCAGCTCTCCTGAGGATTTTATTACAAAGGGCCGGCGTCGAGAGGAATCCAGGTCCAGCACGGAAGTATCCATGTGCCACCTGCGGCGAGGATGTTACCTGGCATAAAACAAGTGTCCAGTGCTTCGGATGCCAAAGGTGGGTGCACTTCTCCTGTTCGGGCCTCAGTTCTGTGAGGCATCATGACTCATCCTTTCGTTGAGTTCTATGCTCTGCCCCCAGCAACTCTGATTCCTCAATTACCAACCGCCCTCTCCATTGTTCACATTAATCTCAACGGCCTTCGCAACAAGTTATCTGAACTCTCTCTATTCGCACGTTCTCATCACCCGGATGTTATCATGGTTCAAGAAACCAAGCTCTCTCCATCTACCACTTATCCCCAACCTAACATTCCGGGCTACACCGCCTATCACATGCCAAGGACAGCTCTTGGGGGCGGAGTGTCTACTTTCGTTCAATCTGCCTTACCTTCTCATATTATCCCTAATACTCCTAAGGACGGTACTCTCGAGTACATTCCTGTCCACCTCCCCCTCAAAACCCCTTTATCTCTATTTAACATATATATTCCTCCTATATCATCTTGTCCCCTCTTATAATCCTATTCCTCCTTAAGCAGTTGTACGACTGCTCACTCTCCCCTTCAGCTGTCTTTGCGGGTGACTTCAATGCTCACACGTTCTGTTCCGCTCTTGATTCTGACGCCAGAGGGGAAGATGTCGAAGAATGGGCTGAGGAGTGTGACCTGGTTATCCTCAATGATGACCAGCCCACTCGTCTCCCTGCCAACGGCCGACCTTCTAGCCCAGACATCTCTCTTGTGTCATCCAATCTCTCTAATACTTGCACGTGGTCCACATCCACAACTCTCTCCAGTGATCACATTCCCGTCTTTGTCTATATTGATCTCTCTGACTCTCTTGCCCCTTACTCTGGTTTTCGTCATCGTACTTATCTTAATTTAGGCCTAGCAGACTGGACCCTGTTCAGAGATGTTGCACTTCGCCATGCGGTCGACTACCCATGGAATGGTGATGTTCATCAGAAAGAGCGCCATCTAACAAGTGCCATCCGCAAGGCCATGAAAGCAGCAATTCCTGAGGGTCGTGTCAAGACCTTTTTCCAAATGTCAGCAGGGAAATACTGCAGAAGATAAGAACCAGAGATGAGAAGAGAGCCGCAGACCATCTAGACCCGGACATAGCTGTGCTGGATAACGAGATCAAGCAGGATCTGGATAAGAACAAGAAGGAATGCTGGGAGAAGTTCACTGAAAAGCTGAATTTCAAGGCTGACGGAACTACGACGTGGAAAGTGTTGAGGAAAATTTCCGGCAAGTCCGCTCCTCGATGAGCTCCGCTATTGAGTTCGAGGAGAACGTCTTCAAATCAGGGAAAGCGGCTGCTTATGCGCTCGGCAAGAACTTCTTCATCACACGTGCCAAGCGAGGCGTGCAAAACAGAGTCACGGTCAGAGAACTGAGCCGGTTGCCGCTCATGAACGCTTCTGAGGCCTTTACTCTCACGCAAGTAGAGAAGGCTATCAAAGAAATGCGGAATTCGAAGGCTATCGGACCTGACGGTGTCTCCCCAGCCATCCTGAAGAAGCTTCCCACGGAACTTCTACCGATGCTTGCAGATATCATTAACACTTCTTTCCGGACCTGCACTCTACCCCAAGCTTGGAAGACAGCCAATGTGATACCGTTGCCAAAGCCAGGCAAGTCCCAAAGCACGGCAAAGGGCTTTCGACCAATAAGCCTGTTATCGCCCGTCGCTAAATTAGCTGAAAAGTTGATCGTGACGGACCTGGCTGATCAAAATGAGCGACAGCAGCATCAGCATGGGTTCAGGAAACTTCACTCCACTACTACAGCTCTATTGGAGATCGTGAGCTTTGCGGTCGATGGGTTCAACATGAGAAAGCCCCTGAGAACGGTGGCCGTCGCCCTCGACCTGAGCAAAGCGTTTGACTCTGTTAACTTGGGACTGCTGTCCGAGAAACTGCTCAAGTCGTCGCTACCATCATGGCAGAAGCGATGGATTGCAGCGTTCACTAAAGGCCGCCGTGCTAAGGTTCTGTTCCAGAATCATGTATCCGATAGCATTCCAATAGCAGCCGGTGTTCCGCAAGGCGGAGTGTTGTCCCCTGCTCTATTCAGCCTGTATCTTGAGGACATTCCCGAGCCTCCCAATGATGTAAGGATTGTTATGTATGCCGACGACATCACCATCATGTGCCAGGATCGTGACCTGCAGATAGCCGCTAACAAGATCAGCGCCTATCTCGTCGAGTTGAAGCTCTTCCTCGATAAAATGATGCTCACAGTCTCTGCCGCAAAATCCTCTGTTTCAGTGTTCACAACGAACACCAAGGAACACAGTGCCCATCCAGATGTCAAATGGGATGGTGACCTGTTGCCAGCAGCAAAATTCCCCAAGCTGCTTGGCCTTATTCTTGATCCCTCACTGAAGTTCCACAAAAACGCGGAACAGAAACAAACAGTCGTCAAGGCTAGACTTAATATCTTGAGAGCTCTCGGAGGAACATCATGGGGAAGCAGCCGAGAGACTATATTGAGAACCTACAGAGCAATACTTTAGCCGGCTTTGGAATATGCGGCACCAGTGTGGCAGCACCTGGTGTCTGACAGCTCCTGGAATAAGCTGCAGCGTGTACAGAATGCTGCGCTTAGAATTGCTACCGGTTGTGCAAGGAGCTCCCCGGTGGAGCATCTTCACGCGGAGGCCTGCATATTGCCGGTCAAGGAGCATTGTGAACTCCAGGCACAGCAGATGTATATTAATGTTCTGAGGCAGCCGAATCATCCGTCAAAGAGAATCATGAAGCCCATAAGAGAGAGGTCGATTATGACGCCGTTCGCCGATGCTCCTCGTAAAGTTGATGTACAGAGATGGGCCGACTCCAACATGGAAAGGCTTCGTCTTCTGCGTGAGGAGCACACCCAGTTTGTTCGAGGATATCTAGCAAAGGCGGCTGTGAACCCTATCTTGGGAACGGTGCCGCCTCGGGTTTGCGAGTCCAAGTCTCAACTCGGCAGACGAGCCAGATGTGCTCTTGCATCGCTGCGCTGTGGTCACTCTATTCTGCTCATGTCTTACGTCAACAAGATCGACAGCAGCCGACCAGACGCATGCCCGGACTGTGGTGCTCCCGGACACGACACGGCGCACTTGTTCATGTGCCCGAAGAGACCTACCTCCTTAACAACAATGGACCTTTGGACGAATCCTGTGAAGGCCGCCCAGTTCCTCAACCTATGACAAAAACCACTTTGAGGCTGCAGAAGAAGAAGAAGAAGAAGATATGAGGCAGAATTCCTGATCCTAACAGAATTTGTAAACGTTTTGGCAGATTACAAGAGGTGTCTGGTGTATTGCGTAGAAGAAGCCCTGTAGTAAATGTTTAATAATCTGGCAGAATAAGCCCACACGAGTGATTACAGAGAATCATTCTTTCAAGCATTCTAAACCGGGTGATATTTGCACATTTACGGGCAATTCATCCGGAAAATTGCTAAGGCTCTGATTCTTTTTGGATTTGAACTGCGCATCTATTAAATTGCCCGATGAGACCGACTACGTTAACTACAATGGATTTAAGAACAAATTCTACGCTGGTGGCCCAGTCGCTAAACCTATGACAAAATCCTCTTTGTGGCTGCGAAGAATAATAAAGTGGTAATAAATTCTGTATTCTGAAGGTGTTCACTCAAAGCCTTAGCTTCAGTTTGCATGAGGTATGGTTCGCGATGCCCTATAACATATTAATGTTTCAGTGAGTTTCGCTGAGCTCAGGCCGAGATACGTTTAGAAAAGTACCCCTGGAAATTGGGTGGAAGTATCGTCAGTGTCTCTCAAGTAGGAAGCCGCGCTCAACAATCGGGCGCGAAATCATTCAATCGGTAGCCATCCTCCCTTCGCTTTCGCGCGCGCAATTTTTCTCGCCATACAACTTCGTGGCTTCCCTCCGTCCAGATATTGACGAAATACGATGAAACGCAGTGTGCTCTAACGCGCGTTGTAAAACTAGTCTGCTAACTGACCGCACTCACAGTATGCCTGTTTGACCGCCGCGCACTGCTACGCGAGCCTTGTCAGTGGTGAAAACATCTTTGGCACGGATGCTTAGCCCAACTTAGTGAGAATTTTTTTATCATGCCAGAGCCGCGGAGTACAACAATCCTTCCAAGTACGAATTCTCAACTCTTTAAAAATAAGCGAGAAATGTTAGCAACATTCGCTCTCACCTCAAAAAAGCAGCCTTTTCCGTGTGTCAACCTACAGGTTTTGAGCTTACTATGAAACATCGCAGGGCCATTCTTACCATTTAAAAAACGATGAGTGTTTTCCGGTCAATTCTGGCTCACTGTCTCCGAATCTGACATCGGATTTTGCTACGGACACCGCTGAACGAAAATATAAGCGTTTTCGAAGCTTTGCGAAAAGCGACAATCGAAAAAGGAACGTCAAATTCGTGTCCGGCGTCCCAAGTAACACCCACAGAGAAATTTCGGGCCAGATCTGAGACTTTGACCAAGCCACCGTATATCCACCGTATCCTACCGTAATCTATGGAAAATCTTTGAACAGGTTGCAGATTCGTGCTCAACACTCCAGAAAACCCACACAGAAAATATTTGGGCCTTACCTATCGATTCTTTAAGGAAATCGCCAAAAGTCGCGATTTGCCATCAAATTTTCCCTCCAATGGGAACCTTTAAAAGAATTAAGTCGAAATCTTTGAGAAATCGAAAAATAAACCCCAGATTCGTGATCAGCGCCCCTAATAATCTATCTCGAAGAAACGCTTTCAGAGCGCTCTAATTGGTATAAATAAACGCTCAACCAAAAATCTGTTCAACTCCAAAACGCTGTCAGTCTGTGCAAAGTTCGGGAAATGTGCCTTTGCCCAAACTTGCTCAGGGGGGTAGTTTCGGGCGTTGAACACAACTATGAAGTCCGTTTCCGGATTTTCCCAATACTAATGCGGGTGATCCCCAGCTTTTTTTTTGAAAATTAAGCAACCGACTGAGAACTCAAACTCAGTACTTAAAATAACCCTTCATTGAACTTTTTAGCCATATTCGTCCGAGAACTACACACGTTACGTCCATCTCAGCTGTAAGAAATACGAGCTTTGACAGGCTACAACTTTTTTTGCAGACGTCCTTAGCAAAATCCGAGTTCAGATTCGAAGAAGGCATGCCAGAGTTGACTAGAAAACATCCATCTGCTTTCTGATCCGGGGGGAACGCGATGCGAGGTTCCCTAGTCAGTAGAGTCGAGAGCGCGCTGCGGGGATATTTTTTTGTACTGTAAGCGCTGTCTATATGCTTATCATGAGTCAGCGAAGATTGGCGTTTCAGAGAGATGGGCACTCGTGATCCTCACCCTTATCTCCGCTCTAATGGGACTCGAAGGGCAACGAGAGCGACGCTGTATCTCCATTTTGAGCGAAGATCACACTTCTATTCGGGGGACCGCTGTTCCGCGGGTGGTGGCCATCGTGTATTCGTACCGCTTAAGAGGCGCGAGAAACGGGCGACGCAGCGAATGGGCTGTCGCTAGCCCCGTGTTGCTTCCAATCATGAACCTCGCTCCTCCCCCGTTTCTTCCGCCTCTTCAGGGGTTGGAATGCACGGTGGCCACCACTCCTGTTCCGCTCCGAACGTTATTCTGTTACATTTGCAGCTGCGCTTGGAGTCGAAGCGAACAACCCTAAACTGACCGCAAATTCTTCTTTCATTCGTCTCTTTTCAAGGAATGCAATAAATATTTTCTCCGAAGTGGGTCGAGGAGAAACACCTCCATCGCTTTTTTGCTACAGGAAACTAACCATGGCCCAGCTGCAATTCGGTTCGTAGCCAACGTGAGGTTGATACTGCTCTCGTTGCTTCGTTGCAATCTTTCGTATCATTTATGGGTTTTTGAGGCATAATAAGGTAGAAGCTAGACAAAACTGCGCGTATATTTTTCCCTTTAGGTCCGTTATTGAAGTCGTTCGGTTCCATGGAGGAGCTAGCAAAATATCCGCATCTGGCTCGTGTGAGACGTGAAATGATGCTCAACATAGCCAACTTCGCCATTACCTACAGTTTGGACTATATCTGGTACGATTTTTGAGCAGTGCTGGTGCTTTTCGTTGAATTCTACGAAACTGAGGATCCTGAGATACTCCACTATTCATGGGAATTTAGTGACGTGCTATTTTTGACTGTTTATGGTGGTGTCGTTCGATTCAGTTTTGCCAAAGTGGACTGGAAGCCGAATGAGGTAATTTTTCAAAATTGCTCAAATATTTCTAGTTTGCAGAATATTCCTTAGCGACACTATCCGTTTGTAGTTGTATTTTGACCTACGCTATCAGAAGCTGCAAAATTACGGTTTTCGAGATAATCTCGATTTGTTAGCGTCGTGAACCTCTGGCTAAAACCACAGAAACCAAAATTACTGGTGTGTGAGTCTAAAGAGGTGGAATACACCCTGCACATGTTGCAGGTGCTGGAACTTATTCAAGCTAGATCACAAGAGCGTTCATAGTTACTCGTAGTTCCAGGAGCACTCCAAGAAATCGAAGAGCGACGTCTTCGGTTTCTCGTTGTGCTTCATCGAATTTTTTGTGGCGAAATATATTTCCTGGCAGCTTTCTGGATGATTATGAATTCGAACCTGAATCAGAACGAGAAAGTAATCCTAAAGTGAGTAACGCTACTCCGCAACTCAATGTGTCATTGTCTGCGGAGCTTTTTTTTCGTTTCTTGAATTCTAAGCTGGTGCTGCATAGGAGTGATTGCCACAGATGACACATTCATTGCTTTTTGATCGGGTACATAGAATTGGAGCCGCATAGGAGGTGCTTGACTGGCTGAATCCGTCCTGCTCCTGCTCGGTAAACCTCCACAGAAATTGTGTGTTATTTCGCAGGGGCGTAAGCTTTGGGTCCATCTAAGAACAGTAAGGACAGAAGTACGACGAAAAACGGCCAGGACATGGGTGAAAATCTCGTGGACCAGCCGACTCATTAGATTACCCGCCCATATCATATAACAGTTGTCCTGCGTTCATTTCACCAAAGGTACAGTTGCCGAATTTTTGAATAATCTTTGTCGAGAAAGATTCCAACATCCAAGCATGTGCATTGAGCCATTCTATTTCCAGAGTTTTTGGTACGCGAAACAGAAAACAAAGCCACTTACTGTGCTTCTCTGGGCCAAATTCCGGTCCGCAATTCCGTCTCTACACGCTTTTCGGCCGCACGCGCTCGAGTCAGTCGAGTTTCCAGCGCCAATGCCGACTCGATGTGGTTTTTTTGTACAGTTTTCACCAATTTTGTTTGGTTTCCAGTTTCCAAAACCCACCGATAGTCAACAGCCCGGCAGCTGCGGCGCTGGAAACTTCCAACTCGGACTCGTGCGGCCGCAAAGCGTGTCGAGACGCAATTGCGAATCGGAATTAGGCCCAGAGAAGTTTCAGACGTTATGTTTGACGTTTTATCTGCAGTTTCCCGCCGAAACACACCTAGCAGGTGGATTTAAAAATTTCACACGTTTTTAAACAGTTTTTTCTCCGGTATTTGAGAATTCTATGGGGACTTTTCCCTATTAACCTCTACTTTGTGGAATTACCTACTCAAATGCATCGATAACTAGAGTAAGTTTTTTTTATCGTGAGCACTGCCTTTTAGCATTAATGGCGAGAGAACGGCTGAAACGCGCCACAGGTAGCACAAGGCGGCCCTCAAACCTGGGTGTGCTATGCCCTCCCCGCCCACTCCCTCATCGGCTAACAAGGAAGGGGGCGCGTAGGATATAATGCATGCAAGTTTGAAGTCCGCGCAGGTCTATCTATGGCTCGTTTTTAGCCCTTCCTTCGCCCTGTATTGTTGCAATAGACCCCGATAGATCCCATTTCAAGTGAAAATCGAAGACCGTTCTAATTGTGAACACTGCCTTTAACGTGTTCTGCATTCGCTAAAACAACAGGTCGACAAAAACTTCGAAAGTCGTGTAAAGAGTGTAGTGTTAATTACAAAAAAAAAAGAATCTAAAAATGACATGCATTTTCTAGCTTTTCGAAAGAAATTCCAGTCTTAAATTTGTCGGAGAGATTCTTTTATTGAGGGGGGACGTAAAATATCCCAAAATGTAAAAAAAAAAATTCGATTACAAAAGTGGAGGGAGCGCAGCGCCGTCGATGTCCGGGGAAACGATGTTTTGGCATTGATCAGAACCTCACCAGGGACCATGTTTGTCAGCAAATACCACTTTTATCTCGAGATGGCCCACACTGGTGGACTAGACGTCGAAAAACACGGTGGCATCTAGTCTGGTTTCGAGGCGAAAAAATCTTCAAACTGGTTATTAGACCACATTTGCAGAAAATAAGAGAAAGATAACACCACATCAGCTTCTATCAACTACGGATTCCCTATCCCCAGACAGGAAAAATGGCATGAGAAAATTCTCAATTTTTCGAGAAGAATCTGTGAACATTTTGTCGACTTCTTCAGTGAGAGTTCTGTATGACCTTTTCAGATGATTGAAAATCAATTTAAACCGTTCAGTGCCAACGTCGTTCTGTTATTGATCAAGTTTCCTTTCAGAAGAAAGGCCATTCTGCAGCGCCTGGTCCTTCTAACGGTCGGCCTGCTGGTGTATCTCCGCAAGTGCCTGCAAATAAACAACAGCCTTCTGGATCATCGCATTCGCCTTCACTTCCCAGCGTACCCGAGGCGACCAACTCCGTTCTGAATGACGAGTGGGCAGAAATGCTCCAGATGGCGTTAGCCGATCAGAATCTTCCCGCCGACTACAAAACCATGATCCGTTGCTTGGTTGCTACTAATAGAGACTTGAAACATGTTGTTTCATCCATGAATGGCGTACGTTAGTGATTTTTGGGAAGCTGTAGAAAGATATTTTTTGATCCTCTTTTCTACTCGTGATTTATAAAATTTTCACTCGAAAAGCGGCTAGTGGACTTCTTAACGTTTCTCTCTGGCACGGTCGATTGACCAGGATGTGGTGTTTCGAAGGACTGTTAACCAACGTATTGCTGGATTTTCTGCACTCCCCTATGATGGGCACTTCCATCTCACCTTACTGGTTACCCATAAACGGTGGGTTGTTTTTGATGAATCTTGCCTCATTATAGGCCGTGACCGGGGCTAATTAGGAGATACAAGTTGATAAAATACCACCAGTGGCGAATAGCCACTCCTGTTAGAACCAGTTGGATGTTCGTTTCAGGACATTCAGCAGGTCGTAGAATGCATTGAAATGAGTTTATTCTGCGCTTCCAGCAACTAAGGCGACTCTCGCCCCGAGCCCCACCAAACAGGAGTCGGAACCGCCTGATGTTTCGGCCCGTTACCCCAATTTTCGGCCGCTGCTGTTGCTGTTTGGGGTAACTGGAGGGGCCCGGAAAGCAACAACAGTGGCTCTTGGACGACAACAGAAGCCGACCATCTGATTGGGAGAACAAACCGAACTTTCATGCGGCTCGTGGCCCAGAATCGCCTGAGAATTTCTTACAGGGGCCACATGCACATCTCTCCCCAAGAGTCCCCGTGCCCGCGATTTCCATCCATGATTGGCCAATCGTAGTGGCTTTTTGAGGACGGTGACGCTCGGGGAGAGATGTGCATACTGCCTCAGATCACAGGTCAGATCAGATCAGATTAAACAGATCAGGATTTAGAAAATCTAAGGTCTCCATTTAAAGGCAGCGTTAGCGATGGGGAAACTTTCGACTTTATTTGGAAAATTAAAGGCTGATCAGTGTATGAAGCCGAGGTGAGGAAAAACCGAGAGAATTGGCCAGAAACACTCCAAAACGGCACCCTTAAAAGTGTTAAACTCCGCCTTACTAGTTAAAGTCCGCTTCCGAATGAGAAACTCACGTCTGCAAATCAACTGAATATTCTTCTTCTTCTTATCAGCCACATAGAGCTTCTCCTCATAGGTGTAAAAAGGCAGCCACATCGCACGGGTTCTTCCACATCCATAACTGTTAGAGAAGTCGGCCTTGCAGGAAATGAAAATAAATTAAATGAATCATGGCCTGGGTTGTGGCAGTCAGGACATTCGTCGGGGATCGACGAGTCGATCTTATGGACGAAGGCCTTGAGGTGTGAGGAGTGTCCACATCGTAGACCTGCCAGGATGACGCGTGTACGTCTGGGTAGGTCCGATTTGCTGCCATCGATCTGGGGGGGGGGGCACGTCACCAAGTATTGGATTTAGGGGAGCACTGGAAAGGTATTCTCTGACGATTCGGGTGTGCTCCATTTGCAGTAGTCTGACGCGATTGAGCTCCGACGTCGCCCAACGTTGACGATCCAAGACAGAGACTGCAGCATGAAGTGGCGAGCGAATATGTCGGAAATGGGGACTAGATGATAGTAATGGGAATTTAGGGTGTGTGGAATTCCTTATAATGCCAACATGGAACTGCTGCGAGTGGAGTTGACAATGCTGCTTTACAGGCAGATGTAGATGAGGTACCGGGGTGGATCTAGGGCATCCAGTGATCACACGCAGAGCAGTGTTCTGTACACGCTGAAGCTTGCTCCAAGAGGCTTCTGACAGGTGTCTTGACCAAATTGGGGCTCTATATTCCTGCACCGGCTGCACCATAGCCCTGTAGGTGGTTCTCAAAATTTCCTTAACTGAATATCACTAGACGTAATCCTGTTATGTAAAAGCTGATAATATAGGTTGCCTGATTACAATGAACAGCATCATGTTGGTGAACTCCTCCTATCTCAGATGTAAAAATGGGCCTAATATGGGCCGAAAAGTTGGTTTTCGATGGATTATCGAGAGCTTGATCAGCGTATATGGTTCGCATTGTAGTAGACCGTGAATCCAGAGAACTCCGAATCGGAATTCATAGTGAACACAGCCCTTAATGGCCAAAAATATCTAGGTTTCACCATATCACTATTGGAATTAATGCTGTATCTCTATATTTTGCAGACTTGACAACCCTTTCAAGAAAGAAATGTAGCGATTTGTTTGGAATGAGACTTCGGGGGTGCATGGTTTTGACAGTGCGGTACGTTTCATCAAGACGGTAACCTAGGGGGCAGGGTTCGGAAGATACTGGTAGGATTTGTGTGAGGACGAATCCGCGAGGATTGCAGAAAGAAGTTAGATGTTTCGTTGTAGTCTTCAATATATGTTAAAATTTTGGACGAAGCTGGTGACGATATATCCTCTAGTTGATTGTTTATTGAAGTATCTGTTACTAAGAATGTTAATGTACATATTGTTCTTTGGTTTTTCACATAAATATTTTTTCAGTCGTGCCTTACGAGTGGTGTTTCTAATGAATCGTTATTGGCATTATATTTGTCTAACTTGTGGTTTTTTTGGTGTTTAATCTCTCACTATTGCTCAGGCATTCAGTTTCTCTAGAGTCGCTCTCACATTGAAGACGCATTCACTCTGACCACTTCCCGAGGTTAGTTAAATGACTTTCGATATTCGATTGAATAGTCGAGTTCCCCGAGAGCGATGAAGAAAAGGGTTGTGATTGAAGCTGCTAATGTGTCGTACGTACTCACAAGTGATCGCAGAATTAAACATGGGTTTGTACCCAGTGGGCTGAGGATAAAGTTCAGAACTACCAGCAAATTGCGTTGAGGAAGCATTTGTCTGGGTTCGAGAGCGGACATTGATACTCTGTCAACCGCCGTTCTCTCCGATTTTGAGTGTAAACTTTCCACTTGACGGATGCATGACATCATCTGCGTTTATACCCTGTCCCAAACGAGATGGCAAGCGAAGAGTCCAAGTAAGAAGCGCTCTCTCTGCGTCTCTGACATTTTCGGCTTACGGTAAGACGTCGCTTACGCAAATCACGCAACATGTCTTACCATAATCCAAAAACAGCAGTCAACGAGTTTTTAACGTCCTCACGTTCTGGAACACTCTTACTGCCACGTGAAGAATAGAGTGTTGGAACGAATAATTTTTGTGAATGTTCGAATAAACGAATAATTCGAATTATCCACTTTGAATATTCGATTATTTGAATAAGCGAATATTCCTCTTCTTTGAATATTCGAGTTTTCGAATAAACGAATATTCCTCTTCTTTGAGTATTCGATTGTTCGAATAAGCGAATATTCCTCTTCTTTGAATATTCGAGTATTCGAATAAACGAATATTCCACTTCTTTGAATATTCGATTATTCGAATAACCCGAATAATCCAATTTTTTGAATATTCGAATAAACGAATATTCGGGCAACACTCTGTTGCGTATTATCCTATTCAATCCACTCAGGCAAACTGGGGCGTCGACAACAAGTTGATAAATTGACATCTCATGAACTGCACCCTCTTGACAACTCAAATCGCTTGCATTAGCAGCATGAAACCTCTCCGTTGCCCAGCGGCGTCCGCCTGTTGTCGGGCTATTGAGATTTGACGTGTCGCGTTTAGCCACCTATTTATCAGCAGTTCACATCCTGCAAAACCTTTATCTAGCCTAATAACTACTTTACACCGACACGCCTCGCGGTCGGCACGCCGGCATGCGTCGCGGCTGGGTCGCGCAACCTCCACTGGGGCCGCCGGCAGTTGGATCGAATCCGCACCGTGGGTGTGGCTAAGGAGCAGTTGGGCCAGCACACGCGACGCGCGATGGAAAATGGTGTGCGCGCTCATCGTCCTTGGGGCGCGTTAACCGAGGACCTTCGAGAAGGTAGTCGTTGTCCCATTGTAGCCGTCCCCCTTTATCATATTGCGCATTTTATTTATGTCTTTTCTGTTTATAGAGTGCTTTTTCAGACACATTGCTTCTCATACCATCGTTTCAATGGAATTCGCACTTTTTATACAAGTTTTTTTAGAGTTCTTTTTGTTCGCTTCTTGGAGCGGAACGTGAGATGATGATATCGATTCCGACGCCGACCCTACGTCTTACACATCAACCTACATGAACACAATGCAAAAAAGGATAAAAGGGAACGGCTAAAATGGAACAACAACTACTTTTTTGAGTGCCCTCGGTTAACGCGCCCCAAGGACGATGAGTGCGCACAGCGTTTTACCGTCGTGCGCGTCATATGTACCAGCCGAACTGCTCCTTAGCCACACCCGCGGTGTGGATTCGATCTACGTGCCGGGGCCTCCACCGGATGGGCAGGGCTTCCAGATGGGGGGCGGCACCAATGTGCCGCATATTTGGGTAATTGAACCGGCTGCATTCTTGTCACTTAAATTCAGCATACACGCTGGTGAACGATGTCGATATACTAACTACGGAAATTGAATGGTACGGCTCAGAACGCAACGCCTACGCATTTTGGAGCGCCAAAAACGACCCACAATGCCGCTACACGAGTAAGAAGTCGGCCCCGCCCTGGTATCTGCCCCCCCTGTATTTGCTGTTCTCCTCCAAAACAGGGGTACTGGGCCATTCCCACCGTGACTGATGTATGTATGTGGCTTACTCGTTGTATTTACTAAACCACCCACAAACGTCGGCTGGCCCAGCACCCTCGTTTTGAAGGAGAGCAGCAAATACAGGGGGCGGGCAGATACAGGGCCGGGCCAACTTCTTACTCGTGTAGCGGCATTTTGGGTCGTTTTTGACGCTTCAACATGCGTAGGCGTTGTGTTCTGAGTCATTCCATTCTATTTCCGTAGTTATCTCGACCACGTTTACGAGCGTGCATGCTGCCGTTAAGAATGCGACCGGGGTTTCGAGCCGAATCTTCTTCAACGCTCGTCTGGCTTTGAGATAGGCGCATCGGGATCGGAGGCACCTTCGACGGATCCCAGAACCGATAGTTAAGACGCAAGGCAAGGTTCACGGAACACGGCGGGATAAGGGAATCACCGAATCAATGCTGCATGTGAAAATAGCTGATCCCAGCTGTCCGAAGCTGTCACGGTTCAGCCCTTGGCACGACGAGGCTCGAGAATTCCCACTGTCGTTCAAGTTTACAGCCAAATCGGTCGTCGCGTTGAGACGAAAACTAAGGTTTGCCAATTGAGAGCAAGAGGCATGCTTCTAGTGATCGCCTTTGCCCTGAGATGCCGCTATGCCATCGTTGGCTAGAGGCAGCATCCGAAATTCAGAAAAGGCAGCATCCAATTTCCCCACAGTTATTACGTACTTTCATTGGTGTGAAACTAAGATAATTATGATAACGAGTTAGAGACGGCAGAGTCTTTTACTTCTTATTTCAGAGGCAAGAAATGACGTATCCTCTCTATATGTTCGTTGGTCCAACTTTCGACGAACTATGTGGAAGGAAGAAGAATGACAGTATGTTCCTAGAGGTGATATTTCAAGACATATTTTCTCATTTTTTGTTTAAGTGAAGTACCTTTAAATGCAACTAAATGTGGTAGGGATATCAAAGGTCTCAGTAGTGTCTGCAGAATAACTGACTCCCCCCAATAAAGCCATAGATTCTCGAAAAAGTTTGATCTTGTTTCGTGAAGGCCATTAAGACGAGTTAAGTGGTCTCAGAGTTGTCTTTTGGTTCCATGGAAGCGCACTTGTTAGTAATTAGGCCGCAGTTACAGTATCCAAGACAGACGAAGCGGTCCACTGTTTACTATACATATCGACCGAAAACCGATATGCTTTATAAGCGCTGTCACGGATAGTATAACTCCGGCCTTAATGTCTGAAAATGAAAAATCGACCATTGTGACCGACCCGAGATTCTCTCTCAGCTAGGCTGGAAATCTGACAAGTGGTTCCAGCATGTGCAGTGCTTTTCAAACATCTGAGGGCCCGATTAGAGTCCGGCCACTGAAAGGTGCCGCAGCATGGGATCGATGAGAATCAATAGTGCCGCATCGCATGATCGATACTCGTTCATTGCGTGCTGCCGCGCCTCCCGGCGGCGGAACTCTATTTGGGCCCTGGTAAAGGATAGTGTATGTTGTTTCATTCAGGTACAAACTAAGCACGAACAGGATTTGACTAGGCTTCTCGTCGGACCGTCCGTTTATGAGGAGCTTAAATATACAATTTTGATGAATCAGGTAAGTGTGACATAGCTTAAGATATTTTGAAAATTTTATATTGGATGGAATCAGGTATTACATTGGCTATTAGTTATTTCATTAATCCGATGAGTTCTTTATTCTAGAGGATTTGTCTCTCATATATTCATTTCTAAGACCATTTCAACTGAAAAATGACCCCCTAACCTCCGCTTGCCATTCATGGTTTTTGTGGCTGGTTTTTTAGATTTATCTTTTTTTCCTAGCGTGGATTTTTTCTCAACTCTTTTTTTAAGTTACAAAGATATATGGGATGGTTGAAGAGGAAGCAGAGAACTCATGGTCGTGATGCAGTGCTTTTGCGGGATCATGATCAGGTACCAACTAGAAGGTAGGCGGATTTGTTCTGATCTGGCAGAGATAGGCCGGATAAAAGCAAAATTTCTCACGGTTCTTTGTGTGCGTCAAAGACAGCGAGAGAGCGAAAAGAGTCGGAGGGAGCAGCATCGCGCGATCGGTGATGGTAATATCGTGTTCATACAGAGGGTTGTACAGCAGGAGAGGTTTTGTTTTGCAAAGCTATCAAAACTGACTGTGTTGTCAACCTCTATTCGTTGATTACTTTTGTAGCGATTTGGAACATAAAAGTATTTCATTCGCTGTATTCTTTAATTTGATCTAATTGTGTTATTTTTCAGGTACTTCAGGGATTTCAAGCAGAATCAGCTGGGGGTGAAGCGTGTTATGCACAGAAGGGATATGGAAATGTTTTTGTCTCGGATATTATCAGGATTATTGCCCAGATGTGTATTCAAGCCATTTACTCACCACGTGAGAGACTTTCTTCTCTCGAATCTCTGCGACTGGAATCCAACAGAGAGGCCTAGGCTTTACATAGGACCTCCACCGATACCAGACGTGAACGATGGTCAGTATTTTCTGCTTTTTTTCTGGTTAGAAGTAAGATAGTGAATTCCGAAGAGGTATCAGGAACCGAACTGCATCCTCCTTATGTGCTTATTACTTGGAACTGTGCTCTCAACGTGCATACAGTCTGCGCGGAACGCACTGTTTGTTTGCGTTCCATATTGTGCATTGGCGCAAGTTTGGTGCTCATAGGTTACACAGTTCACGGCAGCGGAAAAGGCGGTGGTGCAGTGGCGTTTTTTCCAGTAAGAATACTGTAGTCATGGTTGGCGCGTTTCCAAGTTTGTCATTGACCGATAACGAGCAGCTGATAATTTTTCTGGTTTGCGGGTTTTTTCGTTTCTCAAACTTTTTCGTCTTATTCCTGTGTGGTGTATCTATCGTAAATAGTTCAGGTGTATTAATACGATGTGCGAGGGATAGGCCTAACGTTTTCTTATGTTTCGAGTGTTTTTCTTCATTTGAAATGGAGTTCAAATTCAAAATATTGCCGTCCAGTGGGGTGCTCTGCGAATCTGTGGACGTCCGTCCATCATCCATAATCGACGGCAACCTTCGATTTCGATGGATCTGTCTAGAGAAAACCAGAAAAGCACAGGAAACGTTTAAAAACGCCATGTTCTCTCCTCAAACACATAATACCATCAATCGACAGCCTTTACTATAGATAAACGCAAGTAATGACACAAAAAATGAGAAGAAGAGAAAGAACAATTCATTAGAAAAAATATATGCTGTTCATTGTCGATGAATGGCAAACTTGGAATTGAGCCGGCTTTGGCTACCGTATCCTCAGCGGAACTACGCAACCACACTACCGCTTTTTTTTCGTTGCCGTGGAGTGTAAGACGTTAGCAAAGAGGTTTATAACGTACGCAAAGGCTTCCGCAGGGCTAACCATTCAGAAAATTCCACAATGTCCTATGTGCTTTGCTGACTCATGAATGAAACATAGATAATATCTGTGATTACCTTGTGGTACACCACTCATCAAGGGGTTACATTTTAAGTGGTCAGAGTGTATTTCTCAAGAGACACGGGGTGGTGTCGTTGCTACGCGCCATCCGAACCAGCACCGTGCTTGTTCCCGTTTCGGGTCGTGGTCTGCTGCGTAGGCATCGTCTTGAATTGCAACCTCAGATGGGGCAGGTGATTGTAACGAGACAGTCTTAAAGGCATAGTCTAAGCTCAGGGACGAAATCTGGGATTTCCACATAATTGTGAAGTAGACCCGCCCTGTGTACCACTTGCCAAGTGCGAGCCCTCAATTCCCCTGAATAAGCGAGATATAGGAGGAAGCCGCCCTTGGGCGCCCACCTCGGGAAGCCACTTTGGCACGCCCTTTTACGATCTTTCGAGCTCAACAATGGAGAGATAAGCGACTATTTCCAATCAATAGCCATGTTCTTCCCTTCATTCTCAGCCTCTCTCTTCATCCAGGTCAGCTCGTGGCCATCGGTTGCAAATGACGGGAGTTACAAGCCTCGGACAACTCGTCCACTATTTTTCCGCTGCTCAATTTTGGAGGGGCCATAACTCCGTTCCCAGGTTGTCTTGTACGATTCCAGAGACATTGGAATCAGCGTGGGATCATTTTTAAGATAGATAGAAATATATGGAGAAACTGAAAAATTCTGAGGTTGGACTATGCCTTTAAAAGCTCATCGGTCGGGCGCTCCTTTTTCTGCATGCCGCACCAAAGAAACCACAAAGGGCACTTGAGGTTGATATTTGGAACAATTTTCGACTTCATTATAAAGATCGACTTCAGAATCGGTACTGAAGGCATTGGGAGCACAAGAGGAGTTGCACCGTAAATATCCTCAGTATGCCCGCTTGAAGCATGAAATGATGATCAACATTGCGAATTTCGCCCTCAACTATGCTTTGGACTGGATTAGGTATGACTTTCTCGTCCGCGATTGCATGCCGTTCATTACTGCTTGGTTGAATAAGTTTGTACTATCGTTTTCTGGGCCAAATTCTGGTCAGCAGTTGCGGACTACGGCAATCGCATCATGCGACGCGTATTAATCGTGATGGGACCCCATGGTCCCGCCACGATTCACTCTTCCTCAGCACGATTATCTTGTGTCGCATGTTGCAACAGCCGTAGTCCGCAATTGCGAACCGGATTCTGGCTTGGAGTACGAAAGTATGACAGCTATTTTCAGTGATAAGTTAACCTTGTCAATTGAAAATGGTATTGTTTCATACACCTATCCGAAAGTCGATGGCGTGAATAAAGGGGTAAGATTTGTTTCCGTATGCAGTTTGTTTGTTCGTAATCTACTTATTACCAGTAGCGCTTCGTTTGATAGTTTTTAATTGTAAGATAGCTTTAGTACCCTATGTATGTATCAGCTATATGGCTAAAAACTTCAAAGGCCAAGTTAATTTTTAAAAGAATGTAGGACATCGGCATGCAAAATGCGTTCTAAACGTCGTCGAAGATTACGATTTAGAATGCTGAAAGAGTGAACACAGGTTTTTGCATAGTTTCGAGGCACTGTAACTTTTAAATAAGCATCAACAGTTGTTGGTTCCATCATTTTGGATCTTGCAGATTTATTCTTTGAAATTTTCAGGGTAAGCGCAAACAAGGAGGTCCTATACCTCCAAGGGTTGATCCAGCAGACCAGGAGCTGTCAGCAATGCAGAATTACTCCTACTGGTTTGGTGCCATTCTAGCAGCCAACTGGACTGATCCGCAGAACTCTGTCAAAAATCAGGATTCGACTATGCCTGTGAAGAAGCAGGTGACCACCTTTTGATAAGCCAATATTATCGATTTTAAAGATTCAGTGAGGGCGCCCAGTGTGAAAGGAAAATAGCTATGCGCGTCTAGAACAAAGTTGCTGACGCAACGCACGCTGTAATCGATTTTCGCGCAACCGCTAGAAGTGAACACGAGCAGGCATGTGCGTTTTACGCCGTCGGAGCGTTCACCTACTACCGCTTGTTGGGTGATGTCTGCTGCCAAAAACATGAGGACATGCCCCGCACTCATAGACCTACACAGGCGCAGAATACACCGATTGGAGGTATGAATCCGCTCCCGTTTCACTGCAGTCAAGCGTGAAAGAGCATGTGAGGGACGTTGAATGCTTCAACGAACGCGAACCTAATATCTTGAAGTACCATAGCCTAGTTGGGTGGAGCCTTGTACTCCACTAACACCCTTTTCTGGGCAAGTAAAGGGGAACATCCACCACAGGGAAAATGTTCAAGTCCGGGCGAATCCCCGAAAAAGGAATCAATCTGATCCGACATTAACGCAGATCATTTTCAACATGGTATGGGTGTCATTACCTGTTTTTTGTTCATAACTTTTTCACCATCTGAGACCAACATTTGGTGAACGTTGTTCTTGAAATCCACATAAAATTCTGCGCCGATTAGTGTTTTCAAGTTCGGCTGCTCAGCCTTCTTAAATGCAGTCAATTTTATTATTGTTTCCCGGGGCTTAGCTTTACCAGCTTGGGGTGAAAGTCGGTGGAGCATGTGTATGTAGCCAATGAAGCATGATGGTGAGTGAGCTGCACCCTTACGCACTGTTGGCTACGAAATGCTCCGCGATTGATGACGCTAGGTGAAAATGGGATTATCACGAGCTAACAGTCAAAATTAGGTGAGGTTGATAGCGAATTGAGCGCTAAGAGTTGGTCATTTTCTATTGATCGAAAGGAGAGAGATATTGTTCGCTAGCGCGATAAAGAAAATACCTGAGGGATCTTCAATTAGAGTAAAACTACTCAGAGTTTTGGTCGAGAGGTAGCTCACAAAGCTCCGCAGCGGCTCCTGGTGGGCTTTTTTTCGGGGTTTTCGCGAAATTAGCAAGCAATAACCGAGAAATAAATAAAAACAACCTGAGCGCTGCTGACACGCGACGCGACAGTCGTCGCCATACAGGGCCTTGAGAGGCTGGGCTTGGACGAAGTATACCAAAAACATGGGTAAATTTACCGACGGCGATGTTGACATCTGGATCATGCCTCAAGAATGTGTCGTATACTTCCTCGGAGAGGATAATTTGGCGGCTATTTTCTGGCTACTTACGGGGAAATCAGTCATTTCGTGGTTATTTCTAGGCCTTTGCTTGGTTCAAGCTCTCAAGTAGTAAATATAAGCATCATGTCTGCCATGGCCAAGCCCCCTTCCAGCACATGCCATCTCACGCTTGATCGCACTTAGACAGATATATGCGCATTTGTAGTTAAGCTACTGTAAGCGATCCAGCTGGGTTACCAGTTGACCTAATCGCGAGCATCCGCCGCTTCTGTGACTTTCAACGAATAGACCTGCTGTATGTGATCTTTATCTCATATTTATAGGCAGTGGAAGCACTTTTCCGGCGCAGTTAATTTCAGTAGCGTTTTCTGCCCACGATAGGTCTGGACGAGTGCCTTAGGTCTTAATATTTTTGCGTTTTAGACTGGAGGTCACTGGATAGCTCTCGCTCCATCTAGCAGTCAACAGTCTCATGGATATCAACAAAATCAGGCTTCCAACGCAGCCATGCGGTCCAGCTGCTCTGGTGAAAGGGATGGAACGCTGAATAATGAGTCTGATGGAATGTCGGACATGGAGGTTATTTCTTACTGATAAACCTCTCATTTTTTCCGCGTCATGCCCCGACTGATGCCAGATATTTAGTTAATAAAATCTGAAAAATGATCAGTGACGCCGTGTATAAATCCTATTTGCCGCAAAGACATCTGAGCGGAGGAGCGCGACAGTGGTAAAAATGACGCTCAGTGAGGCGTTGCACGATCAAGACGGCATCGCGCAATCGGCACGGCATCGCAGTGTAGGAATTATGGCGACATAATTTCAACCTACAGTTACGCGATTTCGAGATCCCTATTGGTAATGCAGTATCGCATCCACCGCGCAGCCAAATCAGTTCCGAAATTCATTCCATTTCAAATTTCAAGATTTAATAGGAAGCGAAACCTGAATTCTCAAGAGCATAGGTCACTGCGCGACATCCCACCTGGGGTGCGAGTTCATGCAAGCTTAGAAACGTAATCGCTGTGCCCGGGCTCTGGCAAAAAATAGCTAGAAAACACGAAGTTTGAAGTTTCTGTCAAGGATATTCCGTTCGCTTCTTGACTAGCGGATGTAGCGTTCTACTTTGCAAGAAGAAAAAAACGCAGACTTTCTCATGTGATCTGCGAACGTTGTGTTCCTCAGTGATTAAATAGGGACTGGGTCTAACCCAAGCATAAACAGGAGTGATGAAAAAAAATTTACTTAGGGCTCCAGGGTAGGTCAAAAACGACAAAAAAGTTTGGATCCTAGAAAGTGAAACATTTTTGCCAAAACCTTGTTTAGGGTGGGTATTTGGGGTGCTGCACACGAAAATTAAGTTTTACAGAAGAATAGTGTAGGTTGCAGTAGGAAAAGTATCATTTATCCACAGTAACCTGCCGTACTTTTACGAAAAACCGAAAATGATTCTTACATTCGTGTTCGGTGCCATAAATAATCCTCTAGACAAGATTTGGGCTGAAAATGTTCCAATGTTCTACATTTGAAATAAAATTATATCTTTCTCGTTTTCGATCTACTCAGGGTCATTATGGAATGTTAACAGACTCTCAGTTGTCTCTTTCTATATCTCCCACATCACTCATCAGACAATTTTTTTAAAGTCCATTTCAAAAGTGCTGGGATTGGCCTCTAGGAAGAGTAGGTGGCACCATTCAGAAGTTTAATGCCTACAAGCGTAATAATTAACATCAAAATTGTTGTCTTATCGTTCGAATTTTTTCAGATTGACGATGGTAGAGAGTCTCCGGACCCTCCAAATAATGCTCAACCGTCTTACTCTTATCAGCAAATTGAGCCAGAAGTTCTCGACTCTCTCTTCCAGCCACCCACAGCAACAAATGCATCCGAACAGCCCAACGAAGTTGATGACTGGGATCAATTGCTGGAGATGGAGGTGGCCTTGTTTTTGGTATATTGACGTATACTTCCAAGTCAATAATTTTATTTTTCTAGTGTTTCCAAACTGGGAACAGCAAGGAAAGTTCTTCAAATGGAAAATCATCTGGACGATCCAAAGAAATCATGCCAACTGGGAACAGCAAAGAAAGTTCTTCAAATGGAAAGCCATCTGGAGGATCGGAAGAAATCAAGCCAAATGTGCGAAAGCCGTCGTCTCAAGTGAAGGATTCTACCTCAGTTTCTCAGACGGCTCAGCGCGATGATTGGGATGACATGGTGCAGACAGTGATAACGGATCCAGATCTTCCGGTGCACTACAGGACAATGATCCGTTGTTTGATAGCCACTAATAGAAGCTTGAAGAGCATCATTGCTTCTATGAAAGCGGAATAATAGGAACTGCTAGAGGGGTTTAGCGGACATTGTTGTGGTTTATCCGATTTGTTCTAAGTGCTCATCATGGAGGTTGATTTTTCACTGTCATTCCCTTACGGTGTCGGTGTCTTTGGGAGTCTTCGAGAAGGATGGGGAGAAGTCTCAAAGGGCTAAGTCTTGGAGTGGACATTGAGCTGTCCCTGGCTATGTTGAACATCCGAAATTCCACATGGGGTGCATTGTTCCGTATCTGAACTCACAGACCTTCCTCGATGTACCGCTTCCTCGACGGGGTGATTTTTGATACGATTGCCATGCTGACTCATTTATTATTTCGACAGAACAGTTTTCATGTCCGATTCCCTTGTGTTTCCGATTGGGACGAGATCTCTATAAACATGCGCTTAAATTCACATCAGAAATTCTTGTTTTTCTGCCATTTTTTACTCAGGAGAGGCTGAGAAGTGTTGTTAGTTGTTATTGGTCCTTGTTTTTGTTTTTATTATGGTCTCACTTCCTATAATATTTGTTAGTGTTGTAGAGCTAATCGAAATAGATTTTTTACATGAATAATTCTACTCTGCTTTGTGTTATTTGCACCTATGCGATTACTAGTTTTTGCTGCCGTATTTATTTACCTCAGTTTTGAGGTATTATCTTTTCTTACAGTTGTCCGAATTTTTTGAGAAAAGTCCCATATTTCAGTTTCACAAACCTCCAGTTGCTGTCAGGAGCGAGAAGGCCGAGTTCCTGGATATACTGTTCTTCTTGGCAGATGGGCTACAGATTAACGAAGTATAGTGAAATCTGACAGGTTGGGTATTTTCGAGTGAGTAAGCCTGTGTAGATTATTTCGATTGCATTCAGTTCGACTATCCTTAGAACAGCAAAAAACAGTGTTTGGCCATTGATGCAAGCGATTCTGGAACCTTCAAGATAAGCAGTACTGAGCTTACTGGAACAGGCGTTTTGAGTATCTCGGATCGACATTGCTTCTAGCAGTAGCCCCCATTAGGAAGTCATCGCCTGTGTTCGCTACCATACTTACGCAGTAATTCAATACCCGTCGTCAGCTGATGACCGTCTCCAGCAGCGGCCACACGTTTGGCTGTCGGAAGGCTCTTTATCGCTGTTGGGGACCAGTGGGCCCTCCATCTTGTTGGATTTGCGTGATCGTTAGCCAGCTTGTGGTACCACAATGCTACGCTTTTCCGTGAGCGTGTCATCGTATTTTATTAGGGCTGATTCATGCTCTTCGCCGCCCTCCGCCAGAGCGGCCCGCTCTGTTGGGTCAAGTATGAATGATTTCCCGTTTCTTCCGTCCCTCTCGGACAGACAGTTCATTCATTCTCGCTGAGCCGCTGATGCAGGTCGTTTTGGAGGAGAAGGCGGTGAAGAGGATGAATGGGCCACTACGACGTTACTGGCCCACTGGAGTTCTGCGGTTGCTATGTAAGTGGCAGCATCCAGGATCGCTGATTGATGACAGAGGTCGGTGTTGCGGAGTTTCAGGTTTCTCTAGTCGAAATGGTTCGTCCCCAGCAGCAGCCATCAGTCGCCCAACAGATTCTGGTATCTAAAGTAGCAGAAGACTATGGAGACCCAGTTTTTAACCAATAGCACGCGGCGGAAAGTTCGGTGCAGTCGGAAGGGTGCTCACGCTTTTCTCGCAGAAGACGGTGAGGTGTTGCGTCTGTGAGGTCGTTGTGCTTTGCAGCACTCGAAGGCGACTCACAGCGTGTTATTTGGTCGCTTATCGGTTTTCCGCTATGAGATTTGGGAGTTTACCAAAGGCCGCTGGACTAAAGTTCTGTTCCTGAATCATGTCTCCGATTGTATTCCAATAGCAGCCTTTGTCCCGCATGGTGGAGTTTTCTCACCTGCCCTATTCAGCCTGTACCTTGAAGATCTACCTGAGCCTCTCCAGGATATAAGGTTTGTTATGTAAGTCGACGACGTCACCATCATGTGCCAAGACCTGGACTTGGAGGTAGCCGCAAGCAAGATCAGCGACTATCTTGTCGAGCTGAAGTTCCTCCTCGATACCTGGATGCTGACAATTTCTGCCGCAAAGTCTTCTGTATCAGTGTTGGCAACAGAACCTAAGGAACTCAGTGTCGACCCTGATGTCAAATGGCATGATGACCCTCTACCAGCTGCGAAATTTCCCAATCTGTTTGACCTCATTCTCGACCCTTCTTTGAAGTTTCTTAAAACAATGAACAGAAACAAGCAGTCGTCGAGGAAAAGCTTAATGTCTTGAGAGCTTTGTGAAGATCGTCATGTGGCAGGATGGCAGGAGCATCGGCGACTTGTAGAGCTATAGTACAGCCTGCTCTGAAGTATTCTGCGCCAGTGTGACAGCACATGGTTTCGGACAAGTTCGTAGACCAAGATGCAGCGAGTTCAGAACGCTGCTTTGAGAATCGCAACTGACCGCGATAAAAGCTCTACAGTCGAGCGTCTACGTGCGGAGGCCTGCATCTTGCAAGTTTAGGAGTATTGCCAACCCCAAACACAACAGATGTTCATTAATATTCTCAAGCAAAGAGATGGGCCGACTCCAATTAAGAAAGGCTCCGTCTCTTGCTGCGAGAAGCTTACTTATTTTGTTTGAGGACATTTTGAAAGGCGGCTGAAAACTGTATTTTGGGAGCAGTGCCGCCGCGAGTTTGCGAGGCTAGTCCGAGTCAACTCGGTAGGCGAGTCAGATGTGCTGTCGTTTCGCTGTGCTGTGGTTACTCATTATTGCCAATGTTTCACGTAAGCTAAATTGACAGTAGCCCCCAGCTACCTGAAGAGAACCGCTACTTTAACCATAATGGACCTGTGGACGCATCCTACGCTGGTCGCCCTGTTCCTGGAAACCCACTTCGCGGCTGCAGAGGAGGATAAAGAAGAAGTCTCTGCGAAATTTGTCATTAACTGTTCAAGTAGACGTTCTGGAGGAAAGGTTTGATTCGCGGAATCTGATTCGCTATCATTGTAATCGCTCATTGAGAATGTGTTTTATTGAGAAAAGGGAATTCCGCATTTTCTATGGCATCCGACGACAACATGTTTGCTTCAGATGCTCTGTTATTCGCCTTTAAAGATCAGTGTAGTTGGTGAGCTTGCTTTCGTTAAAAAAAACTTAAGTCTTCTATAAATGTTTTCAGAAGCAACAATGGAGCCATCTGGTCATAGTAGTTTCGTTGGACCAACGTATCGTGAGCTGAAGCAGCTCGCTAGGAACAAAAGTGGCTCCCTACTATATCAGGTGATATTTACGGAGAATCGAAGTCACGTTCAAAGAACTTGTAGCGGGGTTCGTGAACTCAGTACACGTAAAAAGGGCCTTGGACGAGTTGGCCGGCGTTCGGATTTTTCCTAGATCGCATTCGTCACCCAAATCGATAGACCCCCTTGGGAGACCATCGCCGTAAATGCAGCAGATTACTTCCGTGCGCGTCAGCCGCTCCAGCTCGCCTGCGATCCCTCCTTTTCCGTGTACTGGGTCCGCAAACACTGTTAACTCATTGCAAACAATTGAAGTTGCAACGTCGCTTGCAGCGCCGATTAGCTGCGTGAGCGGCGATGTTGGAAGATCGCTCTGTTTTGACGTCGTGATGGCGCGGCGTCAACGCGAGCGAATAGTGTGCACTATCGAATAAGAGAAATTTAGTCGCCGGCGCCTGTACTGCTGGAATCGATGTGGCGACAGAAAGTTAAAGTAAAACATCTATGGATCCTTAGTGGGTATGCGGAGCGGAGGCTAGACACAGCGAGAGAGCGGATCGAGGACGGAGGGAGCAGCATCGTGAGCACACACACGAGCGATGAGCCATGAGAATTTCAGTTTTTTGAACAATATAGGCCGGGATCATATCATACTTACCGCGACCGATGAAAGCGACAGTGCATATCAGGCATATCGATTTTCGGTCACTACTGATAGTAAATATTGCGTCGCGTCCCTCTTCGCTGGAGGTATGATCCCGGCCATGCGTCTGCAGTCTGATATCGGCGTCAGGTCGTCGCCGATTGCAGGGTTTTGGGATGTTTATGGAATCCACGGCGCGGGAGTAGTTCGACGCGCGCGGTGGAAAACGGCTGTGCGGGCGTCTTCGTTGGAGCGCGCTAACCGAGCGCGATTTGTTTTCTTGTTAGAGGCTCCACGGTTAACGCACCCCAACAATGACGTGCACACAGTGGTTTTCCTCCGCGCGCGTCACGTGTGCCAGCAGAACTGCTCCTGCTCTTTGGATTCGATCAACATCCCTAGGGTGTGCGTCAGAGCGACTTGAATTAGTTTTTTGTAGTGCGTGACTGCTTAGAGACATGTACAACAGGGACCGATCACCGCATTGTTGTCCATTCAATCATAATACAACCGTCTGTGACGCGATGACGTGCAGCATGTCCGCAACGCGGTCCCAACTTGATCAGCGGCAGAGTAGCGAAGCTGTAGCGGTCCCCGTCAGGCTTCAGCAGATCGTTGTCCTGTACCTGGATAGAGCCTTTCTTAGAGACGACATTTTTGAAAAATTACGTAAATTTCTACGTTCTCATCTAGGTGGAGATTTCTTTCCGTTAATTCCTGGTCTGAAAATCTTAAAACAAATTATCCTGATTTCGCTTAATTTTCAATCAACGCTGCACTATTTACCCTGCTGACGAGCGTCGGGGAGTGTCATTTTAGCTTGTATTGAAGCGCCCACTCGAATTATGTTTCCTTTGCCCTGCATTTCACGTCCCTCTCCCTAATTTCCATTTTTTTGTTTTTATACGTTCACCTCGTTATGCGGCCGGACAGTACCCGCCTGGTCCTGATCCCCAGAGTACAATACTGGCCGAATACCTCAAGGCGCCTCTCTCTCACAGCGCGGATGGCATGTTTTCCGCTGGGATTGACAAAACTTTTCTTCTATTTTTGTGGGACACAGCACAATTTTTCCGTGTTCAATGACCTAATGCTTCGGGTGACATACTCTGTTTTCGTCCAGGTGAAAACTCGACAAGTAAGGGATATAGCAGAGATGATTATCGGAGCGTCTGCATACGAAGTTCTCCACGGTGATGTCAAATACAAGAGAGTGAGTTCTTGCGTTAATAATTCCTCATCAAAAGTAATTGTATGATCGGATTCATCAGAAGTTATCTACTCAGATATTTATGGGGATGTTCCCGAGGACAATAGACCTGATTTTGCCGCTATCACGCGGTCGAGGGGAGAGACCCCCAGGAAGGGACGTCTCGCCCTTTTCCCTTCGAATTATACACAACGAATGACGTTCGAAACAGTGGACTCGGGGGGAGAAAAAGGGAAGTTCGCTGTACAGTTGTTCCCATGGCCTCCCCCCGAGCATGATAAGCGAGAAAGCAAAGCCGCAGCCTATACGGTGATGCAAACTGGCGAGTCTCGAGGTGGGCTGACACTTCACATGTTGAGGGGGCAGATCTGCCGCTCAAGAGCTTTGCGAGGTATCTCTGTCCGGATTTCAGGGGATACAATAAGCTTCTCTGTAACCTGTCTTCAGAGGTGAATATTTTTGGCCCTTAATCAGTTCTCCACGAACGGAAAACTGTAGAAAACAGTGAGTTATGGCGAGCTGATTTCTGATCAATCAATGCACTATGGGTGTTGGGGAAGGCGGGCGATCGGGGGAGCAAGGGGAGACATGCTGGCCGGAGGTCCTTTCGGCCTCCCCACAGCTCGTGGGAAGTTCGCCAGTTGTTTCGAGGGAAGTTCCGTCGTCGTTCTCGGAGCTTCCCCACCAATGTGTGAGTAGCTGCAAATCAGAAATACTGTCGGCCGGAGATACGACCGAATGCGAGAGCAGTCATTTTGATACGAGTTGGATGTATCCGCCAACCGACCGCTGAACTAAACATTAGTCAATAGTGAATTTTCTCAATGACACTTTAATTTTACTGGAGCTAATATTAATGACCAGTAATGCTGTCGTTGTCTTTCTAGTTAGGCTCTACCGCGCAACCTCGGTTTTTCTCGTGATTTTTTTGTTAGTAAAGTGCGCACTTTTTCATTATTTGTTCTTTTAAGCTACATCAGGCAATGTCGACGCTGATTCAGAAGCAGAAGATAAATAATCGCGAAACTATGATTACGTGGTTGAAGAAAGAACTTCCTACGGAAACGTAAGCTCATTCGGTGTATTTGTATCAAGTATGTCTTCATCTCAACGTGATCCACAGGGAAGTAGGCTTAGCTCATACGGAAAAGGATTCATATCGCATTGACAGTTTTGGTTGTGCATCAAGTTTATGTCAATTCAAAATAAACCGTCAAGGCGGACCTGAGCAGCCTATTATAGCCGGCAAAATTGTAGTCGGTCAGAGTAACGCTTGTGTTCTTCTGGTGCAACCTCCGTGCACGTAGGCTAAAGCTCGGTACACCTAACATATGCTGCATGACCAGGTCTGCGCCAACGTATTGTGTACCGACAAGAGGCAACCACAAACGGCACTGCAATCCGTGTCGACCGCACATTGTCGCGTAACGTCACAGACCCACACATTGCCGCGCGGCCAGTACAGCGCTGGCTTCGTCAAAAATATGCAAATGGCGACATCTTGAGGCAGCGTCGCGCGAGTTCTCATGTTCTGTAATGACAATCACATCGATAGCGCGTGTTGCTGCGACATCGTTAAACGTTCGCCGGTACCTTGGCCTCACGCGCTATTCATACTCCTCAACGGCAGCGCGGCACGCGCGAGCAGGGCGTCGGAGTGTGGATACTTCATACGCGCGTGACGCGCTTGCAGAGGCTATGAATATTCCCACGCTATGGCGGAGCGGATTAAAGTGGGCCTCCATTTTGCAAAAATAAGCAAAACCTGTGCACGCATTCGCTGTCGTGGTAGCAGAACATAGTACTGGAATCATTTCTTATGGAAGAGAATGAAGGTAAAGATGGGTTAATAATGAATATGATGAAAAGGTTGTTACGGCCATCGCCGCCTTGGCGGAGCGGGCGTCACGCGCGGGCTAGGCGTTAGACCATTTATACCGCAAGGCCACGCCCGCACGCGTGCCGTGCATGAAAGTAGTATGAATAGCGCCTTTCAACTGGTTTTCGTACGTCAGACCTAGGATTTTTTCTCTCCCATACTTTTCCGGAAACTCAGTTGATTCACTACTTTCTCAGTGAATGTAGGTCAAACAAATCAAAAATGTTCCTTGGTATCGGGGAGGCTGTGAACATTACTGTATTGCTATTACTTTTTTATTATACCATTGCAGGAGGGCTCGGGACGGGCGCATGCGTGTCCTGACTAGAAAGGATATGGATATATTCTTGAATCAAGTATTATACGAAATTTTGCCGAAGTACGTGTTCATGCCGTTCGCTCCCATCGTGAAGAGCTTCCTTCTCTGCAATCTGTATGACTGGGATTGTCATCGAAGGCTTTATGAATGTCCTCCGTCGTTACCCGACGAGAATGAACTAAGTACGTTTTGTCTGTTTGCTTGCTTGCTCCTTTTCCCCGTTCTTCGTTTCTTTCCTTTTTTTCTTTCTTTCCATTCTTGTGTTCTTTCTTTCTTTCTTTCTTTCTTTCTTTCTTTCTTTCTTTCTTTCTTTCTTTCTTCCTTTCTTTCTTGCTTGCTTGCTTGCTTGCTTGCTTGCTTGCTTTCTTTCTTTCTTTCTTGCTTTCTTGCTTTCTCTTCTTCCTTTCTTTTCTTTCCTTCTTTCCCTTTATTTTTCTTTTCTTTCCTTCCTTCTTTCTTTCATTCTTTCTTTCCTTCTTTTCTTTCTTCTTCTTTCTTTCTTTCTTTCTTTTCTTTCTTTCTTTCTTTCTTTCTTTCTTTTCTTTCTTTCTTTGTTCCTTTCTTTATTTCTTTCTTTGCTTGCTTGCTTGCTTGCTTGCTTGCTTGCTTGCTTGCTTGCTTGCTTGCTTGCTTGCTTGCTTTCTTTCTTTTCTTGCTTTCTTTCTTTCTTTCTTTCTTGCTTTCTATCTTTCGATCTATCTTTCTTCTTGCTTTCTTTCTTTCTTTCTTCCTTTCCTTCTTTCCTTCTTTCTTTATTTCTTTCTTTCTTTCCTTCTTTCTTTCTTTCTTTCATTCTTTCTTTCCTTCCTTCTTTCTTTCTTTCTTTCTTTCTTTCTTTCTTTCTTTCTTTCTTTCTTTCTTTCTTTCTTTCTTTCTTTCTTTCTTTCTTTCTTTCTTTCTTTCTTTGTTTCTTTGTTTCTTTCTTTCTTTCCTTCTTTCTTGCTTGCTTGCTTGCTTGCTTGCTTGCTTGCTTGCTTGCTTGTTTGCTTTCTTTCTTTCTTGCTCTCTTTCTTTCTTTCTTGCTTTCTTTCTTTCCTTCTTTCTTTCTTTCTTTCTTTCTTTCTTTCTTTCTTTCTTTCTTTCTTTCTTTCTCTTTCTTTCTTTCTTTCTTTCTTTCTTTCTTTCTTTCTTTGTTTGTTTGTTTGTTTGTTTGTTTCTTTCTTTCTTTCCTTCTTTCTTTCTTCATTCTCTCTTCCCTTTTTACTATCATTCCTGATTTCCTCCCTCTCTTTGATATTAAATTGAGTTTAGTTCTAATTCTGCCTACTGCAGCACCCCTTTTTTGTTTCCCTGTCGTCAAGGTTTAATTCTTGAAACACAAGTGCACCTTGACGATTTCTATCTACGCAAACACATTTTGCCAACTTTCCTCAGAAATCGATGAAATTGGTCAATTATCTTTTTTTAAAGTCAATGAGAAATTTAAAAATCGATGAAGAATCATCATTGACGCTCAATCACGAAGTTTTCCACTAATACAGTATGTCTTCAGAAAATTCTAAAAGTAACTAATATGTTGGATCTCTTGTAGAGAACAATTTTAGAAGTGGCTACGCGGTTTTATCGCAGAATTTTGCGACTCCTGGGCTTCTGTTTGTTTCAAGAACTATTGAACGTTCCGAAATCCTGTGCGTTTTGAGAGAGCGATCCAATGAAATTATGATACCTTATGAGGAGTTCTGAAACCCGCGTACTAGTAGATTAGAAACATTGTAATGGCATTAAATACACACACCGTACGCATAGGCCGTTCGCCAAATTTAGCCGAGTGAATAGACGAAGCCCAGCCGATAAATCATCACTTGCAATCAAAACCTCGCTCACCGGCAGTGTCGCAAATGCTGCAGGGCCGCCACAAATGATCTCGTCTGGTCCATTCTCTCGACTAAATTTGCCGAAAGGCGCATACCTTCTTCTCCAGTCTTGCTTTTCCGTTGTTTTGCCCTCACGTTCCCGTGTCTGCCACTCGTTGCCTGAGATTTCTTATCGCATATGGACATTACCATTGTGCTTTATTTTGATTTCTGAGTTGCCGAAGTTGAAAAGTTCCTCTCAAAAATCGGTCTGGGTGTCATTATTTTTAGGAAATTGTGCTTGGAGGCTGTATTCACTACGAAAACCGAGTATGATGCTTTTTTTCAGAAATAGCCTCATGAGGGTGTTTCGCAATCATAGCGTTCAAAAATCCGGGAACAACGGTCCTTTTCTGGTTGCGTAAGAATTGTAAGTTGGGACACCGTCTAGTCGCCCCACCCCGATTTTATTGACTCCATGCAATTGCAATAGAATCAGTGGAAAAGAGGGTCAGGCGAGTGGACGATTTTCCAACTCTGAGCCCTTACAATGCCAGTGGGGGCCCATTTTTTTCTCGGGTTTTTCAACGTTATTGTTGTGGTAGGCTACCGTAATGCCCATTTATGCCGGAAAATCAGACTTGGTTTTCATTGTGGACACTGCCTTTAACATTGGTTGTGTTGTGTCTTGAATCCAACAAGAACTTAACCATTAGGGTAGATCAAGTAGGTGGTTACCGATGGCGAAGATAATTGGCTTGAATTTTGGAGACTTGTATTTTTCTCTTCAGCTGCGCTTTTCAAGCCATTTGGGCCGATGGAAGAGTTAGAGAGGAGTTATCCCCATTTGGCTCGCATGAAGCACGAGATGATGGTGAACATCATGAACTTCGCCATTACCTATTGCTTGGACTATATGTGGTAGGATTGTTTTTGTCCGGGTGCATTCTACCTAGTATTATTTTAAAATAATTTTCCGGGTTTTTAAATTTAGTGCTGTGCTAAATTTCGAAATTGATAATGATCTTGTTCGGTTCGGGTATCCTGACGTCGATTATGGAGCGGAGGAGGTAGACTCCTATTTCATTATGCATTTTCGGTTCGGTGATTTCTTCTGCTCAAAATGGTTGAATTTAATTCGTGGAGATGTTCCAGAGTGATGGCCATGTCGTGACTGGTACTTCAAATAGGCACCAATCTGGTGGATCTCAGCAGAAGGATTCAAATAGGCGGGAGTCGTTGTCCCGAAGAGACGACGCTGCTTCAGAGGTTCGTGCTCCCAAACCCACTTCTCAACATGACGATTGGCGTGAAATGGCTCA
Organism: Aplectana chamaeleonis; assembly: GCA_029168955.1. Taxonomy (NCBI): domain Eukaryota; kingdom Metazoa; phylum Nematoda; class Chromadorea; order Rhabditida; family Cosmocercidae; genus Aplectana; species Aplectana chamaeleonis. The sequence goes on from JAPDOI010000653.1 coordinate 183,337, forward strand.
CGCAGCGATGAAGGATCCGAACCTTCCAGTGCATTACAAGACGATGATTCGTTGCCTGATAGCTAGTAACAGGGATTTGAGAAATGCCATTGCTTCTCATAGAGCGAAGCAGTAGGTAGTGTAGGTAGTAGTGATCCACTCAAACTGTTTTGCTGTATAGTGATCTTGCCTTAAATTTGTTTTCTATTTGATTTCATGTTCTTTGTGACTGCGACTATGAAGATTAGGCGCTGTTTTGCCTACCAGAATATCCTCTGGTTCCGAGTCAGATTTACTCTGTTTCCTCGCGCGCTTGTGCGGAGCGAGGGTAGAGACAGCGAGAAAGTGTGGGAAGAAGGAGACGCAGCGTACGCGCTCCGACGCACGCGAAGAACGGGAATAAATCAAATTCGGAAACAGAGGATATGTTTTTCTCTTTTTTTTTCCTGATATCAGCATCATTCCAGGTCAAAGCTGCTCTAAATCATTATTTTTCCGTTGCAGTGATTGTGTTCTTGGGCGAAAGTTGAAATCTTTTCATTCCCGAAGATCTATTATTCTTCTTTGTTTGATTTCCACTAGATTGCTGCGTCACATATGGAAATCAGCTTCCTTTCGTAGCCTGATTTGCGATTGCATAGCATGGTTGAAACATCAGATTTTCTGTTTATGAATTGACCGTATATATTCAATGAACGTGAAAAGTCTTTGTGTATGTCACTAGATTCACGTCTTGCGAACGGCCATTGAAAGGCGTATTTAGGAATTCATCCGCTTTCATTTCGAATCATAGATGACAACCGTAATTGTTTGTTCAACTACTACTCGAGCTATTAATGTGCTGTACAGCTGGCACGGATCGCATTAGCACTTTTGTTGTGGTAGATCGCGTTGACGCAAACTCGGTGTAACCGAAAGTGTCAAAGTTATCGGTGCCAACTGTAGTTTTATTTGCTACTGTCCTCGCCCGTAGTGAATCACAGCGCCTTCTGTTGCTCACTGTTTTTGTCAAGCATATGGCGCAGAGCCTGATGCTGTCCTCGGTGACAGGTCCGCTATTGGTCAGAATTGAATTTGGACCAATTGTGGACCTGTCGCTGAGGGCAGCGACATGCTTGTCGTCGCGAGTGTATAGTGTACGCCACCGCTAGCATTGTGGGTGCGGACCACTCAGCAGCCGGCGTTCCTCTAAATTGCGTCGGTCGGTCGTCAAATTTGTTGCGGCGCACGCAACGTCGCGCATGCTGCTGATAGGTCCGCAGCCATGTCACTAGCGGTGACCCCCACAATACCATTGATTTCGCGAGGCGTTGCGCAACCGCAGAGATCTTGCTACGATGCAGTGCAGCAGAGAAGCAGACAGTGATATGTATCCGCATAATTGTCCGCGGGAAGGCGGTTCTTCACATACGGTATTGCGATGGGGGACGTCTCATTCTTAAAAGCACAGTCCAGCCCAGAATAGTTTTCTTGTATTGCTCGCCTAGGAGAGCATTTTGCAATGATCACCATGATGTCTTCAAAATCGCGCGAAACCCACTACGAGCGTAGTTATGACATTCCTTTTTTGCGGGCTTGGTGGAATTTTCCGTCGCTTATTTGAGCTAACTGAGCTTGTGAGATTTCGCGTTTCGCAGGGTTGCGATACACGGCGACCAGGCGATAATATCAAAAATTACACCTGAAGTTGGGCAAAAGGCAGCATACACGCTCGAAATCGCTATTAGTTTTAGATCTGATTCAGACCTCTTCTTGCTGGGAACCACTTCTCCACCTACTTTGTCTTCTTTGACCTATCACAGCCTTCGCTTCGCCTGGGGTATGCCAACAGCGATACAGTGGGTGTTGAATCCTTCGCAGCAAAAGATCTGAAGGAGAAGCTCAACTTCGTAGCATGAGTTGAAGGTTTGCAGCCGTAGTTATTGAGAAATGACAAAAAAAACTCGTTGAAATTAAAATATACCGGGGGGACTTGGCGTTGTGTTAGAAGTGGCCGGGTTACACCGCAGCATAGGAGACACACAGCCGGCTGAGATAGCGAAACCAGTGAGTGGTTGAGATAGCGAAGCTAATAGATCCGTACGGCCTATACTAGAACGCTTACGTCGTTGGAAGTGTCAAAAACGAGCCAAAATGGCCGTATTTGAGCAGCCAGTTTGAGGGTGCTTGGGGTTCTAGACAGAGTATGGAAGAAATAGAGGACGCTTTTACATGAAATAGCAGAGTTGGACAATCTATTCGTTTCATCCGCTTCCGTTCACTGAACGAAGCGTTTTCATCCATAGGGCGTCGTTTATACTTCCGCCGCCGTGGCGGGCCGATAGAAGTATTGCTCCGAATGGTGAATATTACAGAAATGCTCTCTCCCCTGCCGCTAGGCGGTCTCCCTTGCGCGATAAACAGCACTATAATAAATGCGCCTGCAGGGTTGCGGTCGCCGAGCGTTGGCCTTGCCGCAGCGACAAAAATGTTTTCGAACATAAGTATCGCTGCGTCGGCTTCCGCTCGCTGCCAGTGAAGTATTACTGTAGCGACGTTGAAACGTTGTGTCCTGTCGACTTTCATGCACAGCTGCTTCGGCACTGGGCTACAGTGCGCAATATTGCGAACACTGTCTCGCTGCTCATCGCGGAAGATATACACTAGGCCAAAGCGTCCTCAGTCGCTCCCTATGGTCATCCTGAGCGATTGTGTTCCGTTTCTTGGGTTGGGTGCTATCGCAGAAGGGGGGGGGGACGCTATGGTGCCGCAGCATGCGCCTGTCTACTTCATAAGCGACGTCAGTGGAGCAGTCTACGTCGTAATCGAGCAGTATGTACCAGCCGGGCACAGTCCCTGTGTCTTTAAAGCGTCGGCCCCGTCAGACTCCTTGCGCTTTTTGGGATTCAAATGCAGGCCTGGCCTTGCATGCCCACGGTACGCCTGAAGCTGAAGTTGACGGTTTGCCCATAATACTCGCTTGTGAAGACCCGTCATTGACAAGTCGGATCTATACTCAGAATGATTTATTGAAACTGTTAACTATTGTGCTCGTGCATTTGAGGCGAAGTTACTTCTCGGAAATGTCTTTGGCGAGCAGTCTGGGTTTCTGCGTATCGGTGTGTGCTGTGCGCAGGCTCTCTGTCGTGGACGAAAATAGCGATTTGACGAACTGTTCCGCGTATGTAGTGCCCCCCCCCGCCCATTCATGCATAAGGCATCTTTCGTGGTCCGCACCGCAAGCGCGGCACGCGCGGAAAGCGCGTTGGATTATGAAAGTTCTCACTGCGGAGGACATGCGTGCCTCCCATTCAGCACCGCAATGGCGGCACCGCCCAAACCACCATGGTGGTTCCACCGTTTGATTCAATACTCGCTTCTCAGTTTGAGTCCACTCCAACGTAAATAATCGTGCGACTATCCTACGCTACCGCATACGCAAATGCAAGCCAGGAATTTCTGTTATGTCACAGTTGAGGCCCAAATTTAATTCGCACCGCCATGGCGGTGCCGCCGGAGATTTCATAGTTGCTCACCGCTCGTCCCGCGCGGTGAAAAGTTTCATTGTCCACCGTTCGTCACGCGCGTGCCGCGCTTGCGGTGAGGACTATGAAAGATGTCTGACCCTCTATGCGAACGTGTTTTTTTTTTGCAGAATTCAGTGCAGTTGTGTACAGTACTGTTTAAGTGATGATTCGACGCCAGGAAGCTGGAGTGAAAGGTGTCTTGACGAAACTCGAAGGGAACTCATTCACGTTTGAAGAAGTGAGAAGTGCCGTCATGGCTAGGCTACCTGGATGGACTCATTTCTAATTCTGAACGGAATTTCATGAATAGCAAGAAGCTTGAAACGTTTTCAGATTCACAATACGGGCGTCAAGAAGGTGAAGTTGGCTGTGCTTGGAAACCTGGGGCATGAGCTAAGAGAAACCGAAGCAGGTCGTGCAATAGAAGCCGCCATAGAAGAATGCAAGGAGAAGATATCGGGACGTGAATTCAGCGAGCGGATTCGCAATATTTTTCCTCGAAAATTCCTGAGTTCTCGTACATTCAAAAGGTTGGCCCTCCGTTTTCATTCATTCATTCACTGCAATATTTCCATTCGTGATCTGCACAAAGAAAGAGTGTTTCATACTTCAGGAAGGGTGCTGCAAGCAAACGGCAGGTGCGCAAGTTCTTAGAAGACTGCGTAAATGCCTTTCCTGAGGGTTTTTTGGGAAGAGAAAATACCCGAAGATTGGTGGACACCGTCTTCAACGAGGTTGTCTCTTGGAAGTCGGCGGATGCATTGAAGTTTAAACGCCCTCTTCTTCGAGTACTTGAGTGTGGGTTGACATTTTCTTCTGTTTGTTTTTGTTGCAACTGTAACTCGACTCATTTCCATTTTAGGCGATTCTTGCCGTGCTCTGCGCTCTCGAACGACCCCCATTTCGCGATCTGTGTCTGTTATTCAGCGAGAACTCCTCATTCGAATCGCTGAGTTTCTCGTACGTTTCCTGCTCAGAAACCTCGTGTGAGTTCAGGAATATTTGCTCGAATTTTTTCCATGACGACTAGCTGTCATCAAATGGTGTTGTTGGTGTGAAGTCTCAACAGCTTCGGTTGTGATGCTCCTTTACCAAACCTTTCTTCTTTTTACCTCTTTGCGGTGATGTTTAGGAGGCTCTCGTTGCAGATGGGTAACATGCTACCTATCCCAAGATGTTGATTGCGACGTAAATCTGGCAACGACACGAGTAAAAACCATTATATCTTAAGAAAAATGTGTCAAACGGCGGAATAGAGATGTCTTCATAGTTCCTGCGCCTACAAGAGCAGACTATGGGCGACCAAAGTTGCCAGTATTGTTAGGAGCAAGTAATCTAGACTACGAGAGAGTGTGAATGTGAGAGAGGGATGAGGAGTAAACTATAAAGGATTGCGAAAAAGAAAGCACGTATGTGCGAGGGAGAGAGAGAAAGTGAGGGAAAGCGTGAGAAGAAGGGAAGAGAGTGGAAGATAGAAGGAGGGAGAGAGAGTGCACGAGAGAGAATGAGAGAGGGAAAGAGAGAAAGAAAGAGAATGAGGGAGGGAAAGGGAGAAAGAAAGAGGAAAGAGAGAAATAAAGAGGAAAGAGAGAAAGAAAGAGGAAAGAGGGAAAGAAAGAGGAAAGAGGGAAAGAAAGAGAAAAAGAATGAAAGAATGGGAAAAGAGAGAAATAAAGAAAAAGAGAGAGAAAGTGATGAGCGAGAGAGAAACGGGGTTTGAGTGATGAGTTAGGGTGTACGAAAGTTGGGAGTGTGCTTCAAGAAGTTTTGAGTCAAATTTTTGCCAAAATTTCTGAGCGAGGTTTTAGCAGAGTTTCAGACTTGACTTAGTTATAGTTAGGTCTGTGGCTTGTTTTCTCAAGAAAAACATTTATTCTAATCCGCTGCTGGCGCGGACGCTTTAAATCTCACCGCCGACTGGCTGGTAATCAGCCGCTGGTTAGATCCAATGTTTTCTTAAAGAAACAATCCACGGTCCTAACTACATATACTATAGGCTTTATTTATGTCAAAAGTCAGCTTATCAGTTGGGAATAATCTAAACGTGAGTTTAGGAAACTGAGCCCATTGACTTTCTAGGTGGGTTGCGCGGGCAAGAAAAGTTGCTACCCCATGATTATTCTCAATTATTCAGAGTAGGAATTTTGCTCAAAAATTCAGGGATCGTTCCTTCCTGTACGCTACAACGGCGAAGTCGGAGTATCAGTTTTATGATAAGAAAGCGTTCAAATATTGGAAGGCGGTTGAGAAGAGGAAGTTTCTCAGGGACTATAAGGTAGAACTAGCGGCAGGAAGTCGCGCAGCCACTAGTGTGAGTTTTATCGTCTGTGAATCCGGCTGTGCTGGCAGTCAACCCAGCGTGTTTCAGCACTTCGTTCTGGGCTCATTCATCGGTCGACCTATTATTCAATGTATTGACCAGGTATTTTTAGTTTTAGTCTCAAGCTCTCTTCGTTTCGAATCTCTCACACCTGAAATGCAATTTCAATTTTTAGGAAAGGTCCAAACAGAAAACTGAGATGAGGCTATTAGCGGCATGTCTTGACGGCTACATTCGAGCCAAGGGCCTCAAAGCAGCCGGTGGTAAGCTGTTTTTCAACCGTGATGTGAATAGCCCATGTCCTTTAATCTCACTGGTTGCTAGTAAAGCTTTCTAAAATGAAAAACCGGCTGGAGTAGTCAACCCTTTATTTTTTTACCAACCTATGGGGTCGGCAGCTTGACGAATTGGTATTGGCAACAGACTGAGGAACGCCTAGTCTCCGCCCGTTTCCGCCAACGCAGGCTCAAGGCGGATAAGGGTAGCACTGCTGCTAAGTGCTTTGTCGGGACCGTGTTTGTTCATTAGAGGTTCAGACTCCCTTGCTGATATGAATAGGCTACCGCTCGACATCGACTTCTTTGCTCTTGATGCGCAGGATGATGCATCACTGTGGTGTTGTGAACGTGGCAACTTTTCATCTCGCCGTGCTGTGACAATCTTAGTTCACTTCACTTGTCCCGCGCGTGCCGTTTTGACGGGCGGGCGTTTTGGCGGAAATGCTGAAATTAACAATTTTTTTCACATTGCGTTATAACCGTTTATGCTCCCAACAAAACAAAATTTTCAAGAAGTAGGTGCACAAAATTCTTTCAGGTATTTCTTTGGAAACTTCGCGGCTGCAAAGGTTCCTGAGGTGTCACCGATTGGAGCACGAGCTCTCCAGTATCCCAACAACTGCAGGAGTTGAGTCCTTTTCCGCCTCTCAGTTTAAAACTAGCGTGGAATACGAAAAAAATGCCCTATTAGAGTTCTGTGGCAACCGTAGGAAAGCCTTATTGATCGGGTGACGAGGGGCGATAGAACCACGGCCTATCTTATGTTTTCGCTTGCCGATAGAGGCTGACTCCTCTGTCTCACACTAGAAAGTTAGGGCTCGTTTATAAAACTTGTCGTCCTCTCCATTGAAGCGGCGCTGTGAGCATGAACGTATTTACGCCACTTCCTCGCGGAGCGGATGATCCAGCAGCGCCTCTATGACGTGGCGGGAGGTTCGGATTGGATAACGCGATTACTAAGCGCCTGCAGTGAGGGCAACCTCCATGAAGTCACAGTTGGAGTGCATGAATTACTCGGAGCAAGAGGTGCTCGCCCCTCTGCTCTGGTGGAGTCTCACCCCGTCGCCTTAGTGGGCCGTTCTGACGAAGAGGGCGGTGTGGAGTTTGAATGGTGCCTCAAGCCCTTCTCACAGTTTTTTTGTAATGCTATCAGAAACTCGCGCGCGGCGCTCACCAAGCATGTGAAAGAGCAACTCAGAATATCGATCACACCACCGTCAACGTAGAAATTTTGCATGGGCGTTGAATGCTGCGGAGCCACGTCGAAAATCTGGCGTCGCACTGTGGCTTTCAATGATGTCGCAGCCAGGGGTGTGCGGTGAATTTCTTTTGATAAATTTTTTACCGAAACTTTTTACCGAGAATTTTTTTCGGTAAATACGGTAAAAACGGTGAAGTTTCTTAATCTCGGTTTCTCTTTGTATTCCGTGCAACCAAACGAGTTTCAAAAAACTTCCATGCAAGGACGAACACAGTATCACATTTTTGACATGGTAGACTTCCTAATCACTGACTCCTAGCAGCGAAATGCCAACATACTACAAGAACTGATGTCCCGGAACGCTCGATTCTCTTAAATCATTTCATTTCTGAGACCGGGTTAGCTCTGAAAAACTTTCAAGTTCGACGCATAGAAGATATAGAGGACCACATTGATTAACCTTTTTGACAACAGTCGCAAAAAAAAACCTCTAAGAAACTGATGAGAATAATATACAACGTATTAATTTTCAGAAAGATAGAGCTCACAGCTCTTTTAAATCACGATATCTTTTTTCACCCAAAACCTATCATTTGAATTGCAACTAGCATTCACGAAGACTCGCCATTTGGTCGTTTAGTACCAGTTTAAAAAGGTGGAATGCCAGAACTGACACGATGTTTTAATTTGTTTTGGTGCTTTGCAGCAATCTTTTCCAAATTTTCGCTCTATTAAGGATCAGATCTAAGCCTCTTTCCAGAAAAAAAACTGTAACTTTTTCTATTGCGGCGTTGCCTTTGTAACTTTTTCTATTGCGGCGTTGCCTTGAGCCGGGTAAGGAGAACATTTTTCCTTCTTCTCTAATTCACAAAGATAGATCTTTTTTTCGGCTGGAAGGGACTCTCCTAGACTTGCACTCTTAAACGTACCGATAAGCGATGAGGAGTGTGACTTAGCACGAATGAGGGTATCAAGATTCATTTTTGAAAAGACAATTGTTAGAACATCAAAAGGAAGTATGAGAAGTCTCCTGATAGAAAACATGGAAGTCAGTAGCGTGGAAATGCTGACAAAGGTGGTCACTGTGGGTCGTAATAGGGTTTATTCATGCAATTCAAGCGAGAAATGGGTTGAGTTAGCCGAAAAAGTTACTTCAGTGTGATCGGTAAAAATTTCGGTGAATTTCGAGATTATGTCGGTAAATCGGTAAATCAAAATCTCCTAAAAAATACCGGTAAACCCTGTCAATTGGCAAACGGTAAATGCACATTCCTGGTCGCAGCCCCATCCTAGAACGTATCGGACGGCGTCGTCCGGCAAACTTTGGAAGGGGCTTGGAACAACTCTCACTGCGGTGCGTCTACGATAGCTCTCTGGTAATCGAACTGGTCCGTATGCACTCATTTTCCCTCGTATTTCAGGACATGGATCGATTCCACGCAACGATAGACTGTACTTCGCGAAAGCTGATGTGATGAACTGCTTTGCTTGTGCGGATAGGGTACTGCTCAAGGAAGCTCTAGTATGGCTGATTGCAAAGCGGTCCGTCCTTGAACTTTGGTGAATATCAGGACGATTAGGGGAAGGTTCTTAAGAAAGGCACATTGCTGAGTTTTTCCTATCCTTACCCGAGATCATTCACACTTTACGTATTTGATTGCTGGGGGGCTTCAAAAAGGATTGAAAAGCGTATAGAATCTCGTTTTGGTCAACTACATGTCTCACAGCAGCAATGAAGACGAAGCATTGATTACAAACTGATAAGATGTTGAAAGAAAATAGAAACGAAAAAGGCAGGGTGGGAATACCGTACCGTCCATCTTTGGTACAAAGTTTTTGATGTGCCTCTTTAGGGTTTTGCAAGCACCCCTGAAGCACTGCTTACCCTAACTTCCAATCTTGAGTTTTTCATGGAGAGACAGCTTTGATGGCTTTCAGGAGCGTGTACAGCGTCAAAAAAACGGAACAAAACTCCCTTTCAGAGGCAATTAACGGCTTAGAAAAGTATAACAGTGGTTCGATTGCGCCCCTGTTGGGTTCTAATCGCTGTAATCAACACCAGCACGGGTGTAACACCAGCACGCTTCGATGTGCAATTATCAGTAGTGGTTTTTTGACTACAAGACTGTGGATTTGGTAGGATTTTATCTGAAAGGGAAATTTTCAGATGTTTTGACAACTTTTTCACATATCCATGTTCTTCAATAGGAAAACCACTGCTGATGATTGCGGGTTTGAGCATGACAGTGATCCAGCCGTTTCGGTGTTGCTGACAACAACTGAGATCCGAGGACCCGTAACCTGACTTCTGGAATAGTTTTTCAAGCCGCCTTTTGTCTTTGAGAAGGCGTTCGTTCCGTTCTTCTGACGCTGTCTTACTTCGGAAAGCCATCAAAACTTTTTTCTATGAAAAACCCGAGCACGAAACCTATCGTGATTGGTGACATTCAATCAGGCTCGGCTCTGGGTTAGTGTTCCTCCTTATCGCCGTGGTTTGCCGCACTACACCGTTTTAGACCTATTCATGATTTCCTAGCTGCCCACTCTAGCGTCGCCAGCATAGTTAGTAGCGCTTAACCGTAGTGGCTTCATTTCAGTTAGAGCTTTTGACGTAAGTGTTTACACATTTTGGTATTTATGTTGGAATCATAAGCGGAAGAAATTAACCTCCAACTCCTTCTATCCTCTATTGATATCCATGTTATATTTAGTTCGATGTTTGTGGTTTGGGGATATGGGAGGACATCAAATAACGTTATGGTGCGAACGGATAGAGCGGCAGTCTCATATGAGGCTGCTGTGCAGCTGATGGTGAAGGCGATGGAGAGGAGGAGGATCAAGTATTCAAGCGGCACACCGGCAGGCTCCAAGGTGCTCTCCATTGTGTTCGGTTTGTGGTTAAGAGGCCATTCATGCCCTCAAGGCTAACGCGTGACGCCCGTGGTTGGCTATAAAGCTCTGCAGAGACATAGGTCAGCGAACTGCCCTTAGTCCATCTGTGATCTCTTGTTCAAGTGTGGTATGCCATTCCAAAGCCCAACTCTTCTTTCGTCTTACTGCATTTAACGCCACCCGTAAAACTCGATGTGCTCCGAATTCCACATCAAAGTGTCAAGAAGGTTTCGAGTACTGAAAATATTGTCATGCTCTCCGTTTTATTTTTCATATCCATGCGGGCTGTTTTACTTCATAAAACATTTGCACCCCCAGTGAAGAAGTCCCGTGCATCCGTTTTGGTGCTGTGATCTAATCTCCTCTGGGTGCAAAACTTTTATGGTGTAAAGTAGCCCGCATGGAGGTAAAGGAAAGAAGAAGAGAAATTCGAAGTTTCTCATCGCCAAAATTTTCCTCTACATTCTAATGTGAAATTCGAAGCATGTCGGGTTCCAAGTAGTGGAAAGCGTCTTCAGTTAGAGGAAGAGTTGTGCCTGCGATTGATATACCACCTATTGATCGAAAGTTAACAGATGGATGAGGAAAAGCTCGCTGACCCATTATGGTGCAGATCTTTCGGCCAACCTAGTATGCATTATGATGCGCGCGTTTTGGTATCCTCTGGTTCCGAGCCAAATTTACTCTGTTCCCTCGCGCGCTCTTTCGGAGCGAGGGAAGAGACAGCGACAAGGTGTGGGGAGAAGGAGACGCAGCGTACGCGCGCAGACGCACGCAATGAACGGAAATAAATTTCACTTGGAATAGAGGATACGTTCGCATCGTTTCCAACCTTAGGGCTCGATTAGAGTCCTGCCGCTGGAAGGTCCGACAGCATGCAATGGAGGGGTATCGATCATGCCGCGCCGCCCGATCGATTTTCCTCTATTGCATGCTATCTCGCCTTTCAGCGGCGACACTAAGGCTCTTTAACCGTCGTCTATACTTCCGACGCCAAGTGACGCGGCGAATCGCAGTCCTATGATATCGATCTTGCAGCGCCACGTGATCAATATCACAGAAATGCACTGTGTCGCCCTCCTTGGCGAGAGTATAAACGACTCCTTAGGCGTCGTTCATACACTGGCCGCGGAGTGGTGTGTATCAAATGCGCCGCTCGGTGGAAGTTTTAAAATATCTATCACGCCGAGCAGCGTGATCAGTATTATTGAAATCCACTGCATCGGGCCGCTTGGCGGCGGTACTATAAACGCCTCTGTAAATGTGAGTCATTCAACCTATCAACCGATGCAAAAACAATTGTTGGTCATTGATCTGAAAATTTATTTTCTTTTTACAAACTAATTTTCAAGCTGCACAGCTCAATGATTTTCTGTCAAGGTTTTCGAGCCGTCTCACGTTCTGGAGAGAGTGATGGAGTTGCTTGAGGGAGTACGGGTACGATTTCTATCACAATTTTTGTACAAATCTGTACCGTGTCTTAAACCGTTGTCTTTGGAAGATAACCTATTAGGAGGATATTACGTGTTCGAGTATGGTACTGTTTCCAGCTTACTTTGGATAGATCTGGGGTAGAGTACGAGATGAAGAAGGGTGTTCCGCAAGGATTCGAGCTGTCTGCTCGATTAGCTCATGTGAGTGCTAGTTATTAGCCTATTAATATCAGAGTCATTGGTTCCACATTTTTCGGACGTACATAATACCAATCTCGGAGCCGAAATATGCCCATGTGCAGTCAAAAAATTGTGCATGCCCTTCTGAGATGTCACACAGATAGATGACCAAAAAATGCTCTAGAGCGGCTATTGAGCATATCTAGAAGTTATTGTTTTGGCCTTCGACGTGGTCGATTTGCGTCAAGGTTTCCAGTCATCCCGTGCCCGCGACGATTTCATGTCACAGTTATAGTTTCCTAAGGTATAGGGTTCTTTTCCTCTTCGGGGTCTGATGACTTGAATCCCTTAAGCACAAGAATCAATGTTAGCGCAGCAATTGAAACAATATTTACTTCTCGGGTAATGTGAAACTGGTTTGGGAACCGGATTCCATAGAATCTTCGCGACAACAAGCTAGCACTAGGGTTCTCCGCAACGACGTGAAGGCCCCGTCAGTTTTGTTGACGACTGCTCCTTTCTGGGATAAGACTGGTAAGAGTATATTTCGCTTGGATCCGGTAGTTGTCCGAGTTGAAAATGAAACTTTTTTCTGCAGGTATGTGTACAGTGCGTTCTACCAGACCATGACCACCCTGTATTTTCGTTGAAACGTGCCCTTAGAGCAATTAGCTTGCGAAAAAAGGCTAAGAGGGCCAATATTTCAGAATTAGAACTCCATGGGAAGGTGAGCACAACCTTATTTTAAAATTCAGACTGTTTCATCAGTATACGTCTACTTGAACTGGGAAGGTATTCGTGAATCAGACAATCAGTTCCGAGAAAATCAACAATCAATAGGATTTCCTTGTTTGGTGACCAGTTTCAGATTAAATTATACCTACTGTCTGTCACTTCACGAAGGAGTGCGAATCTGATATGGCTGTATGCCCCAACGATTGCAGCTTGCAAGTCATCCGTGATGCTGTACAGTCTGCAAACCACATTAACCCTTCGATCAATGGTCTCATAATATTCTTCGTGAAGCCCGATGAGTCTACTTGCTCGCCACCCTATAGCAGCAGCTTTGTGGTACTAAAACAGTCGAGGGGTAGTATGTCGGCACAATAGCGTTAGTACCCCAGGGCAAACATGGAATACTAACACTCGTGATCAGGAGCTGCTGGCAACAGCAGCGTATCCTGCCAACGTATTCTGGCGTTCTACCCCTCCTCCCGTTATCGACAGCCTGTTCTGAAAATGGAGAAAGAATTTGGACTGCCACCCTCTATAGCGGTGTTGGGTATGAACCTTGTTACGGCCAAAGAGGCCAACCTCGCCGCAGTTTGCAACAAGGGCATCATCTTCGCCATGGTCCGCAACGAGGAGGCTTCCCTCGCGATGGGCAATGGAGATGATCTCTTCACTGTTCAAAATTGACGTCCGGGAAGTGACACAAAGTCACCTTCTAAAACTGGCCTCAAATGACCAACTGCCCTTCAGCGAGACTGGCCGCTTTATATACCCGCCCCCGTCGTTCATGAGGATGCTGCAATGTCCATTCGTATCAGACAAATCAATGGAGGAGAGTGTCAGCAGACACTAGGAGAGAGGGGCTGGCAACATTACGCGTATCAGGGTAAACAAAGGAGCTCCTGCTGCTTGTGCTTGAATACTAACCCTTTGTTTATCCCTCCTGTCGATCTCACGCGTGCCACGGTTAGTAGTACTCCAGCACAAACAGCAGGAGTTCCTACTGGTTGGCAGCAGCTCCTGCTGTTAGCAGTACTCAGAAAACCGCCGCATACAATGCGTGTTGAAAATGCATTCAACTCGAGTGACCACACCCATCGAAAGATTCTACCACAGGGGCACGTGCTCCAAACAGCAGCACGTGCTGCCAAATTTCATAGCAGGAGTATATGCCATAAAATTCAATCGCAGGAGTACGTGCTGCAAGGTAGTCCAGCGTTATCGTTGTAGCAACCACCGACGTGCGACGCGGCCAGCTCGCCGAGCACCATCTGGGGGCGTCAGCGGTTGGACGAGGCCTCCAGCGGTCGGGCGGGTAAAGTACCGCAAACTTGGGTAATTAAATCGGCAGAGCTGCCGACCTCTTAGCTCCGTCTATGGAGTGCATCGTATACTTTCCTTTTTTTGATTATCGTTTTGTCATCGAGTTAATAGTGTATCATGCACGCATTGGACGGCTTATTTGTTGGGGCACGTGCTTTAATGTGAAACACAATAGGAGCACGTGCTCCCCTAGCAGTACGTTCCCTGACTGTGCTCGAAACCACCTTGTCTTCGAGTTGAATGCATATTCGACACGCATTGAATGTGGCGATCGTCTGAGTAGGTACAGTAGGAGTGCTGCTATTCTCTTTATGCCAGAGTACTAGCCAAGGAGCCCGTGGCATTTGAAAATATTATGGTAAGTCTTACTTCGGTCTGTATACTCGTAGTGACGGAGACATTAGTTGGGCATTCAGACATTGGGAGTAGCGGACCGCTGGCGAAAATTCGCCAGCTGCTCAACAGCTGGGGGACAGTTTGCAATAAGCTGGCCAATGGCAATCACGAGGCCAACAGTTGGCATACACTCGGCATGTCATTTAATGCCAGCGACGGACGGCTGGCGAATATGTGCCAGTTTCCTAACAGCTGGGTGATACCTGGCATTCAGCTGGCAATTGGCAATTACGAGGCCGACAGCTGGCTCATCCTTGGCATCTCAATTAGAGCTAGCGGCGGACCGCTGGCGAAAAAGTGCCAGCTGCCTGAAAGCTGCGCGATAACTCGCATTTAGCTGGCACGGGCGATCACACCTCGAAATTACCGACTGCATGAAAACGGAGTTATCCGCCAATCGGCACTCGGCTGGCGCTTAACCCTCCGTGGCCTTCGCTTGGCGCTCAGTCGTCAAAAGACTGGCACTCGAGAGATCACGTTTTAACATGTCTTAGTTTGATCTGTGATTCCACTGATAAGCCGAGGCGGTATATAAGGCTATTCAGTCCATTGAGTGTTCACTCGGCACTTCGATGCCGGCCCTGGAGGGTGACCTGAAATCACTCTACAGAGGCTAGCTTATTTTTGGCAGCTGAGGGGCGAGGCCCCACGGCTAGGGGGGGAGGTCGGGTGGGTTCCCCACCTCAGACCGTTGCGTAGGCGGTGTCCTACGCAACCATCTGCGGTAAGGGACCCATTCCGACCCGTCGGCCTCCCAAAAGACTGGCGGACCGCTGGCAAATGATTGCCCAACAGCGGGCTGCCAGGTATTAGCCAAAAGACTGCCAACGGTCGGCCAACGTCCTGGCGGACCGCTGGCAGAGTTTTGGCGGACCGCCGGCTAATGGCTGTCCGACACCGGGAATGGTTTTTACTCGCCAAGCAAATGCCGGCGGTTCGCCAATCCCAATGTCTGAGCATGTGATATATGAAGGGAAGGTATAGCTTAGGTTGCTAGGATGAGATCAGGGGTCGTATTCGCCAACAACCCGCCGAGGGTAGTCAAAGGGAAGCGGAAGGGATGATACCGCGCGCGGCAGAGGAGCAGATCAACCCATCTTACAGCATGTAAGATGGAAATGCAAACTGTGTTACGTATCGATATCACTGCGAAAAGATAAAGATTCCATCGCGAAGCGGCCATTCTTCAGCTATGAGATTCGAAAAACTCCGGCGGTCGCGAGGGAAGCCAAGGGAGGCGAGAGGTGGCCGTGGAGCGCGCACTTTGTACTGAAATTTCACCTCATTTACCCTTCGACTACCCGGCGGGTTATTGGCGAATACGACCCCAGGCGAAGTAAGTAGCGGAGAGGTCGGTGATGGCAAAATATAAGTGATAAGGAGATTTTAACATGATAAGTCCGATAAGCCTTGCTTCGACCGGTTCAAAATGAGCGACCTAGGCTATATACTGATGAAGCGGTCGAAAACTGAGCAAAGGGTTAGAAATACTCTCATAGGTTGCGTTTCTGGAACTAAAGCCCTCGTATTTTTGTCGCATGCTGACTTCGAATATATGTATGTGTTCCCCGGGAAATTGCATCTGGGTTCTATGGCACGCTTTAGCGAAAAATGGCGGTGGGCGTACATATTCTTATGATATGTACTGTATTTGAAAGATATAATAGGAGCTCGAGGATCTTTGTTCAGGTATACCTTCTTTACTTCGAAAGCACTTATTGTGATTTGATTTCTCGACGAACGTGTCTGTTGCGATTTGTCGATGACTATCTCATATGCTCATCATCTCGCGAAGAGGTAGAGAAGGTTAGCTTTTTCTGTGTGGTAAATTTTCCAAGTTTTTAACGCGAATAAAAAACTGGCTAATTTGCAGATTATGACTACACTTCTCACACCCAACAAGTTTGGCGTATTAGCGAGGTTGAGTAAATGTGAGGTAAGTGCTGTTATTCCAAACTTTTTTGAAGGATTTGTCTGAGTAGACTTTCATGCTCTGAACAACTAAAAAAATATCGGACGTTTTTGGATTGACTCAAATTGCGGTGTCAAAGTTTGAAACAATCGTTAGAAAACCGTCAACGTTAGAACTATGCGAGTCGGTTTAGGTGAATTTCCGAATGGATGGCATCCGTCGTGCAGGCCGCGTCATAAAGTGGTGTGGTCGCCAAGTTGACACCATGCGAAAAAAGGTGTGTTTTAGTATCAGATACGTGCTCTTACAGTCACCAATGAATGCGCGCATGATTCTGTGACGGAAATGCTCAAATCGCGGTCAATCGCGGGGGTTAAAATTGTTATTTACACAATCTTTTGTATTAGTTCCAGTGAATGGAGTCTAGAAACGTTCTAAAAAATATTATTCAGCATTTTTCAAACGAGTTACCTATGTCGACAGCATGCGCGACTTTTCCTGTTTTTGCAGTTCGACGCGTCACGCTATTCAATTCGAGCGAAGCTGTCCCGAGTGGATTTAGAGCCGCAAAAGACGAGACAGCTCTTCCCTCGGTTCGTAGAGAGCCCTAACCCAGAAAAAAGTGTTTGAAAAAGTCGTTCTAGCCAAAAAACATGAGAGTTATTGTGCTAATTGCCTGAATGAGACGTAAATACAATTAATTCTGGTTCGCGGAGATTGCAGTTTTCTTCTAAAAAATCTAACGGTAACTGCGAATTCATGTTTTTGCGCATTCAAGAAATTTATCCGTAATGTTCAGGTATTCCTACAAAAATCAGACGCTCAGTTGCGGGTTGCTCCACACTGTCATAGTGGTAGTGAATACGCGAGGGTAGGCGATCTTATAGTATAGAGTCTAGTATGAAGATCTTATGCGATCGTAAGTGCTATTATTCAGAAGCGCATCCTTCTGCGATCTCTGGCGACGAAATACGAAAATTTACGATCTCCCCCCCATGAACTCCATGCTTAGTGGTCCTCAGTGGTTGATGTTGTATTTATTGTATATTTGTTTATATAGTTCAAAATGTATGAACGTACTTACATATTCTTTTTTTCCTCTAGGAAGGTGGTATTAAAGATTTTGTTTCACTTGTTAAACGTCTACTGCAATTGTGAACGTCATTTCACATTTCAGTATTAGAAGAATTCCTAGGACTCCCCTACATAACCTAATAACCATAGTATAACGTGTTTAGTGTCGTTTTTCTGATATTTCATTGCATGTGCTGGTCATTTCCTCTGATACCGGGTCAGTCTTTCCAGTCGTCAATTGTATAGCATTCAAAAAGTCCTCTGTATCCGAGAAAACCTTCCATAAGTTATTTTTTGCCTCAAACATCACAGATGGAATCTCTTTTTCCCATCATTGATGCACTTGCTATCATTTCCGGTCATTAGTTCAAAGGCTTAGAAGGTTTCGCTTGTTTTCAATCCACTTATTTGTGTTGATGAAGTAGAAAATCATCAGAAAAAGAGCATTCATTTGATGGCAGAGAGATAGGGGAACACCATTATTTTCATTGGAAAGCGGAATCAGTATTTCATGTCTCAAATAAAATACGTTTGGATAACCCTCATTACTCTGACGCGCCAGACATAGAAAAGAAATGAGAAAAAATTTTCAACATCACATGTGGTATTTTCGTTAACATAATTTGGCAGCAATTACGGGTTCCTAGTGTTTCCCGAGGCTCAATATTTTCGGACGGAGGAGACCTCTGTCACACAATAAGGTTGTTTAGGTATGTATAGGCCTTTCGACTATTTTATGTTAGTGAACGGATGGATCAGTAGGGGTGGATTGTCGTTCGCGATCAAAACCCCGCTGGCTGGTGATGTCGCGAACGCTTCGCGGATTGCCGCAAATGGGGTTGCTCCTTCATTCGCGTCTGGTTAACCGCCGACAAGCTGGGTCGATCACGCGACATAGCGGAAACAGAGCTGAGGCATCCCAAAAGCATAGTAAAATGAAAACTTTAGCGGCCCAAGATTTTACTGAGCTAACGTTTGAGGATCTGATGTCTATTTCGTCATGGAACAAGCTAATGCTTCAACTCTGGGACATGACTAGGCAACCGCTCTCTCCGTTTTGATCGGTGATCACTTGTAGCCGTCGATCGGCGTCGATTGCGAAATACTGTGCTTATCTGGGCCAAATTCCGGTCCGCGATTGCGTCCCGCCCCGCTCTGCGCCCGCACGCTCCCGAGTCTGAAGAGCTTCCAGTGCTGCATCCGCCGATCTGCTCACTCTAGGTGGGTTTTTGAAACTGGAAACTAAGAAAAATTAGGGAAAATTGCATAAAAAGGCCACAACTAGTCGGCTTTGGCGCTGGAAACCCGACTGACTCGAGCGCGTGCGGCCGCAAAGCTTGTCTAGACGCAATTGCGGACCGGAATTTGGCCCAGATAAGCACAGTACAACTGTTGATGGCGACGCTCACAAGTCGCCAGACGAAAAATATGCGCCCACTTCTTGCGAAAGAACTTTGGAATGCAGAGCTCTTAAATAATGCCCTAGATACAATCAGTACGGACCGCACTGATATTTTGCGTTCCTTGTTATGTGTTGGCGCAAACTCGGTGCGCGCATTTTATGTGGTGATTAACCTGTCGTGAATGGATGACGCGCAATCATTCCCGGTAATCCGTGCGGCGCTCGCGACATCTCCAGCCAGGGGGATTCCAATCGCGAAAGGCGATCTACTGCCGCGGCTTCCTCCATTCACTAGGTTAGAATCGGCGAAAAGTCTCTACATACCTATTGAGCAACCTAATTATGTGACAGGGGTCTCCTGCTTCGCCTCAGGAAGCAAGGGATGGAGCATACATGCGCACAAACACGTGATGGACTCGATCAAATGATATGGCCGGGATTATACCATACTTCCAGCGACGCGGCACGCTGTTTCCAATCAATATCGACTGAAAATTGATATGTTTGATATACACTGTTGCTGGTAGCGAGAAGTATGATAGCTGCCTATTGCTTCGAAATAGAGCGCACTGTGCTTCTCTGGGCCGAATTCCGGTCCGCAATTGCGTCTCGACACGCTTGGCGACCGCACGCGCTTGAGTCAGTCGAGTTTCCAGCGCCAAAGCCGACTCGATGTGGCTTTTTTATACAGTTTTCTTCAATTTTGTTTAGTTTCCTGTTTCCAAAACCCACCTAGAGTCAAAAGATCGGCGGCTGCGGCGCTGGAAACTTCCGACTCGGAAGCGCGCGCCGGAAAGCGTGTCGAGACGCAATTGCGGACCGGAATTTGGCCCAGAGAAGCACAATACACATATTTAGAGGACGTCCTGGAGAGAGTGCATAACCATAAAATTCGTGCCTGTTATTTCAGAAATGAAAGGGATTGTCTGGTGGAAATTATGAGCTCGGCAAATTGCTCTAGATAAGCGGTGGAAATAGTCCGCTGTTTACAGTACATATTTGATGGCCCTGTGCCACTTTAACCCTTCCTGTTCAGTGTGGTTATCTTCATGTGGGGCTGCACAGGAATGCATATGAAGACACTTAAAAATTTACTCCTCGTCCTTTCGTTGTTCGAACATAGTAGGCATGCACTTTCTACGCATCTATGTTACTAGGGCTTACCTTACCTTTGCCGAGGGCTTTAATAAAACCATGTTTGGAAAGTTATAGGTATGAGACCCAGCATTGATGGCCCGTTTTCCAAATCCCCTAGATGCCTTAGAGATCTACAGGCGTTTTCCACAAAAGGGCATTTTTATAGCGTTGCGAAGCGAAAAAAGGCACACAAATCAAAATTTTTAAGGCATTCAAAAAAATTGTCTCGGGTTGAGCTTAAAATTTGCTCTAAGGCCGTAGTTATACACCGGCGGGACGCTGCGGAAATAGCAAGATGATGACAACTGTTCCTTTTGGCATGCCTCAGCACAGTTGGGGCGCACTGATGTGCCAAAAGGAACAGTTGTCCCAGAAAAACGCGCTGGAAAACCGCATCGAGCAGTTATACACGCCGTGGCACAGCATACTGTATCCTGGCGGGACCTACCCTTTTGGACATTGGTCAATTTCCGTCAGCTGATTATTTTTCAGATCTAAATTTGTGAAAATATCACCAAAACGACATGTTGAGCACTTCTATGACAAGAGCAGTACATTTCTAATAACTTTCTGCAATGAACAAGTGATAGAGGCGTAAAATATCGATAAAATGCTATTGAAACGCCCAGAAATTTTTAGTCTGCAATACTGCGTCAAAGACGTAAAGGACGCAATTACAGACGAGTCCCTGATCAACGCAGCAATTGCGAATCTGAGACGCATTTGTCAATATTTAAAAATTTCCGTGTGATATGGCCCCAGGCTAGATCGTTGAAATTTCGCTGGCCAAACACGACTTTTGACGATTTCAAGAATGTTACGATTAGACCGCATTAAAACTTCCCCATAGGTGGCGTTCAGAGTTCAATCGCCGCTCGACGCGACGTTATAATTAGTCTACGTATTGATCAAGCGACGTCGGGTCGCGACTTCGCTAGGTGTTTAGAGTGAAGTGGCGCGATACATCGGATTTGACGCAATGCAACGCGACGCGATGGTCGTCGCGCAAAGACAAGTTCGATGGTGGTTTTCTTCAGGGTTTTTTATTCACACAACCAGATCTCAGAATGAAAAAATATAATGAGCATATTTAGGAGCACTTGTACTCCAACAAAACCTAAAGAACTGTTGCTAACTTTTTCTAAAAACTTTCAGTTTCCATCAGTTGACTTTAACTTTTTCTAAAAAATGCTGTTGGTTGTTTACGCGAAGTTGCGTGCGTACGCAATTGCGCGCAATCGTCCAGGGTTCGCCCAGCGTTCACACCTGAATTCCTATGGCCATTGTTATACCAAAAGTTTGCGACCGCGACAGGTGCTGCCAACTGTTACGAATCGTGTCGGGACCAGACCCACACAGTAGAAAAATGCTGTGGCAAGAACAGTTTGCAGCACCTGTCGCGGTAGCTGGCTCGAAAGGGGATGTTATGCCTGAAATGTGGAAACCGTGCGGTAATCGGTCGCTGTCGCGGCTGTCCGTCGCAGTGCAGTGCACTGCGGCGGGTATCAGCGACAGCGATCCAGCCAAATCCGGCATCGTGCCCGGTGTTTCTTGGCCCTGAGCGACAGCGACGTAGCAGTGCTCTGCGACCGCGACAGGCCTGTCGTAGGTTACAACAATGGCCTACGCGAAGCGATTTTCGCGTCGCACTGACATGTGCCATCGCGTCGCCTCGCGGAAACTCTGAACGCCTCCATAGGGGCTATTTGGGCTGCCTGACACAAATGTGTAATCGGTTTAACGATTTTCCGTGGATTACGGCATGTAACTGTGGATATACGGTAGCTTGGTCGGAGTTTCGGATCGACTCAAATTTCACTGTGTGTGTTGTTTGGGGCGGCGAGCACGGATTTGAGGTCCATTTTTTGATTTTCAAAATATTGAAGGCAGCGTTCACGATTGTCATCCTCGTTGACTTTCCACAGTGAAATAATAGGCGAGAAGGAGCCTAGGCTCCCAGTGTCGAAAGAACGGTAGAAAAGGAGCCAGGAGCGGCAAAATAACGGCTGCAAACAAGCGTTTTGGAGTCCCAGGCACGCCCCGTGCTCTAGATCCGCCCCTTCGAAATGAACAAATGAAGACTCAGATTACAGGAATGATCAAGTCAAGGAAGTGCTGATGAGTGAGCTGATCGCTTCATTGCACTGATAGGTATCATCCTTCTAGCGGTCAATTCCTCCACGCTCAAAAATCAATGTAAACAAGAGAGGGCCTATTTTTGCTCAAAAACCCGTCTTTCGTGTCCTTTTTAAGCATGCCTTGCTATATTGGGCACCAGACCTTCCGTAAGCCGTGGAAATATTAGAAGTGAAATTTATCGTGAACCTTTAAAGGCAGTGTTCACGATGATTTTCGTTCTCGAGTTTTCCACTCAAAACAAAGCGTTGCCCACCGAGTGTTACAGAAATTACGAAGAAACGGCGAGAAACGCACTAAAACGTCATATTTCAGTAGCATTGATCTCTGGCCTGGGCTAGTTGTCCAGTTGTATGAACATTTTCACGGTGGTTGTAACCGGTGAAAAATTGGGTCAGTCGAAAATGGAAGAATATTCCAGGCAAAATAGTACGAGTTAGGGTCCGAAGAAAAGAACGGAGCAAAAGAAAGCAAATAATTGTAAAGGAAGGGCTAACAAATGATTTCATTGTCACAACGAACAGTTTCTGTGAGAGTAAAGAGGCGGGGTGAGAGTAAAGGATTTCGTGACCTTCTGGTGCATTTTTTTCGATTCCTCCGTCAATTTTGTTCGACCCGGGGCCAAACAATCGATTTACCTGTTGATCTCGAAATCGAAGATTATCGTGAACACTGCCTTTAAGGTAAGCAACGCCAGTTAGATACGAGATTCGCGTTCAGCACACTAAATAGCCCGAAATTGAAAGTTTTGAGTCGAATCCGGAAGAAGTCTTTCTGAACACCCCGCAATTCCCTTACCTGTTTGTGAAGCAATGAGAATGCCCTTTTTTTGGAATCTCGGTGGCATTCAGGGAATTTCGACCACGGTTCAATTATGTATTGTCAGAGACCTACAGCAACGAAAACGTGGTTCTCGAAATCGTCGCGGTGCGGGTAAACTAGTCCCTAGTAAGAACAAAAATTGTGGAAGACCGCGAGGGTTTTCTATATGGTTCTTTTTATAGGTTGGACAAGGGACAACCATTGTGTGGGTGTTGCTGCACTGATTTCTCTCTTGAGGAAGGGGACATTGGTGGTACCGATAGCGTCTGATAAAGTCAGCAATCCTGTTGATTCCGCTTGCTAAACGGCTGATTATTGCACGGCAGCGGATCCTTAGCGTAAAAGCCATAAAGTGAAGCAGCCGAAGTGATAAGAGAGTAAAATAGAATCGGATGTTTTTTTTGAAGCTCAGTGCTTTCTTCATGTGGCAAATAATACAGCTAAAAACCAAGAATTACATCACATCTCACGGTTTCCTGAGAGTACTCTACGTTCCTTATCGAATGCCAAGGAACGGCTAGTGGGCAGATCGGTTGCCAATAGTTTTATCTATGAGTTTTTCTGCCTTTTTAATCTCTCAGCGGGAGTTCTCATCACGTGCTGCAAACAAGTCATTGGGAATTCTGAACCAGATGCTTCTTCAAAAACGAAAGAATTCCTGTTATGTGACGTTATGTGACGCCTACAGCTCAACAACACCCACTCCAATTGGTATTGCTGCATGCCCACTATAGTTCATTCTGACTGTCAAACATAACGACTTATTCGATGCGTTTAATAGAACCGATTGGTAGAGATGAAACACAGAAATATGAATGTCTATTGTATGTGTCCCACAATGAATCAGTTTTGAGGTAAAATCACTTTACAAATAGGAGGTGGCAGTTGAGGCATGCGAATCCAACAGACGCACCAGCTTCTTTTCCAGGCTCCTGCAGGACGTCCACGGATTTAATTTTGCACACGACGTTGCTCTCACAATGGCCTTCTTCTGCTGCTGACAATGGCTTGGCCCTCAAGTCACCTAGAAAAATTTTGGGTGTAGGAACCACGAGCACTTTTCCGGTTGCTCGATTGAAAACACGCTTGATATGTGAACGAGTTTACGAGAGTAACAAGACATGCAGAATAATCGGATTTTCACAAAGCTACACGACTGAATAAACTTGACGCAAGTTTTGCCTTGCACGGGTCTCGAGGAAATTCTACAGTCTAGGGCACGGAAAAGGCGATTTTGCGGTCGCGTATCTCCAGTAAGCATACAGTAAATTGAGCCATAAAAGACGCCAAACTTATAATCATCTCCTAAAGTTTGAAGAAAAAATCATAAACAGACTTAAACTTTATCAACACACTCAAAGTATTGACCATCGATACACGCATGAATAACAAGAAAAATCAATCTCCCTGTTACCATTTTTTTGTAATTTTTCGTTTTCTTGTTATTCCTGCATGTATCTATGATAAAGACTTTAGGCGCATTGATAATGTGCGGTTGGGCGCGGGGAAACATACCGTTTCTCCACGTTTCCGGTGTTTTTTCTTCAAAGTTCAGGAAAAATTACAACTTTTACGTTGGTTATGGGGCAACCTACAGTATGCTTAAAGGCACTGTTCACGATGAACTTCATCCTCAAATTTTCCATGACAAACGCTTCTCGTGGCTCTCAGAAGCAGAACGGCGTCGAAGAAACGGGACAAAAAGATACCCGGGAGCAGCAAAACGGCTTAGAAAAGTGGGCAAACCCTATGGGTTTGGCTTTGGGCAAGTCCGGCCCTTTTCCGCCCCTCGACGTGAACAATGGAACAATCGAGATCGTGAGATGAGCGATGATTCGAGCTGGATATTTGGGGGCGGGAGGACACCAAGCCATAACTTGTTCCTGAGCATTTTTTCTCCAATTTCTCACTCATTTTCGCTTTTGTGATGGCCAGATCTACAATTCACTGAGGATAGCTTTACAACCGATTTTATCGAGAACCCTGGCTTTTTAGAAATGGAGTCGTATATGGCTCAGAACACAACGCCTACGCATTTCCAAGCTTCAAAAACGACCCACAATGCCGCTACACGAGTTGAAGTTGGCCCCGCCCCTGTATCTGCCAGCCCCTGTATTTGCTGTTCTCCTCCAAAACAGGGGTGCTGGGCCACTTCCACTATGGTCGACGTTCGTGGGTGGTACAATAATTACGATAACTAAACTGCATACATCGACGACAGTGGGAATGGCCCAGCACCCCTGTTTTGGAGGAGGACGGGAATTACAGGGGGCGGAGAAATACAGGGCGGGGCCCACTTCTAACTCGTGAAACGGCATTTTGGGTCTTTTTTGATGCTTCAAAATACGTAGGCGTTGTGTTCTGTGCCATACCATTCCACTTCCATAGTTATCTCAACCACGTTTACGAGCGTGTATGCTGCCTTCAAGGGGTTCCCAGAGTTGCAGCGAGCGTGAGCCTTGACATGGCGGCAAATATGATCCCAAACATTTGAGCTCGAATAGAGTTCCGGCGCTGAAAGGCTCGGCAGCACGCAATAGAGGAGAATCTATCACGTCGCGTATCACTGCGAGCAGCGCCCGACCTCAACTCTGCAGACCACTTTTTGCTGATGTCTCTTTTCTGCCTCTCAGCGATTCTGCTGTAAATATTTTCGATCAATCAATATGGTGACACAGTGCTCATAGCACGGATATTGTTCAAAAGATAATCAAGAGGTAGTTCAAGAACCTTCTAGTCACACCGAAAACCAGGATAGTAAACAGACTTTGATGAGGCCCCCTCTCATGGTTCAAGCAGCATTCGATTGAGGTGATGCAGATTCTATCGGAGTATGGAGCCTAGTCAATGTCGACCAAAAATTGAATTCCTCCGCTACGATGTGTTTATGAAGCTGTGCGGTCTCACACAATACGCGTCATGTTGAAAGGTACACACTGTTCTGGTAAGGGTAGAACATTTATGTCAGAAATGAACTTCAGAGGGCTCACGACATCACTGTTGAACTAACAAAGTGGTTCAAAGTATTGCAGCTGCGTTTAGCTTACTTGTCCAATATTCATGTAGACGAGCACTAAAATAAAAATATACTTTTGAGGACTTTGTTGGCGCGATACTCGCTACCCTTTTCTTTAAAATTTCAATCAAGATTGGCATGTGTCCTCAGTGATGTCATCAAATGTTAGTAACAGGAGAGTTGCCAGGTTGGCATAATGAAAACTTCCCCTTCAGTGTTGTCGTCGTCCACCTGAACTCATTTCTGTCAAATACAGGACTCCATTGGCGCAGCACACGATCAAGTGATCGATTCTCGCTGAAAGTCAACTAAGGCCCTAGTTATACATCGGCGATTCGGTGCCGCGGGATTTTTGCGGGACGTCTGCGATTGGTCAGATTTCGAAATTGACCAATAGCAGACATGCCGCGGAAGCCAGCGAAACGCTGGTGTATAACTAGTGCCAAAGCCCTCTATCCCTCTGGGGTCAATAAATTGAAACCAAACTTGTTCAGGAGAGTAACAATACCGACTTGAACATCGCCTCGCCTCCGCAAGTCATTGTATAGGCCCACTATGCAATCAAAAACCTCCACGAAACTGAATGGAGGCCGAATGCTTGGCGCATCCCCAGAGAGATTGATCGACACCGGGAACTATATTCTTCATCCTTTTGCAAGAACTATTACTGACAAGAAGTAATTCCGGTCTTACTCATCGAGAATGCTTTTAGCAACACTCTGAGCTCGTTCGTAAGTTGACAACAAAAGAGCGATAGAACCGTGCTCAGCGACTATATTTCTCGTACTGATGGGGTTCAGTTCCACGAAAATACGCTTTCTACTTAAGAACCTTGTCGAGTCGAGAGGCTTCCTCGCTGGAGTAAGATTCAGAAACACATGGCCGAGTTCAACACAGCCACGTGTTGCAAAAGCGTCAGCCTTACCCGCGTAATTAGTGTAGGAGCACTTTGTCCTGTTAGCAAAACAGGTACTTCAAATGCGCTGTCGTAGCAGCCCGTCATGCCGTACTATTCCCTTTTTGAGGAGCGCGCATTTCAAATGAGCAGAGTTCAGGACCCCACACCATTGTGGTCACCTTCCAATACAGCCTTGAGTAGCTTGATGCACTCTCTGTGAGACTAAACACGTTCTAGGTACTCTGTGCGTCTTATTAGCCCTTCATTGCTTGGAGAACATTTTAGAATGGCATGCCCTGTGAGGAACACGTGGCCCTATTATGACCTAAGGCGTTACGAAGTTGAGTTAGAGACCTGGTAAAATCGAACACCTTGAGTGGTGCGGCACGTGCTCTTATTTAGCGGACAATGCAATGCATGCTGCTGGTTTCTCGTTTTACAATATTTCCGTCCACCGTCGAACCGAAAGCGTATTGTGGCCAGATTAGACCCTACCGGTCTAATCTGGCCACAATACGCTCTCGATTCGACGGCGGATGTGAGTAAGATGTTCAACTGTTGGAAAGGTTAGTATTGGACAGAATCGGGAGAAATCGTTCAATCCAAAGCCCAAGTCGGAATTTTTGCTTTATTTCATTGGTCTTTGTCGCATGCCTTTATCAAGTCATTCTGTGGTTGTATAAATATATCTTTTCGAGAGTCACCGGTCAGCCAGAAACCTATCTGTCCCCCTCTCGTTGAACGAGCACATTCCCTCCCACCTGCCTGGTGGTCTAGAAGATGTATGACGGACAACTTGTCCAACGTCATGGAGGTTCAACCTTCCCGTGATGCCTCGTGAAATTTCATTAATACAGCCACTGGTTGCCATATTTATAATGGTTCGGTGCAGAAGTGTTCATCAGCTGATGTTTGCAGTTCAAATTCTCAACTTAGGTCTACAGCTCTCACAGCTTGCTTAGGAATGGTTGCTAGCCACCCAAAAAAACCTTTTCAATCGTAAGAGAAAACTGAATTATCAGTTTCGGTTCAACCAACCACCTCACATATGTCCTTCCTCACAGCTCCCATAGCTTGTTGAGGAATGGTTGTTATCTGAATAATTCCGTACAAATGATAAGCAGCTGGTTCAAAAGGGCGAGTCATCGCTTTCTCGCTCAAGTAGGCGGCTGTGTCATTCCTTCAATTAGGTATATATCATGCTCCACATAGCCTATACAATGAAAAGCTACTTTTTGAAGTATTTTTAAATGTTGTGACGTTCTCCGACAGCTTCTTCGTGGAATTCAATACGTAGAGAATCAGTGTGAGTCGCAATAAGCCAACATGAAACCGTTTTTCTTCTCTCCTTTCTGATACACGTGGTATTTTCCATTTCCTTCTGAAGTTCCCTTCGTAGTTACCAGCTACTCTGGCCCATCAAGTTTATGAAACATATGTATGCAGCTCTGTTTCGGAGCGAAATCTTCATAATTCCTTCGGGTGCTAAAGTGGACCGAGAGGAGGAGAGAGCGATGGAGCAGGGTGGTGGAGGACAAAGGAGCGTGTGCGATCAACCGTACGCTATGGGGCCAACTCAGACTTGCTTTGAAATAGAATGTACGCACTTCACGTATTCTCTGGTTCCGAGCCAAATTGACTTTGTTCCCTCTCGCGCTTATGCGGAGCGAAGGTAGAGACAGCGAGAAAGTGTGAGGAGAAGAGACGCAGCGTGCGCACGCAGTCGCACGCAATGAACGGAAATAATTTTTTTCGGAAACAGAGGATAAACTGTTTGTCTAAAAATCCACTCCCTCCTGTAATTCAGAGCTTAGAACTGATTCTTAGACATTTATAGAGAAAAACAGCGAGCGCTTCGCATTGAAATGCACCCAATGCGGACTCACTGACTATAGCCGCCAAACTAAAACTTCCACGGAGAAGCAAAGACCAACCGGAAATTTCAATCATCCAAAGGCACAGTTCAACTTCGGAATCGTTTTTCTGTTTCTCTGCTCATCCTGAAAATCGTCCCACGTTGACCTCAATGGTTTCCTTGGAATCATACAAAACCCTCTGGGAACGGAGTTATGGCTTCTCGCAAATTGCTTAGAATAGAGTGGCGAAAGGGCTGTGGACGAGTTCCCCGAGGATTGTAGCTTCCATCATCTGCAATTGATATATGCGAGCTGACCTGAACGACTAGAGAGGCTGAGAATGAAGGGAAGAACGTGGGCGCTGACCGGAAAGCGTCACTCATATAGGCACTGTTGTGCCCAACATGTCGTCTGAGGGGGCGTGTCAAAATGGCTTCCTGATGTGAGCGCCCCAGGGTGGCTCCCTTCTATACCTCGTTAATTCGGAGGAATTGAAGCTTGCTCTTGGCAGGTGTTATACAGGTAGAGTGTACATCACAATTAAAGACATGGAGATTACAGATTTAACCCCTGAGGTTGGACTGTGCCTTTAATGACGATTTTCGGGAAAGCGGCAACGAATCTTCGTATACTCAGCGAGCTGGCCACATCCGCACCACTGCAGTTTTCCGGGGAGGTGGATTGTATATTCGAATGAGAATACTTGATTCCTTCTAATAGAACGTACTGTGCTTCTCGAGGCCAAATTCCGCTTCGCAATTGCGTCTCGACACTTTTTGCGGCCGCGCGCTCCCGACGAGTTTTTGAAGCCGCAGCCGCCGATCTGTCTACTCTAGGTGGGTTTTAGAAACTGGAAACTAGAAGAAATTGGATAAAACTGTATGAAAAAGCCACCTCGAGTCGGCTCCAGCGTTGAAAACGCGACCGACATGAGCGCGTGGGCGACTGCAAAGCGTCCTGAGACGCAATCGCGGACCGGAATTAGGCTTCGAGAAGCACAGTACCTAAATTGTTCTCGAGTGTCATCCGAAGCTATAGAAAAAAAAACCGAAAATTTAATACCTATGTGTTGTCTGAATCGATACGAAATTCCACCCCGCAGTTGCAGACAACCGCTACGGCAGCACGCAGCTCGCTTATAATCGTACTGATATGTACACTGATTAATCGTGCCAGGACCGAATGGTGCTCATACCATTATCTTTGAGCTGCATGGGTGGTGGTTGTCATCTGTTCAAGCCACGAAAAAGATGGAAGAGGAGCTAAAGGCGTGGTTGGAGAATTCACCGGCCACCGCCTATCACAGCCCTTCGCTACTGCTCCGTCCTTTTTGCGGTTTAGGCACATTACGACCACCACCCGAGCTGCATCCTGCAGCGGCCATCCGCAACTTCGGACCGGAGTGGAACAAAATTTCAGTCCGCAGTTGCAGCACGCCGCTCGGAGATGATATTCCCGGGACCTCGTTGTATCATCAAGACACGTGGTCCCAGCGATTTGGCCTACCCTGCGTGTCGCAACAGCGTTTGCCCGCAACTGTGAATCGGAACTTCGTTCCGTAACAAGGACGCTCCTAATAATCCGAAAAAAGCATCTGAATCGAATAGAGAACATTTTCCACTAATTTGTATGATTTTGGACCTACGATTTCCAAATTTGTTCATTCAAAAATGTTTCATGTCATCCTTGAACGAAAATTCTGAACGTTTTAAATGGGTTGTAGTAAAGAATTCATCCACTCTGGATTTTTGAAAAGAGATGAATCGAAAAAGTTGAAGTAGTCGATAGTTGCGAACTTCTCATTAGTTGTCCCTCGTCCGATAATTCCTATAGATGCGATATTTCAATCGGCATACTAGCGACCACACCGAGAAATGGGCGCTGTTAAACTTTAGAACGCACAGTAGTAAGTGCAGGTATTTCACAGTTGTCAATTGCACTTGAACTTTTTAGAAAAGTATTATGTATACAGACTGGCAACATTAGGAGTCTGTGTGCCTTTTTAGCGGTAAGAAAACATGTAGTCCTGTTTCTTTTTTTCGGGTGCACAATAGCGATTACTAAGTAAACATCAATGCACTCTTCACAGTATTTCTCACCTCTTACTTGAAGAGTAATTGTCCCACTGTACTACCACTCACCATTGCCCAACTGAATTTCGGTTACTCTTAATCTTTCGAAGCTGCCTTCAAGTTTGTGTTCAAATCACATTTAGGCCGTAGTCATTTCCACCCTACATGTGACACCATCTCATGCATACAGACGAATGTTTCGACAATACCGCTCCGCGTATTATACACATCTGACAATTTTCTCATATTCATGTTCGGTAAAGATTAGACGAAAATGTTTCGCACGTTTCAACTTGCGCCTATTTCTTAAAGGCAGTGTTCACGATGAAAATCGTTTTTCTGTTGTTTCGCCTATCTTGAAAACGGCCCCATGCTGATTCCAATGGTGTCTCTGAGATCATACAAGACCTTCTGTCAACGCAGGTATGGTCCCTCAAAGATTGAGCTATGGAAACATGGTGGACGAGTTGTCCGAGGCTTGTAACTTCCGTCTTTTGCAGCCAATCTATGCGAGCTGACCTGAGTAAAGAGAGAAGCTGAGAATGAAGGGAAGAACGGGGCTAATGATTGAAAATCATCGCTCATCTCACGATCTCGAGCATTTATTTGTTCACGTCGGTGGGCGTGTGATGCGCTTTTGGGGTTTTCAATGCGCTCGAAGTTGCAAGTTTTGGCTCTTTTGGGGCTCTTCCTGGCTCGTTTTCATGCGTTCTTTCGACGTTAATGTTACAGAGTGTCCCTCCACTACCCAATCCCAGTGGAATTTCGAAAACGTTTTTCGTCATGAACACTGCCTTTAATGCACAACGCTGAAGTGACAGTTATCCTGATTCTGGCGAGCCGGGGTTGACCGGCTGTCTCGGGGCCTGTTATCAGCCTGTTGTCACGGTTGTCGGAGTCATAACTATTGGTTTAACAACCTTTATATGACATGTCCTTACGTATATAAGCATATTGAATTTTACTCTACCCCACGCCGTACATTCCTTCAAACAGAGCAGTTTTATGATTGGCCGAAAATGACTAACAAGGGAATGACCAGACCTGACTACTAGAACTACCCGTGAAACCAGGTTTTTCTGATCGATTGAATCCCGTGTAGTCCCAAACCTAGCTGCCCGAGTAATAGTAAAAGAAAAAGTTGTGAGCGCAGAAGTTGCGAGCTCTGTGAGTAAAATAAATATCATCTGCCGGAAACTGCCTTTATCGCTTGAATCATCAAAAACGTGTCCCATACTCGTGTTCAAATAACCGCCCTGGGAAAAGTTTGGACAATTTTTTTTCTTGAATTTAATAGAAAACTTTTGTTATTATTTTTACTCGGGCAGTTAAAATAAGGGTTTTCACAAGTAGCCGAAAGGTGTCGATTAGAAAAACATGGCCACATGCGTAGTTCTGGTGGCCAGGTTTGGTCACTACCTAGTAAGAATAAGTTCGGGATCATGAAGGTGGAATCACACTTCCGCCGTCGCTATTATTCGCTAGTGCTTGCTTAGCCGGGAACTTTGTGCGCGATGAGTAAAGCGCTCTGCAGAGTTGCTCCGCGGAGAGTTCCGCTGCGAAACGGCAATGCTTGAGAACGGGGGATGCCACGCAGCGACAGGAAATGCTACGGACTACAGTTTTACAATAACGATATTTGCGAAAAATTGATTTTTATACAATTTTTTCGTTCGTTCTGGATCTTGCCGGACGATGTTTTCAAAAAATTCCGTCTGCTCAAAATTTTGTCAGACAAAATTGTTTCGATTTTCAAGCGTTCGAGTTTTTTTCGACAAAATTTTTTCATTTTTCGTTCGTTTGAGATCTGATTTCTCGAATTCATTTTACGAACACTTGTTCGATTTTCAAGACGATCCAACATTTCCCATTTCCATGAAGTTTCGAAAAAAAAATTGAACTTTGAAAGGAAATACGAAAAAAAATCTGGGGTTTCGATTACTTTCGAAATTCGTTCCTTCAGTCTCCGCAAATTCGCTCTTTCGGAATCTGTTCGAAGAAATGTTTTGATTTTTGTTCGCTCGAAAACGTTGCGAACAGAAAATCGTTTTCAAAATTGTCTGTTTTTGAAGTGTTCGTATTTTTATGCAACAAACAAAACATGGGGTCTGCTGCATAATCGAAAGCCAAATCGAGATGTACTGGTAATACATACGATGTGATCCACCGTTTTCAGCTTAAAGGCAGTGTTCACGATAAAATTCGTTTTCTGTTTTCCCGCCTATCGTGAATACGGCCCCATGCTGATTCCAATGATGTCTCTGAAATCGTACAAGACCTTCTAGGAACGGAGTTACGGTCCCCTCAAAAATTGAGCTAAGGAAACATAGTGGACGAGTTGTCCAAGGCTTGTAACTTCCGTCTTTTGCAGCCGATCTATGCGAGCTGACCTGAGTGAAGAGAGAAGCTGAGAATGAAGGGAAGAACGGGGCTAATGATTGGAAATCATCGCTCATCTGACGGTCTCGAGCATTCATTTCTTCACGTCGGTGTGTGTGTTTGTTGCGCTTTTGGGGTTTGCCTTGCGCTCGAAGTGGCAACTTCGGGCTGTTTCGGTGCTTTTCCTGGCTCGTTTTCATGCGTTCTTTCGACTTCAACGTTAAAGTGTTCCCCTCCGCAACCCATTCCTAGTGGAAACTAGAACAGATTTTTTATCGTGAACACTGCCTTTAAACGCAGTGGCCGCGATGAAATATGCTTGTCTTCTTTTCCTCTCTAAACCCTCTTCTGGGTTCAGTGCAGTAGGACCTATAGGAAAGAATCGTGAAAAAACCGCTGTTTTGCCCCTAAATTGAAGCCGGGACTTCCTTGTTTTTTGATGGTGGACGAGCCCACTCCACATCATCGGCATCGATGACCTCTAATATAAAGAACGTCAGCTGGCTTGAAATTGAATTTCAATCAATGAACATTGATTCATTTAGTCAAAAACATTGACTGAAAAGCTTGCTTTGATTGTTCAACTGTTTTTATTCGGTAAATTTGCATTTATTTCTTCCACTGAATGTCGATGATTTTTCACTGCTCGCCATGAGACTGCGATCTTTTTGGGCGGCGCTGTGCACGTGTATACGAACTGGCATCTTTGGGACCTAGAAACTCAAATTCTAATTTTCACCGCTCTTCCTCCATAGTTTTTCATTAGTTTTCAATCTAAGCAGATTTTCGTAGTTTTTTTTTCAATAACATTTTTCATCGAGACCACTGCCTTTAACTGATTACATAGAAACTAATACTCTTACGCGAAATCTCCTTTCAGCATTCTATCCATCATTTTTGAAGGAGTTCGTATACTTATGCAACGCAGGGTATTTCGACCCCTTCCCAAACCTCTAACTCGGCGACATGTCGCCGATCGCTGCAACTCTGCAGAGCCCTCGAAGTCACAATCCAGGCTCAGGGACGAAATTTGAGATTTCCACATAACTGTGATGTAGACCCAGCCCATATAATACCTGCCAAGAGCTAGCTGTCGATTCCTCCGAATAAGCGAGATATAGGGGGAAACCACCCTGGAGCGCCCACATCAGGAAGCCACTTTGGGACGCTTGTCCTGCGAACTTTCGAGCTTAGCTGCAGCGAGATGAGCTATGGTTTCTGATCGATGGCCCCGTTCTTCCCTTCATTGTACGCCTCTTTCATTGCTCAGGTCGGCTCGCATACATCGGTTGCCGATGGCGGAAGTTACTAGCCCCGGAAAACTCCTCCACCTTTCTTCCACAGCTCAATTTTCGAGGGGCCATAACTCCGTTCCCAAGGGGCCTTGTACAATCCCAGAGACATCAATGGAATCAGCATGGGACCGTTTTCAAGATAGACAGAAAAACAGAAAAACGATTCTGAGGTTGGACGACGCCTTCAATTAAGTGAATCCGAAATTATGCGTTTCCAACAGGCAATATTTAATCAGAGCGAAGTAAACTATGATCTCGACGTAACAGAAACACCGTTTGCTTAGTGCTGAGGTTAGGCATGCGATTTCCATACATATGCCTGAGTGGCGAGACAATGCTCCAGGGTTCCGTACCCTGAATGAACTGAATGCCTCAGGCAGCCCAAAAAACACAAATATTATTGACGCTCCTACCAACGTGAATAGGGCTGATTAGCCGTTGAAGAAGTTTTGACTATGTTCGGAGTAATCGAAGGAAAAGAATTGGTGCATTCATCTTGCTTATATCATAATTTAGGCTTTTTTGCCGTGATCTTTTGATTTCCTAACTGCGACAACACGTCCCTTCACAAGGTCCTTCGAACCTTCTCAGGAAAATGAAAACATGTTACATGTAGTACAAAGTGTAAGATACTTGAGACATTCGAGTATCTTACTTTTATATGGAATGTAACCTACACTTATCTTAAACGTAACATACACTCATACGACACGTAACATACACTTATATTTCATGTTGAATAATTAGAGCTGCAAGTTGAAGCTCGTTCCTTGAAGATTGGAGCTGCAAGTTCCAGGTTGCTGCCTCGGGTACGAATCAGTGAGCTTTAGGCTCTTTTGGACATCGACATCCCAGAAGCCTAAATCTTGCTGCTCCATAACTGAAGCAGCAATCTTGGAACCCACAGCTTCATATATAAAGCAGTGGGCTTGAGCTGCTTCAGAAATATTGTGTGTCGATCCCCCTGATCCTTCCCACGATTGAACCGAACCATGACTCAGAAAAATCAAAACATATTACATGTAATGTATAAAGGGCCTGAATCAATATACATGCAATACAAATTGGCTAATGTATATTACTTGCGAATTATCTCGACCCATGTATGTTACCTGCGATCTGCTGCCACATACTTTCGTCAATATATTTTACATGTAATATGTTTTCAGTTGCAGAAACTTGATACTTGTAACATAAGGGGTGATTACAATATACATGTAACATCTTTCGGTCAATGTAAGTTTTATGTGAATCGTACATATCTACTCAAGTATATTACATGTAGCATAAGAGTAACGTAATTTAAATATCCCCAGCAACTGGGGGCCCATGCCGCTCACCATCTCCAAATCTGCACATTGCACACGGTCGTCCCATAGGTTAGCGGCGACTGCAGATCTATTGAACTGACATTCGACCGGGTGGTCACTCACCCTTATCGTGTCGTTGGTCCCTCGCCCCTCATGCTTCCTGCTAATCGTGAGGAGGATTAGATGGATCGACATACGGTATTTTTCAAGCAAGCATAAGCCCACTGCTTCATGTATGAAGCTGTAGCTTCCAAGCTTGCTGCTTCGGTTATGTAGCAGCGAGCTTTGGGCCTCAGGGATGTTCCAAAGAGCTTGAGGGTTGCTTACTCGTATCTGAAGCAGCCACTTGAAATTAGCAGCTCAAACATTAAAGCATCGAGCTTCAACTTGCAGCTCCAATCAAGTTACATGAAATATAAGTGTATGCTACCTGTCATGTAAATGTATGTAACATGTAATATATATTTAGGTTACATGTCATATAACGGTAAGATACTTAAATGTCTCAAGTATCTTACACTTCATATTACATGTAACGTGCTTCCCTTTTTCTGAGGAGAAGCGAAAGATCAACGACTCGGCCAGGGCGAGTGAACACCCGATCGAATGCCAATCCAGTGAACCTTCGGTCGCCGTTAAGTTATGGGACGGTCCGTATGCTGTGCAGGTTTGGAAGAGGTGTTCAGCATGAGATCTCAGTTGCTGGAAATATATTACGAATTATGTTACACTTGAGTAGAGATAATTCACATGTAACTTACATTGACGGAGATGTATTACAAGTACACTGTAATCGTCTCGCATGTTACAAGTATTATGTTTCCACCATCGAAAACATATTACAGTCTACAGCAATGGATGTAGGACCTGGTGAGGTTGCAGACTCGTCTTAATATGCGGTAGTTTGTTAGTGGTCTCACTCATTTTTCCGAAACAGCTGTGATGGATCGGTGAGTCTGTGTTTTCACCGATATGACTACATCTGTGAAAGCAATGAAAACAGGTGAGAATGTGAGAGTGGAAACAAAAACTCACCGACCAATCCGTTATTTTGAAAAAATGAGTGATAACACAATCAGACTACAGTATGTTAGGAAAAAGAGTCTGCAACCTGACCAGGTCCTACTTTCATTGGTGTAGACTATACAAGTAATAAATCCTGCCGGGTGTATGATACATGCGACATTTGAACTGCGAACGAGGGGCCGGTATATCACATGCAACATACATCGGTAGAGATAATTCGCAAGTAATATACGATGGCCAATTGATATTACATGTATATTGACTCAGGCCATTTATATTGCATGCATACTGTTTTCATTTTTCTGAGTTTGTCTCTGTTCAACGAAAACGACCGAGTCATAGTCCGGTGAAGCATCAAGATCCGGACTGACCTTGACAGGCGAAAAACAGCTGACTAGCAGTATTCCAAGTCAGGTTAATCTCTGAATAGGTCATTTACTCATTCCTTTCACCAGAGGGAATACCTGTCACAATGCCAGCACTCAGCAATGTGATTTCACTGCTCGCCCTATCTTGGCGTTCCCCACGTGAGGCTGCTTCTCGTTATTTTTCGTATTGACGATCGAAAGCTACGCAATAAGATGCAAGGTCTTATCAACGTTTCGCACACCTTTTCTTCGCACAATCTCGGTTACATATTTGCTACTGGAAACGTATTCCCATGAGCCTTCTCCACTTCATCCATTCTTCATTTAGTTATTCATTTGCTTTATTTTATTATAATTGCTAGTTTTTGCTGATCCATTGTGAAAGAAGCGTCAGAATCTATCTAAACTTCAAAGCTCTCGCTGGAACAATTTACATTTCATTCAAGAAGCAAAAAGAGGTGTCTTGCTCTACATTACCTATTAAGAGCGATTTGAGTTCACTTCATAATCTGTTCATGTCAGAGCTTTCAGACCCTACAGTCTCTCACACGACCATGACCTCAAAGGCACAGTACATCCTCAGACATGAATTTTGTGGTTTTTATTTGATTGTGTAATAGACCCCTCCCCCTTCATAACACGTGCCAAGTGCGAGATCTCAACTCCTCCTAATGGGCGGAATATAAGCAACCACCACAGGCCCGACCTCCTTCGCTCACCACCGCGGACCACACTCACCCCTCTACCAGAATTGCGAACTCGATAGCGGCTAGATTAATTTATGAATTCCCAACGAGTCGTCGTTCTTCAGTCCATTACCGGACTGCCTCCTTATCCTGACTCGTTTTCGCGCAGTGATTGCGAATGAAGAGAAATACAGGCTTGAGACAACTCGTCCACAAGTTTTTCATCCTCAAAATGTAATCATCTTTGAGGAGCTACAACTCTGTTCATAGGGAGTTCCAGACAATTTCGGAGACACAACTGTGATCAGCGTGCGACTTTCTCCAAGATCAGCATAAAAACTGAAAAATTACTTCCTGAGTGTTATATGCCTCTAAGAAGGTCGCGATTTCAGAACTCAAAACTGTATGAATGTTTCTTGGGTGGATGCAAAGACTGAAATGCGCATTATCATCGGAGGCACGACGATCGCATCAGGTTCGGTAGAGATCAACGAAGTTGGGTGTATCGGTGCCAGATACTATCAGTGGCATTCAGACTGACCTTCCGAGCTATGCGTGAATACTGTGTACCACGAATTGCAATCGCGCACGCATAAGTTTTACCTCGGGGTCGCCAATTCCAACCTACGCAGCTCGCCCTATATCTCTGGTGTTATTAGGACTGGGCGAGCAGTGAAAACAATGACTAACTGTAGTCTGGAATCATGCCATGTGTTCAGCTTGAACGTACCAGCGGTAGATTTTAGTGAACAGTTCACAGTGTTCTTGGGTCGAATTCATATGTTCGTTGGGGTGGGGAAAGTGGTCCGAGAGGTGAAAGTTGCTTAGGATGCTCAAATATAATAAGGTAAATACAAGTTCCCTTCACACCTGCGCTGTTAAAAATGAACGTTTTCTTGGTCTTCTTTTTTGGAGTTTGACTTTTTTAGTTTTTAATATGAATTTTTGTAAGAAATCATTTCTTCCCAAGAAGTAACCGCCTAGTAAGATCCATAGTAAAATTGCTGAAGTCGTATAAATTTTTGTTGAGCTGTGCTGAAATCAATTTTTTGGCACGTTTCGAATGGGGCTTCAATAAATGTCGGGGTCTTGGCTCGCAACTTTTACGCCTCTGGAGATAGATATACAGTGAGTGCTGCTTGGAATCAACGTGAAATTTTGCGCAGAATAGTTTTAAAATGCTTTTCTCGCTCCTCCAGTCGATTTTGATTCGCGAAACGCCAATTTTCTCTCGTTCAGGCCTACTAAATTTGATAAAATGCTTTTCTCGCTCCTCCAGTCGATTTTGATTCGCGAAACGCCAATTTTCTCTCGATCACGCCTATTCAATTTAATAAACAAATAACGTTTCCATCATAACGACATCACACCAGTTAAGAGTCTACATATCCTTCTTATTTGTGCCAAAAACGAAAAAGAGACTTGGCTTTCTGTTCGAATGGCTATGGTAGACTGAAATATCGGTACCACTCCTATAGCCGAGGCTCGCTGTTTTCAGCTCATGTATTGAGTGGAATCGCCAGTAGTCCACGTGTACCTACGATGATCCCCCAGAGTTTTTCAGACGGTCTCAATCGGGACTTCATGCTAGCCAGTTTAGAACATTGATATTGTGCTGAGGGCGACATTGGTCTACTATGGTGTAGCCTGCTGGGATCTCACAATCGGTGGAGGACGCACACCAGCCACTGTAAAGCTTACACCAGCCATACTATGGAGCTATAGTATTGCTGGTGTAAGGGATTGAAGCCGCTGGTATGCGCGCCGCTGTTGAATGCGTGTTATGGATTGACAGCTCGCAACTGGTAATGGTTTCGGCAACGAAGACCGCGTATTCCATCCTTTCAAAAGGCTGGTGATGTGTGCAGTTGGTTTGTTGAATGTGTGTCACGAGTTAAGTTTCTGTCCCTGGCTTCTTAAGCGTAAGTTTGTTCTTCGTGTTGACCTCGCGTCCTAGATTGACGTAACCGTTCACTTTGTTCACGATTTCCATGGAGGAAGGCTGGTCCGTCGTTAATCTACTGGTTGACTCTAACCTGTCCTCCGCATACTCAACTCGAGGTCGACGACTCCGCACGTTTCATGTAGCTTGTTCAGCATCTGGTTCAGTTCTTCGGACATCTGTAATGTCGTTTAAGTTAGGAGTCCATCGTGCGCATAGAGGAAGACATAGTCTCCACTGACTTAAATATCTTCTTGTAGCCAACAACGCGAGGAACAACGGCAAATTGTAATCGCATTATCGCTCGATCAGCTGGAAACGTTGTGAGTGATTGATCCATACAGTAGAAACCTTCTGTGAATCCGGCTTCCTAACCTAGTTGATAGGAATCCATGATGGCTTCCAAAGGATTAAAAAGGATCTGAGGCGGTATTAAGTATCGAGGTGGCGCGCGCGCCAGAACAAGCGCAAACGCGCTAAGCGGAGGAGGGAGTGTGTGAAGAATGAGATACCGACGTGCATAGTAGCCCGAAATCAGTGATAGCGCGCGCTACCGTGATTCTTAATGCCGCCTCTGGGTGAAGGTTTTATTAGGAATTGACAACAAAGCGATGAGGCTATGGTCTCCGATATCCTCCTCGTCAACCCTATTGTGTGGTCTGTCTTGCTGGTAGAGAGGGAGATCGTACTGCATGCAGTGCGGTGTGGCCTACATGATCGTTCCCAGCAGTACCGTGAGTGAGACATTAGGAAGACTTCGCGGCTGTTCCACTCAAACAACTGCAGACCTCATGCAAATGGTGCAAAAACGGAATGGGAACAGTATGAGGACGTTCACATAATGAGAGCTCATTTTCTGAAGCTTGCGACAATGTTGAAGGTCCTAACAGAGATAGACGAGATAGAGCTAGCAATGCTGAGAATTTGAAAGTTTCGGATAATTCACGAGGGGTGAGGCGCCGTTCACGAAAAAAAAAACCGTGCCAATCTCATGTTTTAGCGCAGAATGCTACAATTTCTCTTGACACGCACGATGCTTGTTCTTGCAGTCTATAAGATCTCCGATTACAACGTGGCTCAGACAGTCGGGGGTATTACGTCGACACACTAGGGGTTGCACCCGCGTACAAGGAGATGAGCAGCACCCTCGCAGTAGCTACTGCTAACAGCAGGAGCTGCTGTCAAATAGCATTAGCTCCTGCTACTTGTTGTCGGATT
Organism: Aplectana chamaeleonis; assembly: GCA_029168955.1. Taxonomy (NCBI): domain Eukaryota; kingdom Metazoa; phylum Nematoda; class Chromadorea; order Rhabditida; family Cosmocercidae; genus Aplectana; species Aplectana chamaeleonis. The sequence continues at coordinate 224,126 of JAPDOI010000653.1, forward strand.
CAACCCCTTTTGTTTACCCTGGCACTCGTGAAATCAGCAGCACCCCCTCTATGTGGTGCCTGTTGACATTCCTCTCCATTGATATGTATGACACGAGTGAACACTGCAGCGCCCTTGTCTACGACGACGGCGGGTATATAAGGCGACCACTCTCACTGGAAAGGGAAGCCTCCTCTTTGTGAACCGTGGCGAGGATGATGTCCTTATTGCGAACCGTGGAGCGGCTTAACCCTAGGCTGCGGATCGTGACAAGGATCATACCCACACTGCTGGACGGAATGATAGCTTAAAGGCAGCATACACGCCCGTAAACGTGGTAGGGATAACTACGGAAAAAGAATGGTATGGCTCTGAACATAACGCTTACGCATTTCGAAGCGCCAAAAACTACCCTTTAATGACGCTATGCGAGTGAAAAGTCGGCCTCGCCCGTGTATCTGCGTCCTCCTTCAAAACCGTGTTGGGCCAATCCCACCGTCGTTGATGTACGTCGCCGACAGTGGGGATGGTCCAGCAACTCTGGTTTGGAGGATGACGCAAATACAGGGGTTGAGAAATACAAGGGGCGGGGCCCACTTTTTACTCGTGTTTCGTCACTGTTGGTAGTTTTTGACGCTTCGAAATGCGTAGGCGCTGTGTTCTGAGCCATACCATTCTACTTCCGTAGTTATCTCAACCACGTTCAAGAGCGTGTATGCTGCCTTCAACTGGAGTCTTTAGTGTTTTTGAGAGAGACTAAAACGGCTTTCGTTTTTCGTCTCTGCCCCTCAAACAACCCCACTGTACGGCGTGTGGGCGAAACATTTTTTCGATCAGTGGAGTTCGAAAAGTGGAGTAGTGCCCACGAGAATCCTGATCATGAATGATTTGAAACAAAAGTGCAAAACTATACATCGATCTTTCGGATTCGGTCAAAGCAAGTCAGCTGTGTTATCTGCTCGTATATACTGTTCTAGATGCTCATAGACCATAATGTGCACTGCACAGGTGATTTGAGATGAACATTAAAAAGGAGAGCGACCGCACTCGGTCGCGGTAGGACGAGTGACTGACGCCAAGCCGACCACGAGTGGGCCCGTACTTTTTTGGATTGCGGTATCGACTATACTTTGACCGAGTCGAATGATTCGAAAAATTATTCGATTGAAAAAGTCGACTTTGAATTATTCGAAAAGTCGAATATTCGAAAAAGGCTTATTCCCGAATTATTCGAAAAATCGAATATTCGAAAAGTTCAAAATCCCGAATTATTCGAAAAGTCGAATATTCGAAAAGCTTATAAACCTAAATTATTCGAAAAGTCGAATATTCGTAAACTTCAAAATCCCGAATTATTCGAAAAGTCGAATATTCGAAAACTCCAAAATTCCGAATTATTCGAAAAGTCGAATATTCGAAAAAAATCTGAAAATTTAAAAGTATAGTATCGACTGCACGGCGAGCTCTCACTAAGAGCGATAGCGTCGTGCTTCCGCGACATTATCTATTTTTAGACTGGTAGCCAAGTTATCAGGGCGTTGTGACAAATCATCAGTGACCATATGACCATATCTCTTCACTAGGGCAAGCTAAAGGAATCATGCGTATGACACCATGTGCTTACCGCCGCTAAGGCTTACCATGTGCTCTACATCATTTCTTATTTTTTAAGCTTGCCTGAGACTTGTCATGAAGAGCTCTCGGTAGCCGCTGATGAAATGAAATGACAGCACTAATTCACCGCTGAGACACTTTAAAACCGTGGTTTTCGGGTTTCCCATAGGCTCTTTGAGGCGTAGTCCTGACTTTTAAGCAGGACATTTTAGATAACTTGAAGGCAGTGTCCACGATAAAAATCCTTTTTGTAGTTCCTACCAGAAAACGAAGGTTTAGAGTCTGACTGTCTGAGTGAAGAAAGAATCATGAAAAACGCTGCAGAACATCCGAAATCAGATCTTCATCTTGAAAGCCACATTTCAGCGGTGGATGAGTTTCGCGGGCATGGGCCTGAAGTAGACAGCGTGGGAAAATGCGCCCCAATGCTAAAACTCAGCCGCGCTCGCGCTCCAATGCGAATTTAGAAGCGGACCAAACTGTTCCTCGGAAAACTCGACCGCGAGCGGACTTCGGAGCCGTAAGGAGGTCTTTCGGCCTCGTTTCGTTCGTTCTTTCGACCCCAGTGCTCCAATGATACCCTGATTTTTCGATTTCCCGCCAAAGACCGAGGACGAAATTCGTCGTGGACACTGCCTTTAAGCCTATGAAGGTAACGATCTCTTCAGCAGAGGGAAATTCTTTCAAAGCAATTCGAATGGCAAAGGCTGCCAGGAAGGGCTTTCAGTTGTTGTGGACCTCTAAGATTACATATCCATCAAATCCAATCTTTGACCATTTTGGACCACGATCCGTTTTATTACTTTTTTTCCTAGTCTTCTTGTGTTAGGGTGTCGCTACTGATAACAGGAGTTGATGAACTTCGAGGTATCCAGTGGGGTGGCATCACGTTGAAAGCTAGTACATTTCTCTGCTGAGAGTGAATATGGTCTTATCTTATCAGTGAACAGTGATTGAAATGCTGTCAAAATCTCTTGTTATTACAGAAATCAGTTATTTACATAGCAGCTTACATACAGCGATTTTGGCATGTTTTTCTCGTTTTATTTCTCACCTGACATTAAAGCTGGGAATTACTTGAACAGAGGTCGATCGCAGTCCAGAGGTTTCGTTTTTTTCTCTCCTCTCAAGAGATAGGTAGTGCCATCATGTTGGTGTTTCAAGAGTGGTCCAATGACTGCATTTCGGTGAGCACTCGAAGCAGTTTTTCATGTCCTAATTCACCCTTCAAACTGAAGTTGTACTGATGACGAATATAACGTCTGCATGGATGCTGAAGAGACTCCGCGTTCACTGTTTAAGGTTGGCGCAGACTCGGTGCCATATGCTATGTATAACATAGGCGCGCCGGGTTTTCTCAACCTCCAATGAGGAACGCAACGTTTCTTCAGGATCCATGCCGATGTTATATGTACGCCAACGTTCTGAATTCCTGCCTATCTCAGCGTTTCTTCTTAATGTTCTATGTTTTCAGATTCGAGAAACTTCGAGAATCGGACGTTACCCTACATACATCTTATAACAGGAAGGCACATGACGTTAAAAGTGCCGACCATCACAATTGAGCCAGATGATCCTTTGAAAGAGCCTGTCGATCGTGCTTCAGCATCAGAAAATCCTAGGGTAAGTATAGAAGTTTTCCATATGAAAAGTATTGGGTTTGCAGGAAACTTACGGGTAACTTTACCCTCAAGGGTAGTGGGTGCTTAAGGTGAAAATAGCTTCTGCGCTTCTGTCAAAAAATTCATGTATGGGTTAGAGCTTCATTACAGGAAAAGTGAGATCTGTTGTTCAACAAAACAGGACAGTCAAGAAGAGCAAGTAGAGAACCGTGTCTTCGGAGAGGGATAAAAAAGAAAAAAAACATCAGCAAAGCAGGATAACCTATGCGACGCAGCAAAAACTACCGAGACATCAGGCGTGGAGTTGAATGTGTCAGTGGCCGCTACACATAATACGTTTTTCCTCACGTCTAGATATACTTGCGTGTTTGCAACTTTGTGCATTGCTACGGAAAAATGCGAAGACTGTGAAGAGAGAGGGCAAACGCGGTCGGAACGCTCGAAACTTGGTGTGCTCGTTCTTTGCGCTCCTTCGGTCCTAATGTTTTCTTTGCGCGTGGTCAAAACGACTTTTGTAAGCTATCGGTACTAAAGTGGAACAGTGCGCGCGTTCCTTCTTAAAGGCATCGTACACGCTGAAAATCATGTTTCGATTTTGAGCGTTTTTGTGTTGTTAGCCTCCTATAGTGACTAAAGGTAGCGAAAAGCCCGCTCAAAAACGTAAACTTTTCAAGAAAAAACGTTTAAAAAAACTTCTGAAAATCATTTGAAATTCGCGCCGGCATCGACTCGGGATAGTTACGCGGAGGGCGCAAGGAACAGTTCTACAAATCGTTCATTGGCGCAGCGTTGGAAGCAATTCACCGAGGACGCCAATCTGCACATCGTCCTCGCTCGTTGTGTGACGAGAATTTTCCAGTCGATAATGCCACTTTCGTCCGACGGTGCGTCAGCTTACAGTGGCATGCCCTGTACTTAGCGACACGACGTTCTGCCCAAAGATTGCGAAAGTGCCGAATGACTGACGGAAGGGCCGACCCCTTTTGACGGAATTCCTCACTTTCCACTTCCTCTATGCTCACAATGGCCCGTTTTTGAGCAGCCAAGCTCGTTGTACGTTCTCACAGGGGCCCGAGGAAGGGATCGAGCATAAAAAATGGAAAGTGGATTTCAGCGCGTACGATGCCTTTAAATTGTGCCCAAAGAGGGCTTAGGTGCCAAAGCACGAAGAGGTGGACGAAATGGGAAAGGACGAATGACCGATGTTGGACGGCACCGATACTGATCGCTTTCCTTTCTCACCGCGATCGATAGGCAAAAACTTCATGTGCCTGAGCGACGTAGAGGCAAAATGTCAACCAGCCTTGGTGTCGCACAGTCCTTCTCAGACAACGTTGCGGACCTAACTCGACGCAACACAGGATCGAATACGGAGTTAACGGCTATCAAACTGCTTTTTTTGTGCGCGGTCAGCCATGAATTTGCTCGCGGTCGGTACGTCTGGACAAAAATAAGATCATGAATTTAATTATGAATTTTAGTACAAGTACGAGGAGCCTGTGAAGAAAAATGGACACGTGCGGGTGTTATTTTCTCTGTCTGGTAGTGACAGATGGCATTCCCATTAGTGCAGCCAAGGAGATACTGGGTAGAGATACTTGAACTTGAGTAATTGAAATGGCGACGAGCTCTTCGTACCACACTGGACAGTGCATGGGTTCACTGATGCATTCACAGTTCAGCACGCGGTCAGTCCGATGTGTGTGACTGCTCGTGATCAACCGGATCTCAGAGCAGATTTGTTCACGGTCAATTCTAAGGCTCTGTCCATACGTGGTGGGAACGCGCGCTCTCGCTGTTCTGCGCTCCTCAACGCTCCCTAGCGCTGGTAGGTGTTCGGTGCACAGAGAGAGAGAGAAGCAAACACCTCCTGCCTCGTGTTGATTTGATCGAGTACGGTTGACCTCGTGATCAATCAATCAAGTCGAATCCTTGGCTGCTCATTTGCCACGGTTTGTGACAGCCGTGTTCGAATCATGAGACACGAAAGCTTTAGTTTTCAATTAGACTGTAGGCTAAATGCTCTAGGGACAGAGTAATAGGCTTGAGCCTAGCTGATTCTTTCCTGTAGCTGACGTGAGCGAAAGGCAGCCAGCGTAAGCGAGCGAGATCAGGCGTGAGCGCTCGATAACGAGCGTAAGCGCGAGTCAGCGGCTGGCAAATCGTGTGTTAATGATGCCATCGATTTTGCGTAATCGCCCGCTCTCGCAACGTATGGACGTTGCCTAATTGGAGTTTTGTGCCAGGTATGAACGGTTCCGCAGTGTGGTGTGTTCTAAAAGCCAATTTCTGTGTGCGTTAAGTCCGCAGGCTTGTCTGAGTTATCGCCGTTGCCCCCTTTTAAATTTTAGCACCTCAAGGTTAACACCCCGAAGCAGCGCCTTGATCACCAATCGTCGTGCTTTCACCGATGTGAGATGACACGACGTGGCGCAGCGGGACTGATCAAGGAAAGCTGCCTAATAATGGCTTTCGTGTAGATAATAGGCTTTGACTCCGAAGGCCAGGGAAATGTACATCTTTCGAAAAACGGCTCCAGTTGCTTCTGAGGAGTTTATAGTTTCTGGTCCCACCCGATCAAAATTGAGCAAAAAAGGGCCACTGGTCGTTGTGACACCGTCTATGTGCACGAGGAAAGGCATGCTTAGGTTGGGACACGGACCTCAAGGTTAAGTAAAAAGCTGTATGCACCTAATAGAACAACATCGAAGACCCCATTATTTCTCGATGAACAAGTTTCAGGTGTCGTTCTTCCTACCAGATGATGACAGTGTTGCGACAACTTCAGGGGAGACTGATTCAAACCCAAGAAATAGTTTGTTAGTTTCATAGTACTGGTTTCTTCTCATGAGTTTCCTATAACATTTGAATATTTCACAGTTAGTTTAGTTAATTGATAGAATCACTGGTTTTTATCATACTCGCTTAGTTTTTCAAACTCAATATCAACTATTCAAACTATTTTCTCATCAATATTTACATTGACTTTTATCAATGATGCAGTTGCACACTTATTTCATAGTCAGAGCTTTGATTACATTCCTACGCAGTTCCATTAATTTACAGTTTTGCTGTTGCATAATTTTAAAACAGATATGTGATCAAAGGAATAGTTGAGTTAAATGTGTAGGATTCTAGAAAAAAAGATTCTCGCAAACTAAAAAATTTAAATGCATGCTCAGTAAAAGACAGTACCTACATATGAGCGATTCAACGCCCGAAAGGCTTTTTAAGAGAGAAAAATATGAATATTGAAAATGTTGATACATTTGCAGAACTCGCTGCGGCTAAACACGCACTGATGCCATTTCTTGGAATTTTCTGTTCAGACCCTCAGAGATAAATGAATGGCATAGTGAAATAAAGAGTTAATTGTTTTTCTGCAAGCTATAAAAGTTGAATGTTCATAAACATCAATCGTGCGCTGGTGCGGAGCGGAGGTTAGAGCATTCTACTCACAGGTATGATGCCTGTTAGGATATAATTGGGAAGGGAATAGTTTCAGCTTTAGTTTACAGATTGTTATACAGCACACACGGCGTTGTCCAGCTGCATACTGTTTAGCACACTGAAAATTCAGGAGCTTTGCGAATTTTCGGCCAGATTCCAAGCGTTAATCAAACTTTCCCGTTTCAGCAGAATTATATTCATGAGTGAACTTGAGTTCACGTAATAGATACCAATCAATGATGAACAGTGAAATCCTGTCTCTCTGGCGTCATTCATTTGTTACACCAATCTTGCAAAAAAATACAATCTTGTACTGACCCGGAAAGTTATATGGCAGCGAGTATTCTTTCGAGAGTATTTCCCTTATAGGACTAAAGCAACACTTCAGGAAACGTTATCTAGATTATTAGAGCGTAGACAATGTCGTAATGTACATACTACTACATCTAGTACTGAAACTTTAGCGGAAACCCGTGTCGAAGATAGTAAGGGTGGTGAGCGCAGCCCTCGGGTCACGGCTATTGGGGGCGTCACTCTGTCCCAAGATTCGCTCTCTGTGCTGGATTTGGCTCTAAGTTTTGGTCCTAGTCGTACTTTGTGCTGTAACTTGTCACGCAAGACCGTTGTTAGGCTGCAATCGTTACATGACCGTCTGCGGCACCGAGCGAAAAGCGAATTACTAGCACCTAGACCTAGTAATGCTGTTAGCACTGCTTTGCCAGCCCCCACCGTTTCCTTCCTCTTACCTTAGCCCTAAAGATCCTGACATTGTGGTTGACACCAAGTTTCGGCTATTCTCGACCTCATTACTTACAGTGTTGCGTCGTTATTCTGGAACTCGGGTGCAATCCAACCTCACTATTGCGCAAACACGGGGACAAAGGCAAGTTCGGGATCTAGCGGCAGCTGGCACCATAAAAATCAATTTCAACGACAAAGAAGGAGAATTTGTGGCTCTCTCGCAGGATTAAGACCGGGCTATAACTCGCTTACACCTAGGAGACCGCTCTATGTACGCACCTCCCACCTCTGAGGTGTTTGCTCGGCAATACCGTCGCATAAATAGGAAATGGAGCGAAATTATCAATGCAGTCAAGTTGCCTCGTAGCACAGCTGCTCGTCTTAAAGTGACCTATCCGTTTGCTCCGTCTTGTACCCTCTATAAAACAACGTAATTCACATCAATCGAGGCGCGAGCGGCGCGCGCAATGCCTCAGACTCCGTCTGCCCTCCGCTCTCTCACTGTCTCTAACCTCCGCTCCGCGCCAGCACGCGTAGGGAACATGTGAATTTCGCCGTTTTATAGCCTGTACACGCTCATCAATACACACAAATTGTCCGCAGAAAACAAACACAGCTGACCCATCAGTTTTCAAAATTAGACCCAACATAAGTAATCTCGGCAGCCCCACAGACCGAGTTTCATGGTTCCTCATCACCATTCTTGTCCAGCTCTTCAAATTTCTATCCGCACACCTCCCTTGTACCGGTAGTTTCCTCCAAAAAAAACTGGCTGACGGTAGATTGGGAGACGGTTTTGTCATGAAGTCTTCCGATGTAATATCTTTGTAACCAATGTTTCTAATGATTGCGCTTTGCAAGCGGTCTCTGAAATTTTTGCGGAATATTATCAATCCTTTCGGTCTCTCTATAGCTCAAGTAATGCCTTTGCTCAGGGAATGCCTCAATTGCAACATTTTTCGATGGTCAGGGGAATATTTCAAACAAATTAAGGGGCTGGCAATGGCACAAAGGTTAGCGCCTGATTTAGCAGTGGCTTTCATGTCAAAAGTAGAACTGCCAGTTTTAGATCGCCACCCAGCCATCTACTGTCGTTATATCGACGAATGCTTCACAGTGTGCCTTACTCAAACCGGGATGGACACCTGTTTTGATCTTCTAAACAAGCAATCGGAACACATTTAATTAACAAGGGAGATGCCGTCGGCTGCTGGGTGGCTGCCTTTTTAGAATGCGCAGGTCAAACTTTAAGGGGATCATACAAAACACAATGGTGCAAACCAACAAGTAAAATTATCATTGATCATTTCAATTCGGCTCACCACCAAAAAGGCTATTATCAGAAACATGTTCCGTCTAACACCAAAAAGGCTACTATCAGAATTATGTTCCGCACAGCCATCGCAGTATCCTCAGATGGCGCACAGAAGACAGCCTTGGTGAAACAGAAGCAGCGCATCGCTCAAAAAATATGGCTATCCTCCTTGAGGTTCCAATCGTTTTAGGCGGCGACCACCCAGAGCGAATAGCGATGTCGGGCAGCCGTGAAAAATAGGATTTTGTGCTCCCTTTATTTCTGATGAGCTAAGCGCGGCTATACGCTCCTGCGTTCGGAGAGCAAGCCTCCAGGACATGGTGCAGCCGAATGAGATTCGTCCCCAGAACCTTTAGGGACAATTGGTCAGGAGCCGCATGTACGACCGCGCTTGCACAACGGCATCTTGGGCAATTAGCACATATGGAAAGGAAGGCGGTTGTATGAACACAGGGGTGGTCTATCTGATAACATGTAATATGTGTAGAGAGGAGTATGTGGGAGAAACCAACAGGTTACTTTGTGTAAGGATTAAAGAGCACTTGGATGGCTTCAAGAATTCGAAGGTATTCACTACTTTGGGGGAACACCGGGTGCGCGTTTACGAAAACAGCTGTTTCGATGTAGGTGTTGCGATCCTTGCACCGGAACCAGATATCGCTGCTCTGCTCGCAGATTTCTAGAGGCGTTCTGAATGGATTCCAGAAACCCAAAAATAACAGAAAGGACGAATGTGTGGCGATCATCCAAGGACTGTCCCCCTTTGTTGACCTTTCTTTTGTAAGTTCTGATCTGCCTTTGGGCTTGATCGGCCTTCGGAAGGCTAAGGAGGTGGGTGGCCTACTGTGGTTCCGCTCATTCACCTGCCATCTGAGTTCAACTGGGGGTGTCTGGCGGGCCTTGGTCTGTTTTCTGAAGGTTAGTACCCTAAAAATGCCTTACGACGTTGTTTTTTGCCTATTTTTATTTGAAACGTTCTCCTATTGCTGTGAAATAGTGCTTGGTCGGTTAAATCCTTATGTATCCTTCGCATTCCATGCCCCGATGAAGGATAAAACGCCGAAACATCTCGGACTATTGCTCACTCAAGAACTACTGCAGTACCATATCATGCCGAGAATTATTGAAAGTGGAACGTGGAATTCTTTCACTGTTCTGAAGGATTTTGAAAAAAAATACTGAATAAAATTAATAGTTACATCTTGTGTCACTTCTGAAAAGAAATCGTTTGATACCATCGTGGAAACATGGTTTTGTAAATGGGAGGTCAGTACTCAGCAAAAAAAGTTCTACCCGAAATCCTGGAAATTCGAGAGCTTTACCACTCCTTTCTGGCGGAATTTCTCCCAAAAGGATTCGTAATTTATTCGTAATTTGTTAGAATTTTCTAGTAATCTGCCAGAAATCTTCAGCATTCTGCCAGAATCTATACCCAAAGCTCCAGCTGTTGATACGGCTTATTAAATCTTAATACATACAATCATACTCATGTACAACTGTATGCACAGACCAAAATTCTCGGGCTTCAACCCACCTGTCCGCTGGGACAGTAGAGGCACCCATCGAACCGAGTCTTAGTCTGTCTGTACCATAATTCCCATCTCTCACCCCCAATCTTGAAGCGACGAGCCAACTTTTGACGTCAGCAGACGGCGCAGCGTATATGCTGTGGGTCAACAATGTCATTCAACATGCGCGATCAGCGGCCTTGTCCAGCAGCAGTGCGCTATCAATGGGGCCGTTTCAGAAACTAAAGTTCAAGAGCACACCTTACAATAATGATTACGGACGATTCATTATTGTGTTATATCTCACCCTAGTTTATAATTACTCACTGGTTAGTGGTATAAAGTCATTGTACTTGAACCTTCGGTCTGATTTAGATTTTTTTCTTTACGCTTCAACACGATTTTTTCTGATGTGGCAACGTCAGTCCTACACTCTCAAACAGAAATCTCGAAAGTGTCTGCCTCACAAACCCAATCTTACCTTAACTTCAACAGCAGCGCCCTGATGAAGCTTTTCGAAAATGTATAACATGGGATTCTCAATTCTAGAAGAACAATAATCTTTAGGAATTTTTCAAAGAAAACCGAGACAGGTATTTGCAAAAACAAAAGCAAGTCATTTGGTTACCAAAATTTTTCTCTGAAGCTAGTGTTTTCCCAGAATTATTTTTAAATTGAGTTTGTTTTTGAGAATTTGTGAACGATTTTTTGCAAATTGATTACTGCCGCAGTTATTGCATTATGGGCAGCAGCTAGCTATAAAAATTTGATGTGAGGCATCATGATATATTATCCTTTTATTAAACTCTGAGTTGGCGATAAAAACGATTTTTGAGCTATCTTCATGAAAATGGTGGATGGTAATTACAAAAGTAAAATTAAGTGAGAATAAGCGAAATTTTTTTGAGAAAACGCCTAAAAACAAGTCCAGACTGTTAGTTACAGGTGCCCGCAAGCCCCCTTTAATTAACGAGATTTTCATGCATGCTTGTTAATCCATGATTTATTTTGCTCCTAAAGTAGTCAGTAGTCTCTTGAAGTGCCTAGCAATTACTTCAGAAGCGAAATGGAAAACGGAAAAACAGGAAATTATAGAAATAACGATAATTGGAAGCGGGCGGATACCAAGCGAAAATTTGTTCCTGACCGTCTTTTCTCCAACTTTTTTTTACTTTGTGATGGCTGGATCTAGATTTTCACTAGGACAGCACAAAAGCATTTTTTACTGCAAACCTTGCCTTTGAGTCATTTATCAATCGTCTTTCCAGAAATCGCTTCTCGCCTCTAAAAATTTCGGAAAAAAACATTATACAAACACAATCTGCTCATAAAACCTAAGTTTTAATGAACAAAATCACGGATCAATCTTGGGTTGAAATCATTCATCGGGAAAAAATTTGTGAAATGAACAGAAACTTTTTTCAAAAAAGCAGGTTGGTAAATTCTTGACATCCTATCAAACGCTTTCAATAATGTTTCCTTGGAGGCGAGATGCTTTCAGTTTTGTAAAGTCGTCAGAGACAGTAAGCTTGGCGGTGCTGGGTGTAGAGTATAATCGTTCTCTAGACGGCGGGCAGCCGCTACGAGTCCGGGGTTGCTCGTGTCGAGCTTTGCGTGCCCCCCATGGAAAAAAACCATTGATATGGAGGAGTGTTTTATTTTCCCTCGGCCAGCACTCTCTCCTCATCTCTCTTTTCCCGTTCTTTCCTTTCCATCCTCTTTCCTCCTATTTTCATATGTGAGAACTAATTTTGAAAATCGGAAATATTTTGTTTATCTCCCACTTTTAGGACGATTTTCGTTCAGGAAAATGCCAGTGATTTAAGAAATTCCTCTTTTTCTATGATTTCTAAACCTTTCTCTATCATGTTCTATCTTCTCATTGCTTTCTCATGTAGTGAGTTTGCATTCACCGATTCAAAATTGTTGTGTATTATTTGTGTTTCAATGTAAATATGTTTCCTGTGTAATGTATGAAATTTCTTTTCCATGTTGAAATTCACGCTGCGCCATATCGACAGTTTTTTTCGCGCAACCCCGGATTCGACGCGGCTGCCCGCCGTCTAGAGAGCGACTATAGACGTAGGCGGCCGTGTTGCGCGTTTAGAGCGGATCGAAGGTGACTGGAAATCGGTTTTCTAAGTGTCACCAAACAATTCCCTATTAATTGAAATTATTCTCATATGATCAAGTCCGGTAGATTAAAATTTTTTTCAAAACGGTATTCGAAAAGTCAACGGCGAAACACCTCTTAACTAATTCTTCGGTGGCTTCTCATCTGCTCCATTTGTGCAGCGCAGCCGGACGCGTCAATTTGACCCGGCTCTGGTCATCCTTCATGCTGGGGAAAGACGATATCTCACTGGCTTGCATTTGTTCATTTCTAACTGAGTTTGTTCCGAGATAGATGTAAACAAGCTTGCGATTATAAATTTAAAAAATAAGTTTGAATTTATGAAAACAGAAATATAAAGAAACAAGTAAAAGTTGCCATCAATATTTCCGAATTTCGATTCGTGTGTAACTTCATAAAGTTTAATAGATAAAATTATGATTTAAAATACTAACCATGAAGTCCTGAACGCGTGTCCTGATATTCTGCACACTTTTCGAGAGATCCTTCTCATTTCATGTGAAGTCTTGCACACTTCTTGTCAGGTCTTGCACACTTCATGTCAGGTCCTGCATACTTCCTGTGAACCAATATACACTTCATGTGAGGTGCTGCACACTTTCTACGAGGTCCTGCTCACTTTCTGTGAGGTCCTGCACACTTTCTGCGAGGTCCCGCACACTTTCTGTGAGGTCCTGCTCACTTTCTGTGAGATCCTGCACACTTTCTGCGAGGTCCCGCACACTTTCTGTGAGGTCCTGCTCACTTTCTGCGAGGTCCTGCACACTTTCTGTGAGGTCCTGCTCACTTGCTGTGAGGTCCTGCACACTTTCTGTGAGGTCCTGCCCACTTTCTGTGAGCCAAGACACACTTCATGTGAGTTTTATGCAGCTCGATCAGGACGAATTTCAAATTTACGGGAAGTTTAACACTAGTCGCTTGGAAAAATCACTCTACCAGAAATCGCATTTTTTCGGGCGGATTACGTTGAATTTCGAGAAAATTCTGGTACAATTTCTGGTAATTTATTGGAATTCTGGCAGAATTTCTGTCAGAACGCTATCTAGACGTAATTCTGTGGTAAAAAGCAGCATTTACCACTAGGTAGCGGTAATTCTCCCGTAAATCAGCTGTAAACCGCCAGAAAATTTTCTGCTGAGTAGAGACAAATTTGCTCGAGTGCTCAGGCATGTATTCAAGAGCAAACATCAGATAAATACATCTTCGTCGTCAACAAGAGCTGCTGTTTTCTGCAGCATATGCTGCCAACGTGTGCTGGGGTTCAATCACTCGTTATCGACAGCCTGTTCTGCAAACGGAGAAAGAATTCAGACTACCACCCTCTTTAGAGGTGTTGGGTATGATCCTTGTCACGGCCCGAGGCTAGGAGGCCAACTTCGCCACGGCTCGCAACAAGGACATCACCTTCGCCATGGTCCACAACGGAGAAACTTCCCTCGCGATGGACCATGGGGACGATCCCCTCAGCGTACAAAATTGATCTCCAAAAAGTGACGTCGTCCGTGAGACTGGTAGCCTTATATGCCCGCGACCGTCGTACAAGAGGATGCTGCAATGGTCATTCGTATCAGACAAATCAATGGAGGAGTGTCAGCAGACACTAGGAGAGGGATAAGTACGCCCATGCCGATCACTTTCTTCGCAGGGCTACCGTAACCATTCTTGAACAAAACATGATAACGAACGATAACACACGCTCATAACATGAGGTGTATAAAAAAGCAGAGGAGCGGTATGCATTCATTCACTTACCGCTCTCTTCGAGAAGCCACTGGAAACAGGGGTGTGCGGAAATTCTCAAAATTTCAGAAAACAGAAAGTCCAGTTTGTCAGAAAACAGCAAACAGAAAACAGAAAGGCCAAAATGGCCAGAAAACAGAAATCAGAAAATTCTCGGAAAATCAAAACGTACATAAATATGCATGTCTATAAAACTGTCTAAAATGTTCCTTTCAATCTAAAATGACATTTGTTTCAAAATTCATCACATGGTTTTCGCGAACTTCTTTATTATTTCTTGGGGATACGCCAAACACTCTGCCAAACGTTCTAGAGTTGTCTCTCAGGGAGGCCTGCTACGCACACTTCTCCCTCGCAGCGCTAATTTCATTTTGTCGCGATCGGTGACTCATTGTGGTGAATTTATCGCCGTATTCGCGACAATGGTAAAGTTACCGCGAAGTCGACGACGCTTGGGTATCTAGTAGGTTTGGTTCGAAATTCTCGCCGCGTAAATGTCACCTTTCCAAGGACGCGCACCTACATGGACAAGATAAGTGTACGACACATTCTTGGGGCAGGATTCAGATATCAACATCAAAGCCGGTTCAATTACCCAAGCTTGAGATAACTGGACCCCGCTCAGCCTCTGGAAGCTTCGCACGTCCACTGGCTGCACCTCGGCCTTCATGCTTATCGATGAGCATGGTAGGCCTTGAGGCTCTTTGACAGGCATGTTAGGCTTTCATGATTTCGGTGCTACAATCGCCCTCAATATTCAATATTATGGTGAATTTGGTGAAGGTGAAAGCGATTGTCGTTTCGAGCGCGCTATTATGGCGTAATGCGCGACAAACGCCCTTCAATCTTCTCGCGATACATTTTCACCACTGAGGTGATAATAGCGCGAAGATTTCAGACTTCAAATTCACCTGTAGATGATCAAGTCATTTTGGTCAAAGCAAGTCGCAAAGGTGTGGCAGAGCATTCGAAGTAGAACGTGTTGGACTTACACAAGAAATTGGAAGGCCAGACGATGTTCATGCCAGAGTTATTAACTTATTTGGCAAGCCTGTAACCAATATATCGATCACGGATGGATAGCAGAGTTGGTTGGTTTTTTGGCGCTCGTGTATGGCAGCAACAGCGCTTCATGCCATTACGCTACAGGGGCAGAGTCGGCTTCAAGAAATTGAATACGTCAATAAGTTTTTCTTACTAAGGATTGAATTCCAAAGGAGAACATCCTTCTCACTTCAAGGTGTGGTTTGCCTATGACGCAAGAAGGAAGGATTATAAGTGAAATTAGCGATTTCCGGGGATCCATAAAGTGCTTCTCCAGAAAGAGTATCTAGTGTTAGAGTAAATACTTGATGCACCCAATTTACCAAGACATAGAAACGCAAATAAATGTAGCTTAATCAAGGAAATGGTAGACTCTGCACCGAACTCGCTAAAATTGCCTCTCTCTACGAGTTCGTTCCGACATATCAGTAGAAAGAATCTCAAAAACGGTTCTACATCATAACCGTCATCCAGCTCTTCCTGATGAGACCCATTTTATTCTTCAAGGCTTGTGACTGTGGAACTGCGCAAAAGCTATCTGCCACAAACGTGATCACCCTCGCAAGTCACCGCGACTTATCATTCATTGGAAATAGATTAGTTACTGATATTTCTGATTTTTTTCTGGTTTTGGCCAGTTTTTCAGAAAACAGCAAACAGCAAACAGAAAGGCTAAAATGGCCGGAAAACAGAAAACAGAAATCAGAAAACAGAAAATTCCGCGCATCCCTGACTGGAAAGTGGCTGAGGAGGTCGAAATTGTGCAAGCATGTTAGTTGGCTGTTCTGCTCATATCCATGCTGACACTTGGAAAATTTTTAAAGGAGGGTTACGGTAGCCCTGTGGAAAAAAATGATCGGCAGGAGCGTGCTTGTAGGAGAGGGGACTGCCGAACTCACGCGTGCCAAAATGAACAAAGGCGTTGTATCCGAGCACGAGCAGCTGGAGCCGCTGCCAATTAGCTGCAGGTGTGCTGCCGATCTCTTTGCACCCGGGTGCAACCCCTATTGTGCCGACGTACTACCCCACGACTGTTTGAGTGTGTCAGTCAATGGACACGTATTCTTGATGAAAGCAGTGTATGAGACGTAATATACTTATAGTTAGATTTTGCTAAAACTTTCGATAAGGTGAGTCATCCGAAATTGATGAATAATATCGAAAAACTGCACTTTTACTCACTGGTGTGTGACTGGATTGAGTCGTATCTAAATACTCGGGGTTCCAAGTGAAGACCAGATACTCATTTTCACCAATTTGGTTCTGGTACTGCTGTACAATCATGAAATGGACTTCTCCATTTACATCTCGAATGTCTAGAGAGAAGGATGTCTTGCCATCTTTCAATTTTTCAAGGCGATGTCCGCTACAAGCGTCACCACGCTATTGAAGGCCTACAAAACTTTTTTTGATTGATTGTGGAATGCGGGAAAACACTTTTTATTCTATGCAAAGGGAAGCATATTGAGACTTTAGAGAAATATTCGAACAATTTCCTTAAGGAAACTTTTTCTTAGAAACGGCTGGATAGTGTATAGCCGAGTCCCAATATTCGAAGCAAGAAATCGTTTATTTAGGCTCACTTAGCTGCAGTCAAAGAGAATGATTTTTGATGTTCCCATGGTTTACATACTTTTGCTTCTCGGGAAACTCCCTTCACACAATTTTTTCCGGCTAACTCATATATTTCTGGGGAAGTTCCCGAGGACAATAAACCTGATTTTGTCGTTATCACTCGTTCGAGTTGACAGGGGCGAGACGTCCCCTTCTGAGAGTATCGTTCCCCTCCCCTCGGATTATGCACAACGAATGACGCTCGAAACAGTCGACTCGGGGGAGAACAAGGAAAGTTCGCTCTACGGTTATTCCCATGACCTTTCCCCTAGCATGGTGAACGCGAAAACAAAGCCGTAGGATATACGGTGAGGTAAATTGGCCAGTCTTGAAGTGGTCTCTCACTTCGCATGTTGAGGGGCAGATCTGCCACTCAACGATTGTGTGAGGTATCTCTGTCCAGATTGCAGGGTAGATGATGAGCTCGTTTTTAGCCCTTCGCCAGAGGTGAATATTTTTGGCCCTATCCCGGTTTTCCGCATACAGAAAACAGTTGAAAACAATGTGTTTTTGCAAGCTGATTTCTGACTAGTCAATGAACAACGGGTGTTGGGTTGCGACAGCATGAAGAAGACCGGCGAATGGGAGAACAAAGGAAGATCGGCTAGCCGAAGGCCCCCTCCGCCCCCACTCGATTCGGGAAAAGTTCCCCAGTTGTTTCGAGGAAAGTTCAGTCGTCGTTCTCGGGAACAACCCCACCAATGTCTGAGCACGCGGTGGAGACCTCGGTATAAAATAGACTCACTCATCGTATCCACGCCACGATGATGTCAAGTTGTAATCGACGCAAAAGACTATGCAGCACGGTATTAATCATCTTATTTCCAAGTACAACTGTATGGTTACGTTTGAAAGCTTAGGACACTTATATTAAAACGATTTTGTCTAGCTCCAAATGCGTGCTGTTTCGGTTTTTCTCACTAAATTGAATGTTATTTTTTCTCTCCTGAAAATTTAGCTCTATTTTGCTTTCTTCCGATAGTTATCAGTTTTGATATTCTATACGAGTTTGGTGGAAAATCATACAGTTTCAGCTAAGTTATTCGTTGAAAACCAAAATGTGATATCTTTTTGTCCAGTACTGTATGTTGTAACAGCCCGCTCCTTCCTCCGCCCGGCCCGAGATGAGCGAGAAAAGCAATACTTCCATCACTGAAGAGCTTCGGTGTTAGCTAGCGATATAAATTATAAGCAGGCCGGGGCGTAATTATTTCCGACATTACAAATTCCAGTAGGTGAAAATTAACCATCGCAGTTTAATTCAGGTTAACACGTTCAGGGTGGACTGCATGTTGCGACTGGTTCGGACAAAATATTACTGCTTTGAAATGTAGTGTCAACTTGCTGTATTTGTATACCTCATCTTTACACCTTGGTGGTCCATTTTCACTGCGCGTCGCCGCCGTGTGGACCACATCTCAACCTGCTCGACCGATCCCGAGCAAGGAACAACAGGGATGGCGATTTTCTGGAAGCCTTCGCTCGGTGCAGAACGTCTTGACTCTGAATGAAAATACAGAGTTCCATCTTGTGGGAAGACGGCGTAGAGGCCGGCGACAATCACGTGGTAACCAAACTGTTGTACGGAAGCTTCATCGGTCATCCATGCGGCGCAGCACGTGTTCTGTCCGTCGGTGTTTGGTCTGAGCCATGAGAAGGAGAAGATCCATTGACTGCGACTGCTTCCGAGGATAAGCACTGCGTAGATCAGCAGCTCGCTGGGCACGACGATCAGTCTCCAGTAGTCTGTGTTCCAAGACCGTGTGAGCTGTCCTTATGGCCTGTGTGGTCGCCTTAGTTTCCGCCCATGGCTAGGTCCCATAGCACAGCGCAGGTAGCACCGTGGTGTTGAACAAACGTGCTTGTGCCTTCACATCTCGCAATTCGTCTGTACCCCTAACTACCTTGTTCACTAAAAAGGCGCAGGGTCGTTGGTGATATGAGTTGTCTGAAGATAGAGCCAAAATATTTTTTACCAAATAATTTAATATTGTTCATAAAGTAATACTTCGACTGATACAACAGTAATGTAACAATATTGTAACTCAAAACAGTTATAAGTAACAAATTAGCGATTCATAGAGGGCACTACATATGAGGTCAAACGTTTATACCTCTTACTGCAGTTCAATGTTGTTAATAAAGTTGCAAATTGGTTAAAACAATCATTCAATTAATGAAACTTGATTAAAATAAAATTAATATTTCTTTTACAAAGTTATTAAATACATTTGTACCTACTTTTCCTAATTGTCAACTTATATGTACAATCAATCGACAACGCGTTGAACACCTTAGCAAAAGTGTAGTGGTTTTTTTTCTTGCAAGTAGAATATATATTCTCTTGGCATGACTTGGCTTTTATTATTAATGGAATTGTGTAGTATGTCATTCAAGAATAATGTAACTAAATCCTTTTCAAAATGATATAGCCTGCATATTTAATTGCATAAATCACAATGACTCAAAGCTCCATGTACATATTTCAGACAGCATCCTCGCCTATCCATTTTCGAATCAACAAGCCGCCTTAAAAAGCGAGCGTCGCAGATAATTCTTGAGATTCCTGCCGCTAAATTGAGAAAGATAAATGAAACAGAAGGAATCGGATCGATCGCCCGAGAATCTAAGCACTTCGCTGGTGAGTATTACAAAAAGTCTTGGTTCAAAGTGCGGCTTTTGAAAAGACAACAGTCCTAAGCGCATCGCACGCGCAGAAAACATTATACTATTTTTTATGTTTTTGCACAGCTTGACACCTCTAGTGAAAGAAAATGATAAAAGAGCTCATGGGAAACCTTCATTTGTGAAAGAAAGTCAATCTGAACACACTGTAGACTTGAATTTAATTTTTTTGCGCCAAAACCGTTTTTGAAGTTTTTCTGCTATTATAAACCTCGCCACTTTCATTTTCAAAGTTTTTCTGCATGTGGAGTTTGTGCCGCAACTGTTTTTCATGTTGTTTGACGGTTGCATCTTCATTTTTCGAAAAAGAAGTAGATGACAGATGGGAGCTGGTGGCGGATCGTCACCTTAAAGGCACAGGGCACCCAAAAAATTTATTTTCAGATTTCATGCTTATCTCGGAGAGAGTCATACGCTGATCACAGTGGTATCTCTGAAATCGTCCAAGACCCCCTTTGAACAGAGTTATGGCTCTTCAAAGATGCCAAGATTTTGAGGGTGAAAGATTGGTGGACGAGTTGTCTCAGTCCTGTATTTCTCTTCATTCGCAATCGTTGCGTGAGAGAAAGCCAGCATAAGGAGACAGCCCGGTAATGGGCTGAAGAACGGCGATTTGTTAAGAATTCATTCATTCATCCGGCCGATATCGAGGTTGAAAATCCGGAAGGGGGTCGGGCCTGTGATGGTGAGCGAAGGGGGTCGGGCCTGTGGTGGTCGCTTATATCTCGCTTATTTGGAGGAATTGAGGTCTAGCATTTTGCACGTGTTATACAGGAGGGGTCTTCTACACAATTACATGAAAATCTCGAAATTCATATCTGAGGGTGTACTGTGCCTTTAACCCCTTACAATCTCATAACCATACGTTTTTGACCCGCCGAAGTTTATCGGTGTGGTCTACCAGTCTCGTTCATCAAGTTGAGCCTGAAAAATGGAAAGCGGTTCTCATGACCAATGTTGCCTCTGTTAGTGAGGTGAAGCATGCAGATTTCATATGAATACGCGAAATTAAGACAAGAAAAACCCCTTAAATATCACAACATCTTTTCAAGACGACCTTACTTTCACGATCATCGACAAGTTATATGCTCGCGAGAGTGCTTGTGTTTCCGGGCGTCTCATCTCAATTTGAAAAAGCACTCCATGGATTTTAAGAACTATGTTGGCTCTCTGGGAATGCACAAACCCTCGCAAGTATATGACCAGAAATGAAGATCATTTAAGCAACAAGATGGTCTTAAAACTTGTTCTCGTCGTAATTTCGAGTTTTCAGATCAGATTCGTATGCTTCTCCACGCCATTAGAACCATTTTTACAGTTGTTCTTGGATCTTTCCTCAGACGATATGTGAGCTCAGTTTGATTCAGAGGAGCTTTCACTGGAGTTCTGTTCTTCGAAAAGGGAGCTCGGCAGTTAAGCCAGCCCGTGATCTCGGTAAAACATTGCTTTTAAAGCAGGTCCTGTGACAAAGAGCGTCTCCTACTCCCCATTTCAGGAATATTGAAGGAAAGGCGGAGAAATTTGCTCGGAACCGAGTCGATTCAATCGATCCCCAGTGTTTTCCCCTAGATGTAAGAAAAGGAAGTAAGGCAGCCTTGACGACGATACGATTATAATCTGAGGCCACTAGCAGCCTGCCTCCAGCATAACCGTTTGGGGTAAACGCATTAGGGAGCCTCATTCGTCTCGTTCACAGTGCTTTATAACACGTCAACACTTTGACCTCGACGATAAATCCGCTCGCTGACTAGTTATCCAATGCCAACGATTGCGGCAAACTGTGGAGATAAACTGCAGAGTGGAGTGAAGCGAGCTAGAACGGCGTCATTCAATTGCGGCAACAGAGCTCTAACGACTACCTTTTGTAGAAATTGCCGCGGCAGTGCTAAGATAGTGCCGCGTCGGCTCCTACAGGCACCGATACGGTACTATCGATACTGTCTGTCGAGTTCCTCTACGGCGCCGTAGCGGCTCAGCGATAGTTCCGCTTCGTATACTCTACGCTGCCGTAGCGGTTCCTCGATACTGCCAGTTCGCTTCTTCTCGGCATCGGCCCGGCACCAACGCGGTGCCCCTGCCGAAAAATGACTCAACTTGTGACTCAATGACTGTGACAAAATGAGTCAAAAACGAAAAATTACAAGTGAAAAAACATGCCGGTCAGCGGAAAGGCGCAAAGAAGAAGTCAAAAAGCCCGGAACAGATTTCATCAGAATCCGCCGAACTGCAGCTCAAAAGAAGGAACAGCAAAAAAGTCACCACCGTTGAGGAGGGCAGGGAGCGCAAGATGGAACCTGTCGAAGGAAAGTAATCCCAGAAAAATGGGTAGCAAAGACCAACTTGCAGCAGAGTTCCGTGTTATTCCAGTACTCAAAACACCACAGCGGAAACACCGAGACGCCAAGCCAGGTTCATCAAGCAATCGGAAGCATTCCAGGCCACGTTCCAAGAAACATTGAGAGCATAGCTCGATGGAGCTCCACAGATAGAACGTGTAGATATTTCTCGACACTAAACCGTAAAAAAACAATTTTATGAACTTCATATATCATTAAATTCGATAAAAAAACTTCCCGGCAACGGAATAGTACCGTTCTGCCGCCTATGGACACCGAATCTGCATTAACTTGGGCTACCATCCTAATCCGAATCCATAATTTCGCTGCTGCATAAACAGTTAATCTACATCTCAACAGAATAAATTTTATTGAGACAACAGAACAGCTCTATATGTAGCACTCTACGGAGCACCATCTAGGTTATGTCAGTATCATAAATGGGTTAAAGGCAGTGTTCACGATAGAAATCGTTTTTCTGTTTTCCGCCTATCTTGAAAACGGCTCCATGCTGATTCCAATGATGTCTCTGTAATCGTACAAGACCTTCTGGAAATGGAGTTATGGTCCCTCAAAGATTGAGCAAAGGAAACATGGTGGACGAGTTGTCCGGAGCTTATAACTTCCGTCTTTTGCAGCCGATGTATGCGAGCTGATCTGTGTAAAGAGAGAAGTCGAGAATAAAGGGAAGAACGGAGCTATTGATCGGAAATCATCGCTCATCTCACAATCTCGAGCATTCATTTATTCACGTCGGTGGGCGTGGAAAGTGCATCTAGGTGTGACGAGCTGACGGGTGTCCAACTTTGGGGCCGTAGGGGACCGTTCCAAGCTCATTTTTCTTAGTTTTTTCAACGTTAGGGTTGTGCTAGGCCCCGCAGCTGCCGATCTCCACCAAAAATCTGACATGGTTTTTATCGTGAACACTGCCTTTAAGCTATATTACTATTACATTATCATCCAAAAAAAACATAATAATAAGGTTAATAATGACGATAACAATAACTAATGGCATGACAACTACTATTTAACATTTTTTCAAAAACCTCATTTCAAAGTACTTTAGGTATAACAAATCATGTTTTCATGTACAACTTTTATTTACACAGCTTTTCCTCTCACAATTCATGTATTACTCATGTATTAGTAGGACCGTTTATGATCATGACAAGGTCATGAATATTCTTGAGCATCTCAGTGTTGAGTGCAGACATACCGCTGTGTATCGTTGAGGCCGTCCTAATGATAGAAACAAAAGGCCGTTGTAAGTTGTGCTACCTACTCGTTTTCATCAGCAGCTATCTGTGAAAAGAGCTTCTCGCCTACGTTCCTTCCCAGGCAGAGTTTTTCTTAGGGAATTCCTGACTGGGGAGGAGTTGAAGCGCAGACGTGAAGCTAGACTCTCTCCCATTTCGGGGACGCAGCCTTCAGCAACACTTTCGCTTGCTGAGATGAGTTCTGGACTTGGAAATGTGAAAGTGGCTCAAACTTCCTCTGGTACCCAAGGCAACTTATGAAGGTTACTTGTTTCTCACGATCACAGTAGCTCTGGTTCTAGTGGGCGTTCCGATAATACTCGATGTCTATATGTTAATATAAGATCCTTGGCAAGCAATTCGAGCCACATTCATAATGTTCTTAGTTCTCGTTTCGATATTTTTGCCTTCTCCGAAACCTGGCTCAAAAGCCATCACCTCATTTTCACAATGCTTGAAAACTGGTTAAACGACTATACTGTTATTCGCTGCGATCGTGTCCGTCGTAAAGGCGGTGGTTTAGCTATTTTCGTGAGAAACACCTTTCCGCATTCTGTTCTCCTCTCGGAATCTCTAAGGGACGGGTAAGAGATTCTTGAATTGGATATTTGCTTCAATGGGAACCCGGTCCGGTTTGTGGTTCTTTACAGAGTGCCTTCTTGTACTGCGCCAAACTCGGAGCGACTTGTCAAAGCGATGAGTGATTTGGTCACCTCGGAATATCCTGTAGTTATTGTGGGAGATCTCTAATTTCCAGATATTTGCTGGCAAACGCTACGCGGAAACTCCTCCGCTTCGACTTCTTTCATAAATATGTTG
This sequence comes from Aplectana chamaeleonis, assembly GCA_029168955.1. Lineage (NCBI taxonomy): Eukaryota > Metazoa > Nematoda > Chromadorea > Rhabditida > Cosmocercidae > Aplectana > Aplectana chamaeleonis. The sequence goes on from JAPDOI010000653.1 coordinate 247,983, forward strand.
AATGATCAAGAAATATTGCAATTGGTGAGAGGTTCAACTGGAGGGGCTTCCATTCTTGACTTACTCATTTCTTCAAAACCTAATCGGTGCGTCAATGTATCAATCCAGCCTCCTATTGGTCTCAGTGATCATGATAGCATAGTTTTCCACATTTCTGGATCGGAGTCTAACCGCTTTTTTGTTTATCGCCGTGATTTCTCCATGGGTGGCCTCGGAAAAGCTTGCAATTTTTTAGTAAATATTAGATGGCTAGCGTCATTCGAAGTTCTCGAAACGGTAGACAGAAAATATGAATTGTTCATTGAAATTTTACCACATGCTTTGTATAAGTATGCTCCTTGGGTTCCAGTTCATGCAAAGCTAGATAATCTTCCTCTACACCTGGAGAAAATGTTACAACATAGAGATCGTCTTTATAATTACGCTTAATCGTCTGTCTATTGGGCTGGGTACATTGACTTTGCAGGTAGATTCCACAAAAAAACTCAAAAAGTTCAATAGAAGCGTAGAAAAAAGAATAATTGATCCTAACAATAAGAGTGCTTTTTTCAGATACGTGAACTCTAAGCTTTCAGAAAGAACTGGAATTGGGTGTCTCAGATATGAAGGTGAAATTGCTGTAACTAAAGCCGTGAAAGCTGAAGTTTTAGCGAGACACCTTGCAAACGTCTTTTTGATGGATGACGGGCGCATTCCCAATTTTCGTCCTGATGTTGCTACCCAAATGGAATCATTTCCATGGTTTCAGCCGCATGAAATTTACCAAGCATTGCAGAAATGACCTAGGCCTTTCTCAGTTACACCAGATTTGATACCCTGGGCTTTCATTAGAGGCGCAGCTTTGGCCATCGCAAATCCATTGGCCTACATTTTCAAAGAGTCGCTGATGTTTGGTGAAATGCCTTCTCGGTGGAGGCCCTATCTTGAAGAAAGAACCATCTAGCGACCCAGGAAATTATAGGCCTGTGAGCATTACATCTATGTTTTGTAGGCTTTTCGAAAAGAAATTGAAAAAGCATATTGTCTCTCACTTAGACAATAATAACCTAATTCCAGGATCACAACATGGGTTCGCCAACGGTAGGTCCACTGAAACAAATCTGTTGAAATGTGTTAACAGTTGGTCTAGGATTCTCGATAAGAAGGGGGCTTGCGATGAAATATATTTTGACTTCGCTAAGGCATTTCACCGGGTGGGTCATCAAAACTATTGCATAAGATCAAGGAGCTGCAGTTCTACCCAGTAGTGATTAGATAGATCGAAGCACACTTAACCGATCGAACATTCCAGGTCAAGGTTGGGTCAGCATTTTCCACTATTCAGCAAGCAGTAAGCGGTGTTCCTCAAGGAGGTTAACTTTCACCTGTCTTGTTCAACATTTTCATCGCTGAATTGCCTTCTAATTTTGCTGCAGTTAACGTTGAGTGTGGGCAATACGCGGACGACCTTAAGCTATATAGGAGGACTGAAAAGTCTTCAGGTTGTTTGGAACTCCAAATTGCAATAAATATTATATCTGAGTGGTCTAGGGAATGGCAGTTGCCCCTGGCTTCGCATAAGACCATCTATCTGCGGTTGGGTAAATCTGAAGTGGTTTCCAGTTATTCCGTAGAAGGAAACATCGTTGCTCCGACGAGGACAGTGAGAGATTTGGGATTCTTTTATGATCATAAACTGAAATTCTCGGGTCATATTCGGAATACCCAAAGCAAGGTCCACCTTCGTACACTTTATTTGTTCAAGGCGCTTTCTACAAACAACTTCAACGTCCTTTTAAGAGCCTATAAAACCTACATATATTCAGCCGTAAATGGAGTGTGGAACAGCAGTTTCTAACCCTTGTAACAAAAAAGATATCCTAAAGCTCGAAAAATGCCAGAATAGCTTCACTAGAAAGCTGTTGATCAGGAAGAATGGGTTCTTGTATAGCAGAATCCCGAGATCTCATTTCCGAATAAGTACTTAAACTTGCCTACGTTAGACTCAAGAAGGAAAGTGTTTGATGCTTGTATGGTCTACAAACTGATTAACAGTAGAATCAAAATAGGTTTCCAACAGTTTTCTCGTCTAAGACGAACTAGAACGAGAGAAGAACAGTATAAGGTTTTTACAGTTCGAGCAAGATCTAACATAGCGGCTCATGCTTTTGCTTTTGCTGATAGAGCAGCAAATGTTTACAGCCAGTTGATGCAGAAGACCGCACATATTCTCTGGTTCCGAGCCAGATTTACTCTGTTCCCTCGCGCGCCTGTGCAGAGCGAGGGTAGAGGCAGCGAGAAAGTGTGGAGAAAAGGAGACGCACCGTAGGCGCGCAGACGCACGCGACGAACATAAATAAATCACACTCGGAAACAGAGGATAGAAACACCTTGCGGTGCTTAAAACGTTTCGCTGATGCCAGGTTGCTAAGCAATTAGTGATGCGTGAATAACAGGTTTCCTAGAAAGCAAATAATTGGAAGGATTTTTCTTCATTAACTTGATTTACTCACTGACTTAATCGGTTGGCTTTCGCCTGACGCGGTCATTCCGCATCTTCACCGAGGTGTGCCGTCCTAGTAGTCAGCCGTGTCCATTTTTCACGGTCTTCAGCCACAATTTGAACACATTCCATCCAGCTGTCACTATTCCCTTTCCTGCGAAACGAAACATCGCGCCTGAACTTTCTTTTGATGCCGAGTGACTTCAAATCCTCTTTAACCACATTCCGTCCAGAACTTTCGCCTACGCCCAGGTGGCCGTTTCCGAACGGGATTTGGAAGCATTCTTAAAGCGTGTTGTACGAGACGATCCGGCGTTCTTCTTAGTATATGCCCGAACAGTCGAAGTCGACTTTCCATTGCTGCTTGAGATGGCGTTAGAAGATGCTGGCACCTCCCTCGTGTCAAGCGTTGATGTACTGCGTCGATTTCCTTTTAAAGGCAGCGTTCACGAAAAAAATGTGTTTCAGTTTCAACTAGGAATGGGTAGTGGAGGGGCACATTGTAACGTTGACGACGAAAGAACGCATGAAAACGAGCCAGGGAAAGCTCCAAAGGAGCCCGAAGTTGCCACTTGGAGCGCAAGGCAAATCCAAAAGCGCAACACACGCCCACCGACGTGAACAAATGAATGCTCGAGATCGTGAGATGAGCGATTATTTCCAATCATTAGCCCCGTTCTTCCCTTCATTCTCAGCTTCTCTCTTTACTCAGGTCAGCTCGCATACGTCGGCTGCAAAAGACGGAAGTTACAAGCCTCGGACAACTCGTCCACCCTGCTTCCTTAGCTCAATCTTTGAGGGATCATAACTCCGTTCCCAGAATGTTCTGAACGATTCCAGATACATCATTGGAATCAGCATGGGGCCGTTTTCAAGATAGGCGGTAAAACAAAAGAACGATTTTCATCGTGAACACTGCCTTTAAAGATCTTCGTTATGGCATACACGCGGCCAGAAATATCCAAGCAAACGCCTGAGAAGCTTCCTCTCCGTGCAATCCAACCTTCCCATCTGCGTCTTCGGTGCTGCCCACGTCTCCGATCCGTAGATCATTATAGGCCGAATAGCGGATAGGTAGACGCGCAACTTGACTTCCTTCGCGATGGGGGTAGACCATAAACATATGGTTAGAGAATCGAATGCGGACGAAGCTTTCGCACATCGTTGTCGAATATCCGCTTCATAACTACCATCGTTCTTCAGCAAACAGCCCAAACAACAGAAATCGTCCACCAGTTCGATACGTTGTCCGTCCACACAAACTCCCGTTGAAGGCCTCAGAGAGATGCTTGCATTTGTCGGGACGAAGACGAAGTCCATAGGCTGCGGCATACTTCGAAACGATGTTCACAATCCTTTGCAGTTTTACGTTGTTTTCAGCGAATAACAAAATGTCGTCGGCGTACTCCAGGTCGACAAGGGAGCGTCCTGATGGTGTTAGGATCACATCCGCAGGAAACTGTTCTGCAACTCTACGCATGATATCATCAACGGCGAAGTTGAAAAGAAAAGGTCCTGCAACGGCTCCTTGCCTTACTCCTGTTTTCACCTCGAAAGCTGACGTAAATCCGACAGGTGTACGAACTGCCGCTGTTGTTCCTCTGTTGATGTCCTCGATTAACCGAACACACTTTTCCGGGACTCCATCTGCTCGCTGAGCATTGAGCAATCGATCACGATGAGGAGAGTCGAATGCGGCTTCGAAGTCCAAAAAAGCTGTAATGACTAAAACTGTAATGAGTTCGAATACCGCTGCCACGATTCAATTACTCTTCTCACGACGAACACTTGATCGATGGTCGATCTTCAAAGTCGAAAGCCGGCTTGCTTCTCTCTGGTCGTTCGTTCACGATGTTTGATAAGTCGCTCGAGAATCATACGTTCTAAAACCTTGTACATGACACAAAGGAGAGAGAATCCTCTGTAGTTCTTCGTTTACTATCTCCTTGTTCATTACGTGTTCCGTTTGCAGTATCGCAGAATTATTGTAATTCATTTCCTTTTTTGTTCTCACGACGTCTTATATGTCGTGTTAAATCTAATCTAATCTTATTCATATCTTGATAACTCCTTCATGTCTTTGTGTTCAACTCCTCAACTGTACTTTGAACACTCACTACTTCGACGCTTGAATCCTTTCGCCCTTCATGTCCTTCTTCTTTATTCTGAATATATTAAGATTCTCAGACTTCACAACGTTTATAATACACAAACTATTGTTGCTCTATGTCTTATTTTACAATACCTATTCGACTTCTGCGTTTTTGGGACTCAAATCGATACCATGTGGCATGTATTTTGGTGCCTGGTCTCCGATCGACTAGTATCACATTTGAGCAGTGTCTCATGTTTCAAACATGAACACTTCGGGGTCTCAAGCTTTTACCCATGACTATAGAGGTTCTTATATACGCCTTCCTCCATCACGTGTAGCCCGTCTGATAATTAAAAATTAGAAGGGCTGTTTGGATTGAAACGTGTGCTGCCTTAATGGATCGTGGGTTCATTCACCATACTTGACAAAACAGAATTGAATTCAGTTAACCTATTCTTCGTCTTTTTTGGCACTAGATGTTGAAAGGTATCGGAACGCACCGTCCATACGAATCACTGACAAAAATGACGTGATTCGGACGCATAACTGGGATGATCATAGACAATCGCAGCGCCCTGAAAAATTGCGACTATTTCTGATTCATACAATCAAATTGAAAATAAAATGAACATACTTTGATATCAAATGTGTTGTGCGATAACCTCTTATTTATTGAGTATTTGAGGTCCTAAATGTTGTAGAAAATGCGAAAGCAAGACTTGAGTATCTCTATGGCATCTCTTGAATAGAAAGTTGAATACCTTTTTGCTTTCCTTTCCGGCCCCTCGAATAAAGCCTAACATCATCAGATATTCCTGAGAAAATCTTGACACTGGACTTATATCTATCAACGCTACTGTAGCAGGTCAAACTTTCCTCGTACTCTCAATAAATCATCAAGTACGCAAAACGCATTTCTCCGCTATTTTGAGCCGGGCGAAACTAGAATGGGGGAAATCCGTCACAACAACATGTAATTTTTCAGAAAAATTTTATCGATGGTTGACGGCTTCGCTGCTTGCATCCACAGGCTCATCTTTTCAGAAGTGCTTAACATGATGTTTGCGAGGTCTCGCCGTGTCTGGCTGTTGAACCAAATCAGCCAATATTGATGACGTTCTGGACTTTCCAATAGCACTTCTGAAACTCTGAGTTTGCCTCCATGCTTTGTTATAAGAGCCTTTTTAAGACCATTCTAAAACAAGTACTAAGGTGATGCTACCAACAGTGTAATGATTCGATGTGCTGCTGTCTTCGCTCTTATATATTGTTACATTCGTGGTGAATTGAGCGTGATACTCAAGAATCCATTCCAATTGAGAGTTTAAACTATCTCTGAACTACTGTACAAAATTATAAGTAGCAATGAAACATTTCTCGGATATGTTGAACATATGTATCAGTCTATATCTATATCTCTATATCTATATCTGTATCTGTATCTATATCTATATCTATATCTATATCTATATCTATAATATATATATATATATATATATATATATATATATATATATATATATATATATATATATATATATATATATATATATATATATATATATATATATATATATATATATATATATATATATATATATATATATATATATATATATATATATATATATATATATATATATATATATATATATATATATATATATATATACTAGCGAGACCTAGCAGGATTTTCGCTCAAGAAAATTTTCACGAGCGCTAGCTTCCTGAGGCAGATTGCTCTGACAAAGCGGTGTTGACTGCCTTCCGTCTATCCAAAATTTGCTGTCCGTATAGACTTTTCTGAGCAGAGCAGGCTGCAGCACATTTACAGCAGGGCATCGGGTGTGAAAATAGGGAATAAAAAGCAAAACATAAGAAGCCAGAGGTAGATCGTCGGTGGCTACCGGCATCACATTTACGACCCCATCCGTCTGTAATGTTTCTAAGCTATTATTCTCGCTTTACCATACCTGTCATTTAAAGAAAAAAGCACTCGCATTTTAGATGTGGTTTCCCTTGTTGACTAACACCATGCCTTTCTCAGAAAAATGAAAACAAGTTACTTGTAACATAAAAGGTCGAAAACAAGTTACTTGTAACATATCTGAGCCGATGTAAAATACTTGCGACTTATTTCAGGTCATTTAAGTTACATGTAACATATCGGCGGGATACTGCGTGGGGTGCGCCTCCGATATGTTACATGTAACTTAAATGGCACAATATAAGTCGCAAGTAACTTAAATCGGCCTAGAAGATATTTACCAAGGGGATGTACGACGCACTCGCGGGCTCAGGCTTAAGACTGGCGTTCCTGTTGGTTCAATTACCCAAGTTTGAGGTACTTGACCCCCCACCAGCAGGGAAGGCCGTGCACAGCATTTTTTCGCGTAGTGTGTGGTCTGGGACTCGCCCTCTGTGTCGCGTGTCGTCTGCGTCACGTGATGGCCACCCATAGTGAAAATTCGAATGTAAGTTACATGTAACATAAGGGTAACTTACATGTAATATAAATTTAAGTTACATGTAATATAAATGTATGTTACATGTAATATAAATGTAAGTTACTTGAGACATCCAAGTAAGTTACATTTATATTACAAGTAACTTGTTTTAATTTTTCTGAGTTGGTCTCAATAAATGAAATATGTCCGTGGATGTTTATGTTTTTGCGAAGCGATTTTGATAAGCTCAGACTTTCAGCATATATAAAACTGGTCTACGGAAGTTAGTGAATCAAAATGACTGAGCGGTTGTATTGAGTGACGAACAGAGAAGATGCGGAAGTGAAGCCGCTGCTTGTTTCGTCAGACTGGCGAGGAAGTGTCTCCAGAGTTTCGCATACTGCTCGAAACGCGTTGCACGCTTCTCAAGATAACATCCATTTCCCCGCTACTCGCAGTTTTGTGCATTTTTATCACAAAGAGTGGCGCGGTTTCGAGAGTGATATCTGCATTTTCATAGTTGAGTTTCTCGAAAACAACCGCTTCGCATTTACGATTGTGATAATACGGCTGCGAATAGCGGGGAAATGACGGCTACATGATTTCCTATCTGTTTTCTTCGCTACACAAAGGCTACAATTTCACATGAAAAAATTGACAAAACCTCGCCGTTTCATTTCTAATTTCTCTACGACGTCCTGCGCACTTCCACTGCGGCCCTGCTAACTGTCTGTTACGTCCTGCACAATATCACCTGGGTCCTGAACACATTTCACGACGTTCTGCACACTCCCACTGGGGTCCTGCACACTCCCTCAGGGGTCCTGCTCACTTTCTTCGACGTTCTGCACACTCCCAGTGGGGTTCTGCACACTTTCTACGACGTTCTGCACGCTCCCATTGAGGTCCTGCACGCACTCATGACGTTCTGCACACCCCCATTTGGGTCCTGTACACTCCCACTGGGGTCCTACACGCTTTATATGACGTCCTGCACACTACAATTTGGGTCTTGCACACTCCCTCTAGGACCCTGCTCACTTTCTACGACGTTCTGCACACTCTCACTGGGGCTCTGCACACTTTCTTCCACGTTCTGCGCACTCCCACTGGGGTCCTGCTCACTTTCTACGACGTTCTGCACACTCCCACTGGGGTTCTGCACACTTTATATGACGTCCTGCACCCTCCCATATGGGTCCAGCACACTCCCACTGAGGATCTGCACACTTTCTACTACGTTCTGCACACTCCAACTGGGGTCCTGCACACTATCTACTACGTTCTGCACACTCCCACTGGGGTTCTGCTCACTTTCTACGACGTTCTGCACACTCCCATTGAGGTCCTGCACACTTTCCATGACGTTCTGCACACTCCCATTTAGGTCCTGCACACTCCCACTGGGGTCCTGCACACTTTATATGAAGTCCTGCACACTCCCGTTTGGGTCCTGCACACTCCCTCTGGGGTCCTGCTCACTTTCTACGACGTTCTGCACACTCCCACTGGGGTTCTGCACACTTTCTACCACGTTCTGCGCACTCCCATTTGGGTCCAGCACACTCCCACTGAGGTCCTGCACACTTTCTACGACGTTCTGCACACTCCCACTGGGGTCCTGCTCACTTTCTACGACGTTCTGCACACTCCAACTGGGGTCCTGCACACTATCTACTACGTTCTGCACACTCCCACTGGGGTTCTGCTCACTTTCTACGACGTTCTGCACACTCCCATTGAGGTCCTGCACACTTTCCATGACGTTCTGCACACTCCCATTTAGGTCCTGCACACTCCCTTTGGGGTCCTGCACACTTTATATGACGTCCTGCACACTCCCATTTGGGTCCTGCACACTCCCTCTGGGGTCCTGCTCAGTTTCTACGACGTTCTGCACCTCCCACTGGGGTTCTGCACACTTTCTACCACGTTCTGCGCACTCCCATTTGGGTCCAGCACACTCCCACTGAGGTCCTGCACACTTTCTACGACGTTCTGCCCACTCCCACTGGGGTCCTGCTCACTTTCTACGACGTTCTGCACACTCCAACTGGGGTCCTGCACACTATCTACTACGTTCTGCACACTCCCACTGGGGTTCTGCTCACTTTCTACGACGTTCTGCACACTCCCATTGAGGTCCTGCACACTTTCCATGACGTTCTCCACACCCCCATTTAGGTCCTGCCCACTCCCTTTGGGGTCCTGCCCACTTTATCTGACGTCCTGCACACTCCCATTTGGGTCCTGCACACTCCCTCTGGGGTCCTGCTCAGTTTCTACGACGTTCTGCACACTCCCACTGGGGTTCTGCACACTTTCTACCACGTTCTGCGCACTCCCATTTGGGTCCAGCACACTCCCACTGGGGTCCTGCACACTATCTACTACGTTCTGCACACTCCCACTGGGGTTCTGCTCACTTTCTACGACGTTCTGCACACTCCCACTGGGGTTCTGCACACTTTCTACCACGTTCTGCGCACTCCCATTTGGGTCCAGCACCCTCCCACTGAGGTCCTGCACACTTTCTACGACGTTCTGCACACTCCCACTGGGGTCCTGCTCACTTTCTACGACGTTCTGCGCACTCCCACTGGGGTCCTGCTCACTTTCTACGACGTTCTGCACACTCCCACTGGGGTTCTGCACACTTTATATGACGTCCTGCACCCTCCCATATGGGTCCAGCACACTCCCACTGAGGACCTGCACACTTTCTACTACGTTCTGCACACTCCAACTGGGGTCCTGCACACTATCTACTACGTTCTGCACACTCCCACTGGGGTTCTGCTCACTTTCTACGACGTTCTGCACACTCCCATTGAGGTCCTGCACACTTTCCATGACGTTCTGCACACTCCCATTTAGGTCCTGCACACTCCCTTTGGGGTCCTGCACACTTTATATGACGTCCTGCACACTCCCATTTGGGTCCTGCACACTCCCTCTGGGGTCCTGCTCAGTTTCTACGACGTTCTGCACACTCCCACTGGGGTTCTGCACACTTTCTACCACGTTCTGCGCACTCCCATTTGGGTCCAGCACACTCCCACTGAGGTCCTGCACACTTTCTACGACGTTCTGCACACTCCCACTGGGGTCCTGCTCACTTTCTACGACGTTCTGCACACTCCCACTGGGGTACTGCTCACTTTCTACGACGTTCTGCACACTCCCACTGGGGTCCTGGACACTTTCTACGACGTTCTGCACACTCCCACTGGGGTCCTGCACACTTTATATGACGTCCTGCACTCTCTCATTTGGATCCTGCACACTCCCACTGGGGTCCTGCTCACTTTCTACAACGTTCTGCACACTCCCACTGGGGTACTGCTCACTTTCTACGACGTTCTGCACACTCCCACTGGGGTCCTGCTCACTTTCTATGACGTCCTGCGCACTCCGCGAACCCTAACAATTCAGTACGGCGCCCCGAGAACCAATGAAGACCTTTCGCTCTGATTAGAGGGTAACCCTTCTAGCGCGATTCCTCATTGAGGTTTCCATGACCCACGGCTAAAAGTGCGCCCTACGGAGAAACTCGGTTGCCCCGAGGCGCGGAATCGGAGATTCAGGCTGATTTTTTGGTAATCGATGAGTGTCCCACCTACCCGAATGTTGGTACCATTTCATCCCTGTTTTGATCGGCCATTCCGGAGATCCGCGGGAAAACACAATTACACACACACACATACATACATACATACAAACATCAGGACATAACTGCTTTAAGTATAAGGATATATATATATATATATATATATATATATATATATATATATATATATATATATATATATATATATATATATATATATATATATATATATATATATATATATATATCAGTCTGATTTATATATAATGAACGTACCCAACATAAAACTGAGTCCCATAGCCATCTGTTGCCATTATCTCATCGCACGTTCCACAAAGGCTACAACTTCGAACATTTGGTTCCTAAGTCATCGTGATTTGACGTGAGAAATATTTGCAGACAATACCACGCTTCATGGCCCAAAGCGAATCTTCTACGGTAAGAAGTGCTCGTTTGCCTTCTGGATAATAATGCTGATCACATCTATGGTATTTCTCACAACGCAGATTGTAACATTACTCTCCATGTATCTCAGCCATCCTACACTATCTCAGGTGAGTGTTCTATGAAGGGGATTGCCTCAAGGCATCGTTGACCAAAAACACTTAATGTTTCTTCTCTTCGAATCCTTGGCTGACCTCAGCTGTTACCAGAGAATACTCTTCGCGTTTGATGCGTCACCGATGGATACGGTATTTGGCAATGTGTCAACGGCAAAAATAATTGGGGCTCTAGAGTGTTTCACGAGATGATTCAGCAGTCTAAATAAACAAATGTCGGAGCTAAATTCATCCCTTGCAATAAAGACCTAGGTATCCATAAAAATGGTAAACGATCCCGAAGCTCTTGATAAAGATCCAAAAATTTCAAAGCCCAATCTTGGAGACCCCGATTCACGCTCCCATTTCTGAATAAATGAGCTGCTGGGAGAAAATCGCAGAACCAAATGCATTCCTGGAATAAAAGATATCTGGAAAAGGCTCGCAAGCTGATCAGTATAGCAAATAACTTCCTAGTTGTCGCAGACTCATCTGTCATCTCTTTTGGAAGAAGCCACCAGAGCTACCTCCATCGCAGTCTCGTAACTGACCGATCTCCATCAATGATTCGTAGGAATAACCAGATACATCAAAGCAGTGAGCCTTGTCATCTTAGCATGTCCTATAAGTGACGGCCTCTAACCCTAAGCAGTTTGACACCCGAATTTCTAGAAATTTCCCTGCTCTCTAGGGTTATATTCAACAAATGGGCACTGAGTTCGATTAAATCACCTAGCCACGCCATCCTTTAGAGAAACTGAAGCCGGCTTTAAACAAGACGGGCTTGATAATCCTGACTGATTTCTCACACCGGTGTGCGAAATTGGTCCAAATCAAGCCGACATAGAGATAAATGGCTACTTCGAGATTTTGGGCCCTCAATCGCTTCAGAAGCGGCTTGAATAGCTCTGTAAAAATAAGGGGTCTAGGAGAGACAAAAAAAGAGGAACCGAATCTTTGTGGAGACAGTCCCTTCACTCAAGACCAGAAAACTTGGAAAACTCTTGGTGGATTCTTACATGATGATAACCCGAGGTTAGGTCACCATTACTCATAAATCCACCTCTGGAGAGGAAGGGAGTATTTTAGCCATGTCCTCGTACTTAACATTGTATTTTTGGAAGCATACGATCCAAAACGGACAGTTCTAAGATGAGCTTTAACTCCTTACATGTCGCTACTGAGAGCGGATACGCTTTGACCTCTGAGCGAATGATAACGTTACGGAACAATTCCGAAAATTCTAGCTTGTCCAAAAATTTGACCTGCAATGGATCCCAGCGGCTAGAAGCTCACTTGGAATGACGCCCTTCGCATTCGTTTTGTAGATGACCAAATTACTCATATCCGTCACATATGGGCACTGTGTGTCTCGACTATCGATCGCAGGAAGTAGGACTAGGAGAAGTAGCGAAAAGAGGTCAGGGAAAGATGCCTTACTTACTTGACTTAATCGGTTGGCTTTCGCCTGACGCGGTCATTCCGCATCTTCACCGAGGTGTGCCGTCCTAGTAGTCAGCCGTGTCCATTTTTCACGGTCTTCAGCCACAATTTGAACACATTCCATCCAGCTGTCACTATTCCATTTCCTGCGAAACGAAACATCGCGCCTGAACTGTCTTTCGATGCCGAGTGACTTCAAATCCTCTTTAACCACATCCGTCCAGAACTTTCGCCTATGCCCAGGTGGCCGTTTCGAGACAGGATTTGGAAGCATTCTTAAAGCGTGTTGTACGAGACGATCCGGCGTTCTTCTTAGTATATGCCCGAGCAGTCGAAGTCGACTTTCCATTGCTGCTTGAGATGGCGTTAGGAGATGCTGGCACCTCCCTCGTGTCAAGCGTTGATGTACTGCGTCGATTTCCTTGCAAAGGTCTTTGTTATGACATACACGCGGCCAGAAATATCAAGCAAACGCCTAAAAAGCTTCCTCTCCGTGCAATCCAACCTTTCCATCTGCGTCTTCGGTGCTGCCCACGTCTCCGATCCGCACATTATGATAGGGCGAATAGCGGATGAGTAGACGCGCAACTTGACTTCCTTCGCGATGGGGGTAGACCACAAACACTTGGTTAGAGAATTGAATGCAGACATAGCTTTCGCACATCGTTGTCGAATATCCGCTGCATAACTACCATCGCTCTTCAGCAAACAGCCCAAATAACAGAAATCGTCCACCAGTTCGATACGTTGTCCGTCCACACAAACTCCCCTTGAAGGCTTCTGAGAGACCCACATCTGCTTACATTTGTCCGGACGAAAACGTCCATAGGATGCGGCATACTTCGAAACGAGGTCCACAATCCTTTGCAGTTTTGCGTTGTTTTCAGCGAATAACACAATGTCATCGGCGTACTCCAGGGCGACAAGGGAGCGTCCTGACGGTGTAAATATCACGTCCGCAGGAAACTGTTCTGCAACTCTACGCATGATGTCATCAACGGCGAAGTTAAATAGAGAAGGTCCTGCTACAGCTCCTTGCCTTACTCCTGTTCTCACCTCGAAAGCTGACGTAAACCCGACAGGTGTACGAACTGCTGCTGTTGTTCCTTTGTTCATGTCCTCGATTAACCGAACATACTTTTCCGGGACTCCATCTGCTCGCAGAGCATTGAGCAATCGATCACGATGAGGAGAGTCGAACGCGGCTTCAAAGTCCAAAAAAGCAAGCTGTAATGGCTTCGAAATCCGCTGCCACGATTCAATTACTCTTCTCACGACGAACACTTGGTCGATGGTCGATCTTCAGGTCGAAAACCGGCTTGCTCATCTCTGGTCGTTCCTTCACGATGTTTGATAAGTCGCTCGAGAATGATACGTTCTAAAACCTTGTACATGACACGAAGTAGAGATTCCTCTGTAGTTCTTAGGATCCGTGACGGATAGCTTCTTGTGAAGAGGTACGATGATCGCATGTCTCCACGAATCAGGTATCCTTTCGCTCATCCATATGGCACGGATGGTGTTGGTCATTTCACGAATCCCAGACGGAGGAAGAGCTTTCAGCATTTCAGCAGTGTTGTTGTCATCTCCACCTGCCTTTCCATTCTTCATTCTCCGGGCACAATCCAAAACTTCAAGACTCAGTCGGCGGTTCCTCACTGACATCGTAATGTGCTCTCTGAACATGCGGGAGCTCAGGTACTGATGGCGCTGGACGATTCAGTAGTGAACTGAAGTAATCCTTCCATATTGGCAGCGTCGCATCACCAACTGCAACTCCATTGGTAGTGTTCAAGACAGGAGAACATCTCTTCATCTTCCCGCTATACTGTCGCAGCAACGTGTAGGCTTTCTTCGGATTCTTCTCCTCCCAAGCCTTCTCGAACTCCTTAGCTCTACACGTCCACTCTTGTTCGCGGTCACTTTGAAGCTGCCGACGCAACTTCCTCCTCAGACGCTTCTCCTCCACGAAGTTTCCTGCAGTTCGGAGAGCACATACTCTGTTGTAGATAGATGTTGTTTCTTCTGAGACGTAGGCGAACTTCTTCTTAGACTGTACAACCGGGAGTGCCTCTTTCGAAGCGTCCTGGATGCACTTGACAAAAGAATCCGCGTCGCAAAGTTTCTTCTTAGTCCGTACTCCGATGTGAATAGAAACGCGTTGTCGGAAATTCCTTCTGCACTCTTCATCTCTGAGACTTGTCATGTCAATCCTCTGGAGAGGCTGAGCCCCTCGCTTCCTCTTATGAATCCTCGCAGTGAAGTTCAACAGAACAGGACGGTGATCCGAATCGAATGCGACATCCCACACAGCTCTAGATCTTCGAATGTCCGATACTGGAATATTCCTCGTCAGGACATAGTCAAGCTGTAGTTTCAAAGTTGTCATCTTCCGCTTCCGCTGCTCTTCTGGAGATAGCCGGGTTGGTCCCTGCCACGTAAGCTGATGGCGGCGATGATTCCTCTTGAATGTCGATGCAATAATCAGACCACTGCGTTCACAAAGTCGACAAGGCGGTAGCCATTGTCCGATGTTTGCTCCACTGGGTAGAACCATTTACCGAGTACTTCGGATTCCTGATCAAGTCCCATCTTCGCATTTGCGTCAATCCCCACGACAACAGCATGTTGACAAGGTATCCTGGCCAGCAACGTATTGAGTTCCTCATAAAACGCATCCTTCGAATTGTCTTCGGCGGTTTCAGTGGGCGCATGAGCACTCACTATCCACAGATTGAATCCTCTGTGAACCCGCAGTCGTACGAATGCATTCCGACACGACGTTCAGCCGACCTCCTTGACCATACCATTGAAATCCTTCCTTACAGCTATTGCACACCCTCCCACTCTCCTATCGTCAGCGTTACCGCAGTAGATGGTGTACTCTCCGACGCTGATGACGGGTCTATCCTTGAGGCGGGTTTCCTGCAAAGCAGCAAACGGTGCATGGAAATAGCTCAGAAGTCTGGATAAGCGCAGTTTTTGGATATCACTCGACAGCGATCGACAGTTCAGGGTGGCGAAATTGTGGCTTGTGGCCAAAGACTCCATGACTCCCTAGGTACGGATCTCTGGGTGTTATGGACCAGAGGCCTTAGTGTGCCGGACGGCGACACCTTTATGCAATGTGCGGGATACTTTCGCGATATAGTTGTGCACGCTATATCGCTCGAACGTTCCTGTGTCCACTCAAACGTCTGCTGGGTTCAGTAGAAGCAGGGGCACCAACGAGCAGGTACCAACAGACTTGTATACACACCCCCAACACGACCAAATTACTCATATCCGTCACATATGGGCACTGTATTGTCTCGACTATCGATCGCAGGAAGTAGGACTAGGAGAAGTAGCGAAAGAGGTCGGGAAAGATAGAGGAAGAAACTGAGAGAGGCGCGGCCCCAGACGCCACTGCCACGCGAGAGTGTCGATATTGCTAAGCGTTAGGAATCAATCTCTGCCAGCCACTAGATCTCTGCGAGGACTTCTCGTTCTTTTTTTTCGGAAAAAAAGTAGCTAGAATAGGATTAGGGCTTGAAAGCTTTCTGTCTTTGCGCGGTTGTCGTAAATCTTCCAGGCGTCCGGATTTTTGTCGGCCGTTGTGAGCAGTTCATTGTGTTGTGTGAGCAGAAAGACTCTTCCAAATCGCCCAGAGCCGCGAGCACGATCGGAGCCGAAATTTTCGCGCTAAAGTCGAACCGTCACTGAAGGCTTCGAATAAGTAGGTTTGACGGCAGGTGACGGAAGGAGGAACGGCTGTGAACAAAACTTGCTGAAGTTGAGCGGCACCCGCCTTCGCCATGAAAGGTTCAATGTTCTCTGGAGGATTGGAAGACGTCCTCGGCAGTATACTTATGTCGAGTCGAGTCATCGAGTCTTGGTATCGACTCAAACAGTCGACATCGGGTCATTCGACCACTGGATTATTCGAAATTTTGAAAAATCGAATTAGTCGAAAACTCGATTATTCGAAATTTTGAAAAATCGACTTAGTCGAAAACTCGATTATTCGAAATTTTGAAAAATCGACTTAGTCGAAAACTCGATTATTCGAAATTTTGAAAAATCGACTTAGTCGAAGACTCGATTATTCGAAATTTTGGAATTTCGAGTTAGTCGAAGACTCGATTATTCGATAGACCCTAATAGGCGAATGAACTCGATAGTCGACTGTTTCGAGTCAAAAGAAATAACAGTCAGGTAAATTACTTCATGTAGTTAACCGAAACTAAGCCACCAGTTTTCGAAAACGTATTTGCGGACCATGATGGCGGAGACTCCTCCATGAGTTTAGAAAATATCGAAATAGACGGCTATATGTCGTGACTTATTAATGTTAAACTCACACTCGCCTATTTCCACGGTTTTAGTCTCCAAGGGTGATTTAAATCTTCAATTACTCCACTTGGTCATCTCACTTGACCACGCCCATTTTTCGGCGCCGCAACGACTCTTCCGATTTCGGAAGGAGGAGAACAATCCTGGGTTCATGAACTAAATAGAAAGCGGTACGGAAAAATGGGCGTGGCCTAGTGCAATTTTATCTGATTTCATCCAAAAATTATCCCATTTCATCCGCACTTTTACCCGAATTTTATCCGATTTTATCCGACATTTATCCGATTTTACCCGACATTTTATCCGAATTTTAGACCCTTCGAATAGTGGTTCGATTCAGATGATGCCGATTCTAAATTTCCCGGATATTGGTTCAATTCAGATAATGCGTTTTTCGAACTGTCGGATATCGGATTATCCGAATCTCGGATATCCGGTCGGATATCCGAAAAGGAGTGATTCGGATACTAAGTATACCGTATACCCGCCGTAATCTACCGTAATCTGTCAGAAATCGTCAACTGGACCTTAGGTTCGTGTTAAACACTCCAAAGCACCCTTCAAAAAACAATATGAGCCACATCTATTGTAGAAATCCGCAAATCTCAGAAGTCGCGTTCTGCCCTTGAAGTTTTTACATGCTGCGAAGCTTTGAACGAAGTAAGTCGTAGACTTCGGAGTCGTAAACAAGTAAACCCCAGATTCGCCCTAAATAATCGACCTGGGAGGATTTCAGGTGAAATCTGGAGCACTTTTATAAACGCTTTCAGACCCCTCTAAATATGATATAAATAAAAGCTCAGCGCAAAATCCGTGAAAGTGGAAAGGCTGTCACTCTGTGCAAAAATCGAAAAATATGCTCTCACTTGAACTTCGAACAAGAGGTTGTTTTGGGCGCTGAGCACCTAATATGAGGTCCGATTCCAGATTCTCCAAAGGCTAAAGCGCGTTTTGGAACGTACAAGAGGTGCGGAACTCTGGCGAAAAACGCCTATAACTTTTTACAGAGTGGCTTTAGGCAACTTCGAAGAGCGCACTTGGATTCTAAGTCAAAAACGGTTTTGGGAAAGTACACCTCAACCGGAATGGCCAGAGCAACTAATAATAGTTCCCTTGTGAGTACATCTTTCGCGCCGGTAACGCGATCCGCGATTGTGCAGCGCTCGTCTTCCCCTTGTCCCTCGATCCGCCGCCGTCCCGCGAAAGTTACCCGATCGACCCACCCGTGGTCATTCCTGTGTACGTACCATGATGCTACCGTGATCGTTCCCCCCGGTCCAGCGCTCTCATGCTGTGCAGATTTGTAAAGCGGCGCGAAATAGGACACGGGCAACTACCTTATAGCTTTGGGTTAATCGGATAGGCAACACTCGTTCGGGTAAAACACCGAGACGGCATGGGTGATAGGACGCAGTACGATAAGGGGTGAGGCTGACAGAATCGCGGTACGCTCCTGGTTCGAAAAAGAAAAGAAAAGTGTGATTCGAGTAAAACAGTCGAAATAAGGTGTTTTAGAATTTCGATTGTCGAAATTTGCAAGAAATGAGTTAGCCGAAAACTTGATCATTCGATTATTCGAAAAATCGAGTCAATTCGACTACTCGATTATTCGAAATTTTGAAAAATCGAATTAGTCGAAAACTCGATTATTCGAAATTTTGAAAAATCGAATTAGTCGAAAACTCGATTATTCGAAATTTTGAAAAATCGAATCAGTCGAAAACTCGATTATTCGAGATTTTGAAAAATCGAATTAGTCGAAAACTCGATTATTCGAAATTTGAAAAATCGAGTTAGTCGAAAACTCGATTATTCGAAATTCTGAAATATCGAGTTAGTCGAAAACTCGATTATTCGAAATTTTTGTCGAGTCGCCGAAGTATACTCGGCAGATGGCGAAACATTCTGCTGCGAAATCAGCGCAGCAGGGGCGACGCCAAGTCGTACGCAAGACTGAAGAGGATGGAAAACGCCATAACCCATGCAGTCAGCGTGAACCACATCGCGCCGCTACGCAGAGCAATCGCGACGAGATTGTCGGCTCACTTCCGAATGCGCGCCTTCAAGTTCGAATGTCAACGATCCTCCCACTGAGCGCCGCACAGTATAAGGATTCCGATACGAAAATCAAATGTCCAGTCTCGAGCACGATCGAAAATGGAAGTCGAGAAAAAAGGATCCTCGAACAAACTCAAAATTATTTTGTGGTGCGCGCCAAGCGCGCACCAGATTTGGTTTTGAATCGTCCACGCGCGCAACCCGTTTTTCGAAATCTAAGTTCAGGCTGAAGGTAAAAATTAGCTCTAAATTGCATTGAAAAGAGCGCAAAAAGTTGTATGTAATGTCCGAAAGTGGTTTTGAATGGTTTCCTAGAATTTGAGCAAATTTCGAAAAACCGGAAGTTTTCTCTGTTAATCTCCTTTTTTCAGTCGGCGTTCACGATCATGTGCTACCAGTTAAAATTGAGCTAGGGAGCTCATTTTTTGGACAGGAGAGGCTAGAAATGGATGCAGGTCGCTCCTATTCCAATTTAAACTCAATACCTTTACTTTGAAGGGTACCTCAGAATCGTGGGTTTACATACTAAATTAGCCGTGGAGCACGAAAACTCCTTTTTTCTGCTACGGCTCTGGAGACCGGGGTGTGTGGGTGAATTCGCAGCCAATCAACACGGTTCGCCGAAGGTAAGTATTGAACTTGTCAGAATTCGTACTCATGACACGTCATCGATCGATAATCAATATTATCGATTTTCGTGCTTTTTGCACAAAATGCGGCGAACAGTGGTGATTGCTTTTGGGATAGGTTTTCTTGGGTGAGGAATTTTGCTCATCAGTCATTATCGATAAATACCGATCAATAATATTGGTTTTTTCGCCTGTTGCACAAAATGCCTTAATGATTTTTGATTGTCGATGGCTCTAAGTCATTTGTTTGGGAAATTCTTCTCATCATGCAAGATCAAATATTAATGATCAATAATATCGATTTCTCACATTTTGCACCAAATGCGGCAATGAGTTTTATTTTTTATGGTTGTAAGTCATAGGTTTCAAAATTCGTACTCATACGACAATATCGTCTGTTAGATGTTTCATCATTCCAAAATGGAAATCGTTGAGCGAAATTGAAGTCAGAAAGGGAACCTTTGGAAAAAATGATGTGAAATTTCTGAAAATTTAGCTTCCTGGCAGAAGTAGCGATTTGGAAATAGTCAAAAAAAGTTTCAAAAATGTCTTGAAATATTTTTAAAAAATGATTTGGCGTAAAATGGCATGGAGTAATAAAAAGCTAGGAAATGAAGTGAAATAACCAAAAAATATGATTTTGTGGTCGATCATTTCACAAGCTTCTCCGTTAAACTTATCAAAACGAAATCAAGCGCGCAACGGAAACATTAAGCCATTTTTGAAAGCTCTATCAAGGGAATCAGCATATGCCATGCTGGGTGAAGGCAACGCTCCATTCCATATCATTGCTTTATTTCGTTTTTATAAGTTTAACGGAGAAGCTTGTGAAATGATCCACCACCAAATCATATTTTTTGGTTATTTCACTTCATTTCCTAGCTTTTTTATTACTCCATGCTATTTTACGCCGAATCATTTTTTAAAAATATTTCAAGACATTTTTGAAACTTTTTTTGACTATTTCCAAATCGCTACTTTTGCCAGGAAGCTATATTTTCAGAAATTACTTTGTAAGATTAAATGGCATGAAAAACATTGCCGTTAACTTTAACTGTTGTACATCACAGAGCGGAACGATAAACTAGAATTGGCAGGAACATTAAAAGCACAGTACACCCTCAGGTATGAATTTTGAAATTTTCATGTAATTGTGTAGAAGACCCCTCCTGTATAACACGTGCCAAATGCGAGATCTCAATTTCTCCAAATAACCGAGATATAAGCGACCACCACAGGCCCGACCCCCTTCGCTCACCACCACAGGCCCGACCCCCAAGCAGATTTTCGAACTCGATAGCGGCTTGATGGATGGATGAATTTCAACAAGTCGTCGTTCTTCAGTCCATTGCTGGTCTACCTCCTCATCTTGTTTCGCTCTCGTGCAGCGATTGCGAATGAAGGGAAACACAGGCCTGAGACAACTCGTCCACAAAATTTTCGCCCTCAAAATGCAGGCATTTTCAAGGAGCCATATCTCGGGCCGAAGGGGGTTTTGAACTATTTCAGAGATACCATTGTGATCGGAGAGTGGCTCTCTCCAAGATGAGCATAAAATCTGGAAAATAATTTTCTGGGTGTCCTGTGCCTTTAAGGGCAAATTCAAAAACTATGAAATCATATACGAAAGCGGGGATGAAGAAGTCGGGTATAATCACCTGCACCTTCTTTTCTTTTCTATATAACAGAGGATTTGCTGAAATCGCGTGTTCGCAGAGGCCAATTAGGAGTCTGTCGCGCATACTCATCTCATCCGCCGTTGGACGATTGCCGAATACGTGTTTCAGATGTGTTGAAACGCGTAAAACCACGGACATGATGAAGTTTACGACGTCAATCCAACACAGCTTTAAATATGTTAGAAGCTTGCTCTAACTTAGGCACGAAAAATTGTGGGCGGGGCCTGGTGTCTCCATAAAAGGAATGGAGGTTCTACGAAAGCATTAGAGTTTGCATTGTCAAGATGCAAGGTCCAGTAATGATTCAGTGGTGAGGTGTTGGAAGGAAGAACTATTGAGGATTTGTGTGTATTAACTTTTCAGCATATTCTTCAAGTCGCCGCCCTACCAAAAATAGCAGTTACCATATAGAAATTGCCCTTCCTTCGCCCCATCAATTGAGCGTAACGAAAACCGGGAATTAACAGATTTCACAGATTTTAAGAAGACGGTCCAAAAGTAGACATGCCTCTCTTGGTGGTGCGGTGAACTACAAGAAGACAAGCTGAAGAGGCTCAGCTTTCTTAGACCGCCGTCAGAGTTGGTCGATGAACTGAGTCCCAGCCGGTCGATACTCACCGACACAGTGACAGTCGGGTGCAGAAAAATCAACCCACTGAGTCCAACTGCGACCGACTGCTGCCGACCGCAATCCACCCAATCGACACGGGTGTTTCACGCACGTACACGGACTGGTGCTTTGCACCGAGGGTTTTCTGCCCCGGACTCAGTCGGACTCAGCAGGTTTTTCGACCAAGTCTGGCGGGGGCCTTAGAAGCTAAAGAGGCTCGGAAAACAAAGAAAATACATACGCATAAACGAGTGCGCAGCATAGGAAAAGGCGCTGACGCTGGAGAAGGCGCTGCGTCGCATCGCATCGCCTCCCTGGTCCTACACAGAATTAAAAGTGTGAAGTTGGGGGGTGGTGGCCATCGTGTATCAACATCCTGAGGAGGCGGGAGAAACGGGGGAGGAGCGAGGTTCCTGATTGGACGCAACAGCCGGGGGCCGGGCCCAGCCCGTGTTGCGTCCAATCAGGGACCTCGCTCCTCCCCCGTTCCTGCCGCCTCCTCAGGGGTGTTGATACACGATGGCCACCACCCGAAGTTGGGGCGTCTCTTGGGTTTCCCAACGTGTGCCGAATTCGTCGGGCATTGCATCGAGGTCGCAACGCTACGCTTGTACAAATATTTCAGGTTTCGTTTCTAATTAAAGAGGATGGCATTGACTTCCCGATGGTTACACTTTGTAATTTTAACCCAATAAAGAAGACATATATCAAAAGTGAGTCGATTACCGAATGGTTCCTACAGTCATACAGAATTTATACAGAATGATAAATTCAATTCTAGATATCAACAAGACGGGTGATTTTTCCGACGATCTCCTTGACTATCTCATGGAATTTTTGCTGGATGCAAACACGCTTTACTTTACTGCGGATAGGGAGAATTTACATGTAGGTAGGGTTTGAGTCGCTTGAGCAAAGGGCAGAAAAGCTCAGTTTATCAAAGCTGATTACGAGAAGCTATGCATTCTTAAAGTCCTTGTTTGCTACTTTTCTAGTCTAATATGTAATTGTGTATCTATTGTACTCGGATTTTCCTATACATTTAGGCCAAAAGGCACTCGAAGCCTACCAAGCGAACCATCCTAATTTCACTGTTCATGACTTCTTCATGGATGCCGGGTGAGTGTTGAGAGGTACTTGCGCTATTTTATAATTTTGTGAGAAAAGAAAATTATTCTTCGGTACTTCAGCTTCGATTGTGAAGAGGAGATGAAACTGTGTTCTTTCGGCGGTCGACAATTCAATTGCTGTCAGTACATGAAACCAGTTTTGACCAATTTGGGAAAGTGTTACAGGTCTGATATTACATAGGATTCATAGGTAGCTGATGGTTTGAGTCGTAATACAACTCACTCAAAAGGTTTTTAGCCTTGATATGCAATCTGGCAAGGAGTGGATGAGGAAGCAGACTGAGCAGGGAGTGACAGCCGGGTGAGGATCTTTGGCTAGATTGAGATACTATATATGGTCGGTCAGGAAGGGCTCTGAATGAGAACCATTACAACAGTTTGTAAAGTTAGCCAAGCCCATTAGGCGAAGAAAATCCTTCCTACGATGTAATTTGCTATTCACTCAGATGACAAACTATCTCTCTGTGAACTCCGCCAACGCGTAGCTAGATGCCTCACACGGAAACCAGAGATGCCCAGGGTTTCGGAGGCATCTAGTCTGATTTTGACACGAGAATTTACGTAAATAACGAAACGTTTAGCCTCAGTTGGTGAAATTTTAGCTCAGCGCCCGCACATTCTACGTAAATTCTCGCTACAGCACCCGCATATTCTACGCAAATTCTCGTTGCAGCACCCGGTCGATCGACCCACCCAGTCTTGATCCGTTCTAGAAAGACGATTCCCGCTGCTATCAAGCGCATCGCCGTTTCTTCCCGACGGTCTGCAGCATACCAGCGGCCGAAATTATTTCTAGCAAGGTCTTCCAGAGACACCCTCCACAACCACCCACAGAGTGTCAAGGCATCCGTGGATTGACTGGGCCAACACTGTTCGAACGGCATCCCTGTGTTCCGCGTAGCCAGCGCGGGTTTGAGATTGCATTTCAACACAGGCCGTCGTTCAATCCTTAGATTCTCGCTACAAAATTGTAGCGAGAATATACGGGTTTAGCGTCAGAGAGAGCACTTGCTCGAATTCAGCCTTCGTTTTTACGTAGAATACGCGCAGAATTTGCACCCTTGTAGCCTCGACACAAGAATATGCAGGTTTTAGCTATCGTAGCTAAAACCCGTAAATTCTCGTTACATGGAATGGGGCAACGTTTCAGGCCGCGCCCTCGGAGGCATCTAGCTACGCATTGGCAGAGAAGTTTCTGAAAGAAAAAGATTACACCACGTCAGGCGAGAAATATTGTAAACGATTTCAGACTCCAAATCGTTCTGGACGCACATCTTGAAGAGCAATTTGATGGCACCGGTGGTGAGATAAGCTGTTCCTGAGTTTCATCTCCTTTCTTTCACGGTGGTTGGATGGACGCAAACTTTTTCAGATGACCCAGATCCAATCTTCACAGAAGCCTTCGAGAACGGATATCGTTACTATGTACACCCTCGAGATGCAATACCATATCTCACTTCGGAGGGAATCAGTGTCTCTCCCACTGGTCGCGTTTATTCGGCTATTTCCATCAATAGTGTAAGATTTTGTTGTGAACATTGTCTTTTCTTCTTTGCTGTCCCTCTAGTAGAGAGTGGATTATATCAACCTCTTCAAACCTGACCTGTGCTCCTACTGATTTGTTTCCCAGTCCGAACGCTGGTCAGTTTGTGATGGACACAAACCGCTAGAAATTCGGGCTGTCCTAACAAATGTGCAGATTGAGTTGTACTCACAACAGCACCAAAGTTTCCCCCTGTTCGACGCGAATCATGAAAAAGAAAAAGAATTACGAAACTCTCTTCTTTGTTAGAGGAGACAAACTTTAGGGAGGGTTTGCACAAATTAGTGTTCTGATCTGACTTCCAAAAAACTTCATTTCCTGGAAACTTGAACTACCCAAAGAGTTCACCTTCATTGTGGTAGAATGTTTCTCTGAATCAGTTCTTTTGTAGTATGTTCTGCTTCCATTCGAACACTGGGGAAACTGCACATCGGCATGGCCATCTAATGTCAACAGTAGTTTGCCGTACTCAGCGGTGAACTGCCAGTCTATCTGCAAAGCGGAATACTTCAATTCAAAATGTGGTTGCAGCCCATTCACCTACGATATTAACAACAGTGAGTTCACGATATTTTCGACACAAAAACCTGCTTCAAAGGCACAGTCCAACTTAAAGGCAGTGTTCACGATGAAAAAAGTGCTTGGAATTCCCCTAGGGATGGGTAGTGGAGGGACACTCTGTAACGCTAACGTCGAAAAAACGCATGAAAACGAGCCAGGAAAAGCTCCAGAAAAGCCCGAAGTTTCCACTTCGAGTGCAAGGCAAACCCCAAAAGCGCAGCACACGCCCACCGACGTGAACAAATGAATGCTCGAGATCGTGAGATGAGCGATGATTTCCAATGATTAGCCCCGTTCTTCCCTTCATTCTCGACTTCTCTCTTTACTCAGGTAAGCTCGCATACATTGGCTGCAAAAGACGGAGGTTACAAACCTCGGACAACTCGTCCACCATGCTTCCCTAGCTCAATTTTTGAGGGACCATAACTCCGTTCCCAGAAGGTCGTGTAAGATTTTAGAGACATCGCTGGAATCAGCATGGGGCCGTTTTCAAGATAGGCTGAGAACAGAAAAACGATTTTTATCGTGGACACTGCCTTTAAGAATCGTGTTCGGAATTTATGCTTATATTGGAGATAATTTTGGGCTGATCACAACGGTTTCTCTAGAGTCGCTTAAAACCCACTATGAACGAAACTGTTGCTCCCCCCAAAGATTTCGAAATCAGACGGTGAGAAATTCGTGAACGAGTTGTGTTTGGCCTGTTTTTCCTTGTCCTTCGCAGCCGTTGCACCGGAGCAGACCACACTGTAAAGCTAGACCGATAACAAATAATCGGAATACATGGCGCGTCTCGTCCCTATTGTGACCTAAACACTGAAGTGGCAAGAGGGAATTTTGCTGATTTGGGAAGGGGGCGCAGGGAAGGTATGCTCGATTTGTTACGCTTATTCTCAAGAGAAGGGATTCAGCGCTGTGGCAGGGATGATACACACAACGGTCGGACCATAGTATCAAATTTTACCCACGAGCTTGGACTGTGCCTTCAAGATGCTGTTGTTTGGGTGAGAAAAACTGTTTTACCTCTATTCAGTGTACTCAATGTGCAGTCCGTTCCAAACCGTACGATGCGTTGATGACCACATCAGGAAGACAGTGAATGGTGAGTAATCGTGCAATTTACACACAGCCTACCTACATGTAACCACCCTTCTCCCAAATCTCAATTACGCACTTTAGGTGTAGACTACTACAATATCCCGGGAAGTGTGATCTGTGTAAGATCGAGTGTGAGCGCACTGTTTATCATGCTTACAATTCATATGGACAAGGATTCAGTAATGGTGCCCTAACGTGGCTTCATAAAAAGAACAGAAAGTGGAGCAAGGAACATATGAAGTGAGCTCTCGCAGAAGTCACAGAATGCTCTCCTCTTTTACTACGAATAAAATAACGCTTTTTGTTAATGCGCCTTATTTTCACGCCGAAGAGGTGACGAGGATTGCTTATTTATTATCCCACTCACGACCGAATCACCCACCGGTGTCTCATACTTTTCAAATATCGAACTCTCCTCCACAAAGAGGAATGTTAAAAACTACATAACTCGACTACAGACGTAATGGTCCGTCGGTAGCAGGGTCAGGCGTGGCAATTGGATCGGTCGGTGGAGAGGGCGGCTCCTTCCCCCCCCCCCTGTCAGCGGTTGGCTCATCCGTGGGTCCCCCACCATTCCGCGAACAAGCGAACAAAAACTCGATTTTTCCCATTCATTCTCTACTTTTTTTGTTTTTGTTTTTGAATATATAAAAAAATACCAATACCTTTCTTGTTTGTTCCCTCGTTCTCGGCTTACTGAAGAGCTAGAGGTCTCAAACTCGGGCTGTGAGTAGCACTAGTGAATAGCTAAAAAATAAACCCATATAGACAGGATCCACGGAAAAAGCTTTTTCTCATACCTGACAGGTCCAAGTCCGGAAGAGATTTTCAGCATTTTTGACGCCGAAAATGACACATTGATCTGCTTTTTCTTGGCTGATGTCGGGTGGCAAGTTGTTCTTCACGGAATGTTGTCCCAGAAAATGTCGCGCACTCCCTTCTAGGAGGGTTTTCCAAGCGTGTCAGGGGTACAAATCCCATTGAGCGAATGCAGACATCCCAGGGGCTCGTTCTCGACTCACTCAAGAGCTAGGGGTCTCAAACTCGGGCTGTGAATAATACTAGTGTAAATCTTCAAAATAAACCCCACATGCACAGGATCTACGAGAAAAAGTTTTCCTCTTGCTTTTACAAGTTCGAAGAAAAAACCTGAGAAAAAAAATTTGGTACCAAAAAAGTAGGTCCCAA
The DNA here is from genome assembly GCA_029168955.1 of Aplectana chamaeleonis. Taxonomy (NCBI): domain Eukaryota; kingdom Metazoa; phylum Nematoda; class Chromadorea; order Rhabditida; family Cosmocercidae; genus Aplectana; species Aplectana chamaeleonis. The sequence continues at coordinate 275,430 of JAPDOI010000653.1, forward strand.
AATGATGCAAATGTTCCAAAAATATTTTCTGTATAGGTGGGAAACAATATTTTCGTTGACCTTCACCACCTCTGGGCTCTGATTACCTGAGAAATATATTTTTGGTACCAAAGAAATAAGTCCCCAAATGCTGCGAAAGGTTTGAAAATCATTTCTGTACGGGTGAGAAAACGACCTTTTCCGACCTTGACCACGTAACCGTTACATTTTCGAATCTGATCCTGGTAGAGTGAAGGGACACCACTCTTTAAAATTGAGATTTTGCGAGGAGCCAGACAGTGAGATAGAAAACTTTCATCTTAATTGCATATGTCACACCTTAATGTCACACTCACTTTTTTCTACCAGTGAGGCGGAATACGTAAAGTTTCACTTCAAGGGATTTTTAGAGGTGAGCAGATTGCCCACTTTATGAATCACCAGTTCACGAGCGGTGTTGGCTTCTGATTCCCACAAATATGGATCAATCGATTTTTTTGTTTTTGAAAAAAAAATCGTTTGCTTTTTGATCAGAAAAAATTTCACAGAAGAGAAACAGAATGACTACAGAAACATTGGAAAAAATTTTGTCTGAGAATACGTGATTTCTCCTTTTTGCACTTCTTGTTGTTGCAATATATCCATATTGCATCATTTCAAAATTCAAAAAATAACATGGAAAGTGCATGGCCACTTACGCTTAACTACAATTTTTATAAAAATTTTTATTTGTAAGTTCACATTTTGGCGACCAACAACGAAAAAAATAGAAAATTGAGATAAAGCAGAATCGAAGCTTGAAGTCCTATAAAGAAATATGGGAGACAGAACATTCTTCTGAGCGGAGCAGATCAGGATTTTAACTCGCACATGACCAAATTATGCGCCCCTTCCCTGCGCGGTCTGCCAAGCTGCCTCTCCCCCCCCCCCCCCCCCCCACCACCACCCACACTAGGATCATCCCAGTGTACGCTTGACCCTGGTGGGTGGTTACACGTTAACAACATATTTGACCTTTTCAACAACGTCGCAGGCTTCGATGAGTGGAAAGACGACTAGCTAAAGTTTTTTTGAAGCACTTGATGGTTTGTTTCCCACCCATCGCTTGTATTTCAGGTCCCTGAGAACAAACTATTCCCGTTCGAACCTTGCTCATTTGTTTGGAGATGTTGAAGCTTAGCTGATCTTTTAACACTGATGTGCTTGTAGGAGCCATCAGGACACTTTTTCATGGAGAACCGGAAAATGAAATTTGTCGTGAACAAAGCCTTCAAAAGCAGTGTTCACGATAATCTTCAAATTTGAGATTATTGGGTAAATCGATTGTTTGGCCCCCGGGTAGTACTGAAATTACGAAAAATTCGAGAGAAACGCACCAGAAGTACACGAAATGCTTTACTCTCACCCCGGCTTTTTACTCTCATTGGAACTGTCTGTCGGGAAAACGAAATTTTTTGTGGGTCCGTCCCTTAATATTCTCCTTTTTCTGTTGCTCCGTTCTTTGCTTCGGACCCTAATTAGTACTGTTTTGCGGAAAAATTCTTCTAATTCTTATAAACCCCATAATTAACCGGTGACAACCACCGTGATCATGTTCATACAACCGGACAACTAGTCCAGACCAGAAAATAATCTCTTTAAAATAATGCGTTTTAGTGCGCATCTCGCCGTTTCTTCGTAATTATGGTAACCCTTGGTGACCAACGCATTGTTTTGAGTGGAAAACTCGGGAAGGAAAATCATCGCGAACACTGCCTTCAAGTAGCTGTTTCTCTTGAAATACAGGCTGTAAAATGGCGAATTTCAAATGGTTCCTACGCGTGCTGGTGCGGAGCGCAGGTTAGAGATAGTGAGAGAGCGGGGGGCAGACGGAGGCTGAGGCGTCGCGAGCGCCGCTCCCGCCTCGAATGATGTGAATTACGACATGAAAAATAGAAAGCAAAATGCAAAGGCATGCCATTCGAGCCTCGTAAATCCTTTGGTTGGTCAAGGTATACAGTGACGCAATAAGTTGCACGCAAGCTTGCAGTCACCCCAAATTGGACGTGGTCGTGAATGGGTTGATTGTGAAAAGTTCATAGATGATTCATATTCAGAACCGGCGTGCTTCTTATAAATATCAATTAGAGCATCCATTGCACAAAAGCCTACGGTGAGTTGAGGTGTTGTGAGCAGCGTCCGTGTCATTTATCTGGGAAACCACAAAAAGCAGTTGGGCACAAATCCATTCGATCGATAACCGCCATCGTTTCGTTTTCGTGAGTGCCACTTTCACGGCGTCTCTGCTTCCGAACTGAATGACACGGAACATAAATGAGCATGCTGTGATCATTTCGGTATGAATCGCTGTGGTAGAAATAGTTTGCGAATCCCTCTGACAATGCATGTTTTGATTGTTTGAGCAACCAAGATCTGGATCGACGACTTTTGTGTTCATCCGCAGAAGCGTTGAGCGTTCATGCGAAGTATTTACTCCAGGAACAAAATTTTATTTTCTACAGTGATAGTACAACAAAATCGTTTGGATAGCTTTTTTCGTTTAGGGAAAACTTCCTGGCAGTGAACGTTTTTTTCCGCGACATGTCCTATACGGAATACGTGCAGTTACAAGGAACGACCATCACAGAAACTCTTAGTAAGTGTGCCCAGTCACGCAATCTCATAGTTGTAGCTCTGAGGATCTAAGAATAGTCCCATTGAATAGTAATTTTACCACAACTTCTTGGGAAGCATTAGTGGTGATGGTTTGGATAAACTCATCCACCAGGGCCAGAGCTTTTTCGAATTATCATTCAGAACTTTCGAACTTCCTAACTAAGTTACCCACAGTAGCCTTATTCGCCGAGCCTTTGAATGGTGTGTTTTAGGTGTGTGATACATGCAACTGCTGAATGTCCATTTGCTAAATAATATGTGACTTGTTCTTTAGGTGATATCGGTGGAAACATGGGAATGTTTTTGGGAATGAGTGTGATCACAATCGTTGAAGTGATAATGTATTTCACAAAAATCAGCTGGATAACAGTTTCCAAGAAGAGGCGGCGATATATGTATGAGAAGAAAACGAAGGAGTTGGTGAGTGAAACTTGGAGAACCTCATTTCACGTCCTACTGACTATATCCGTTTTACATCTATTCAGGAACAAGAAAAACAGCTGGAAGAGACTATGAGTAGCTTCAAATTCTTCCGGCATCGCAAAATGGGCTCTGTGTCGGAACACCCTCCTCAACCGCGATTTCTTTCACTGCCTGGCAGCAAAAGTTGCGCCGTTTGAGGATCGTGCTTGTTCGCCTGTGCCAGAAGTGAGAATTGCTCTATAGAGAAAAGTTGCATGAATTGGCAGAGTGTACCTCTAAGTGCTGGACATCCAACTTCATACCCTTAACCAAATTCTTACAAATCCTTCCAAAATAGGTAAACGATTGGAGAAATGTTCCCCTGAGATCACAGACTGAATTTGGTTGTAAAACTCAATTTTACCTGATTGCCGTGAGCTTCCAAAGCTCTATTGCAATGCCAGATAAACACTGCAGGAAACGGATGAAGCTTTTAACAGTTTGAGACATCGCCCACAAGAATGTTCACGTTTTAAAGTACGGCATATCGTCCATCACTGGATGAGGGATCGCCGCGACGCTGCTTGGCGGGAAAATTGCGCGATCAATAGCCACTCTCCCTTCGTTTTCCCGCCCGCAATTTTTCCCGCCAAGCAGCGTCGCGGCGATCCTTCATCCAGTGATGGACGATAATTGTAACCTCACCCTTCAGTGCCATACGTGTTAGATGTTTCTCGCCTCAACTCTGCTGACTGATGGAGAAATAGCCTTCGGAATTGCAGGCGCACTGGGTGGGTCTGGATTTGTTGACCGTTGCGCAGAAAAAGGCCCTCACGTGTTAGAGACTTTCTGACCGCCATCGTGATCACGCAAGCCATTTGTTCTTACCTCACACGCCTGACAGCATCATCCCCGTTTTTTGAAAGACTGTTTCATCATTGTTTGCCTGAGTAGAGATGCGAAATTTCGCACATGTGTAACCACCTGGGGAGGGGGGTAGGTCACATTATTGCTGAAAAATGAAATGCGGAAATTTTACGGACGACGCTTTTAAGAGAGCGTGTTCACACTGCTTGCTCATTTCCGCTCTGCCATTGGACCGAGTGTCCCCCTCGCTCACCCGCGCCATTAACTTGGTTTTTTTTCCCGCAGCAAGGGCCGGAGCTGCAGCTGCTGCAGGATCATTCTTTAGAAGCTGCAGCAGTTGCTCCCTAGAAACTGCAGCAACAGCTCCCTAGAAGCTGCAGCAGCCAATTCCTAGAATCCGCACGAACAGCTCCCGCAGAAACATCAGTACTCAGAAAAAGAAAGCATGTTACTTGATACTATCAAGTAGCTGACCACTGGTGTCGCAATCATTTGCATGCATATTGATTGCCGTTAGGTATCAACAGCCAATCTTTGCAACAACAGTGGTAAGTTACTTTATAGTATCAGGTAAAATACTTTCATTTTTCTGAGTACTGTTGCTACCATAGGACGGGAACAGCTACAGCAGTAGCCCTTGAGGTGGTAAATCTTCTCCTTGGGGTGGCATAATAGCAACAACAGAAGATTGATTGAACATGCAGCTCGCTGGTGATGCCCCCTCAATGCCAAATCCTTATCATGAGCTGAATGATTTTGCCAGAGACTTCTAGTGCGCAGCAGACAAAAAATGCAAAAGTCAGCCAAGACTCAAAAAAAGTCTCTGAAACGATAAACATCCGGCATTAGACGGAGATGCGTTATCGGTCCTTTTCACCCTATCTAACCCTATCCAAGTTCTTCTCCCTCTGTTCCCTTCTCACCTTCCGTCCACTCCTCTCACCTTCTTACCCTACGACACTCTCTCGCAATTATGAGCGATGCTCAGAGAGAGAGAGAGAGAAGAGAGAGAGAGAGAGAGAGAGAGAGAGAGAGAGAGAGAGAGAGAGAGAGAGAGAGAGAGCAAAGACCAAGATCAGACCAACGTTGCTGAGTTTCCGCCAAAAGGAAAGCCCACCGAACTCGGAGAAACGAAAGCGAGTTACTTGATGGCTCCAAGTAACGCACCAGTCCTGTTGTAATGAGTTGAAAATAGACTCTGTTTCATTCCAAGTGAACTCATGTTCTCGGTTATGACAGCGCGGAGCGGTGGCTTTTTCGTCAAAACCTCCTTATCACTAGTTACATTTCACCGAGGCCCATCGCTCCGCTGCTAGTGATAATCGAAATCAACAGGTCACTAGGGATGTACCAGAGCCTACACATATTGATCCCCGAGTGCTATCAACAGATCTGTTATGACTTGTTTTTCTTGATAGCAACCGGTGGTCGATATGCATGCAATTAATTACAACGCGACTGGTAACTTACTTGAATCCTTTAAGTAACTTACTTTCATTTTTCTGAGAGGCTCAATTTCCGCACACGGACTACTTCTCAACTCTTTCTTTTCTTCTTTTCTTCACCCGTTTACCTGATCTGTCTTACTTTCAAACCTCACTTCTGCTCTCACTCTCCCACAAAAAGGGATGGCAATGAAATAAAAAACAATCAACAAAAATACATTTACAAATCAAATACAAGATGCTCCAGCGGCATCACCACTTCAACGTGGCCATGTTGTTCTTCATGAGCGGGCGTTTCTTAAACGGAATCGGTTCTTCAATTCAAGATTTATTCTGGAGAAACGGAAACTGATCCATCTGGCGCGGTACGAAGTGCCTCTCCTTTATGACGTACTGGCGGATGTCGGCTCTAAAACAAAGGATTCAAATTTCGAGGTTCGAACAGCATAGTGCAATAGAAATTAGCGCACAATGCACTGCTTAACTCCCCACGTAGGACGTGATCCCATTTCATCCGGGCACTCTTGAGCTCCTCCAATCTCGACCGTCTTGTGGCGTCGTCCACGCCTACCCCGATTTTCGACCAGCTCTCCGACTTCCCAATCTATAACAGGACAAGTACTATCGTTTTCGGAAGGAAGTCGCGCTCCACGTTTGATGACAATGGCTGTCGCCTCACGCAATACGATAATAATTGTGCTGGGACTACAAGGTCCCGGTACGATTCCCCTTTCTTTAGGCACGATTATCATCGTATCGCGTGATGTAACCGCCGTAGTCTGAAATTGCGGACCGTAATTCGGATTCTCGGAAACGGAACAATAGTACTGTGCTTCTCTGGGCCAAATTCCGGTCCGCAATTGCATCTCGACGCGCTTTGCGGCCGCACGCTTCCGAGTCGGAAGAGTCTTCAGCGCCGCAGCCGCCGATCTGTTGACTCTACGTGGGTTTTGGAAACTGGAAACTGAAAAAAAATGGAGAAAACTGTATAAGAAAAGCCCCATCGAGTCGGCTTTGGTGCTGTAAACTCGACCGACTCGAGCGCGTGCGGCCGCAAAGCGTGTCGAGGCGCAATTGCGGACCAGAATTTGGTCCAGAGAAGCACAGTACTGATATTAGAAATCGAAGAATGACTTGAAATCGTATAGAAAGCTCTACAGGAAGAGGAAAGAAAGTATCGTGAAGGCATCGTACGCGCAGAAAACCGTATATTATTTTTTCATGTTTTTCGTGTAGGTTGGACTCTCTAGTGAACGAAAATGTCCAAGGGGCCATGAAAAATTTTTATTTGTAAAGGAAAGTCAGTCTGAACACATTGTGAAATTGACTTTGAATTTAGCGCCGAAATTTTCTGTAAAGTTTTTCTGCATTTGGAGGCCTTGCCACAGTCATTTTCAAAGTTTTTCTGCATGTGTAGTTTTTGCCGTATTTGATTTTCATGTCGTTTGACGGTCGCATCAGTATTCTATGAAAAACTGCTAGATGACTGGTGAGAACTTCTGGCGGATCCTCATCTTTTTATCCCCTTCCAACCTCATAACCCTACGTTTTTGACGCGCCGAAGCTTTACCGTGTGGTGTTCCGGGCTCATGAAAGCTCGGGGGCGGGTTTGGTTTTTTTCCTGCAAACAGAATCGTAAAACAGTGCAATAGAGAAAACTTCAGTAAATTTGTTTGAAAGGAAAAACGAGCGTCCGCAAACGCGGCTGTTTGAGACGAAATCTGTGAGCTGCGTGGCACTGCGAGTGGATCGATAGCGCAATCACTCAGCTGACTGCAGCAGCTGCCGGAGCAAAAAAAAACAGCAGCTGCCCGAGCACGAAGGCCTAGCAGCTGCACGAGTACTCGCATAATCGTTCGTGATTGGCCTGTTTCGGTCAGGCACCAACTCTACTCGGGCAGCAGCTGCCATTATAGTCCCAAGCTGCTCGGTGCAGCTGCAAAAGCAGCACTCTTCCACCGAGCCGCTAGGCAGCATAACAATTCTGGCCAAAGACAGTGAAGCAGAGGCGGAGCTAAGCGGGTGCTTGAAATCTGCAGCAGCTTGGGAGCGCTAACGTTTCCACAAAGAAAATCTTCACCCTAGCAGCAGCTGCACGGCCACAAACCTCATTGGTCCAATTTTTGCGGACACGCCTCCGACCAATCACAGACCGAGAGAGAGTTTCCAGCAGCTGCTCCCGTATACCGAGAGCAGCTGCTGCAAACGCTTATGGGCGGGGAGTTGGCGTTTCCCTCGTCCCAAGCTGCTCCTGGTTTTTCTGAGTATAGCTGGGATACCCGTGCTGAAAACATTCTATAATAATGTTGTTACGCACCTCACTATCCATTTAAGCCGGTCTATTCGCAACGAAAATCATGGTTTCAAAGCCCACTACATTAAAGGTAGTGATCGCGATAAAACAGGCTTGTCTTTTCTCATCTCTAAACCTTTTTTGGGTTTAGAGTTGTAGGACCGATGAGAAGAAATCGCCAAAAAACCGCTGTTTCGGTCCAAATTTAAAGCCCTAAACTTTCTTGTCTTTTGATGGTGGACGAGCCCGCTCCACATCATCTCAGATAATAACACCGGCTGAGCGGGCGGAGAAGTAGGGTCGCCGGCTGAGCGGGCAGGCTTATTTTGGGGGCGGAGCGTCTTACCGGCTGAGCGAGCGGGCATGCGTTTTACCGGCTGAGGGGCATGGCTTTACCGGGTCAGCGGGCGGACATATATCTACGGCGGAGCATGTCACCGGCGGATCGGCCGGATATAGCATTATCGGCTGGGGGGCATGGCTTTACGGGGTGAGCGGGCAGACATTAATCAGTGGCGGAGCACATCCCTGGCTGATCGGGCTGACACTAAAGCGAACCAGGCTCATGTACGGCGCGAGCGAAATGGGCTTCGAGCTGATTCGGGTGTTGGCATTCGAACGGGTTGGCATTCGAAACAATTTGGATCATTGAACCCTCACTCCTTACGGGTCGTTGTGACCGTGGGGACGTGACAGCGGGTCAGTTCATGATTTTTGAAGCGAGGTAAAGCTTGCCGCTTCAGAAATTAAACGCAAGTCTCGAACTTGCTGGGGAATAGGGAGGGCCTACTAGGGGCTTTATCTACTCCTGCAGATCGATATCATTCACGTGGTAAGCAACTAATACCGGCAGAGCGGACCTCCATTTACCGGCTGAGGGGGCAGTGAATACGGGCTGAGAGGCAGCCGTTTACCAGCTGAGGCGGCAGTGAACGCGGTGTGAGGGGGCCACCACTTGCCGGCTGAGCGCTCCACCATTTACCGGCTGAAGCAGTGAATACCGGGGCCCGCCCGGGTACAATGTTTAGTCAGCCGGTATTGCCTGCCCCCTTAGCCGGCGTTGCTGCCTGAGATCGGCAGCGATGATCTCTGATATCAAAAACATCAGCTATCTTGAAATTGAGTTTCAATCAATGAACATTATCCTTCGGACTCATCTAATCAAAAACCTTGACTGAAGTGCTTGCTTTCATTCTTCAACTGCTTTCTTTACGTAAATTTAAATTTATTTCTTGCTCTGAATGCCCATGATTTTTAAACGCTCGGCACGAGGCTGCAATCTTTTTTTTGCGGCGCTGTGCACGTGTGCACGAATTTTCATCTTTGGGCTCTAGAAGCTCTAATCTAGCCCGTCTTTCAGCGCGCTACCTTTATAGTTTTTCAGCTGTTTTCTATCTAAGCTGATTTTTATAGTTTTCTAGACAACGTTTTCCATCGCGACCACTGCCTTTAAAGGCACAGTCCAATCTCAGAATCGTTTTTCTGTTTCTCTGTCTATCTTAAACACGGTCCCACGCTAATTCCAGTGATGTCTCTGGAAATTTACGAGACTCCCTAGGAACGGAGTTATAGCCCCTCAAAAATTGAGCAACGGAAGCATGGTGGAAGAGTTTTCCGGGGCTTGTAACTTCCGCCATTTACAACCGATGTATGCAAGCCGACCTGAAAAAAAGAGAGTCTCAGAATAAAGAGAAGAACGGGGCTATTCATTGGGAACCAGAACTCATCACGCGACTACTGAGTTCGAAAGATCGTAAAAGGGGCGTGCCAAAGTGGCTTCCTGTTGTAGGCACCCCAAGGTGGCTTCTCCTATATCTCGCTTATTTGGAGGAGATGAAAGCTCGCATCTGGCTATATAGTAGTCTACTTCACAACTCTGTGGAAATCTCAGATTTCGTCCCTGAGCTTGTACTGTGCCTTTAATGGGCCGCGGTGCACGCAAGTTTTTAGGTGTTAAAAAATCTCGAATAGGTACAGTAGCGCGGTTAACATTGGGAGAAATAAGGGAGAAATTGTCAAAGTTGGCAACAAAAGAGTCTTTTGCCTATAGCTTGCTTAAGCGTGCTCCACTCCGGAATTTGAAAAAAAAAACTATCCTCTTTAACGCGACCTATTGGCTCCAATGATATCCAGAAACTACGAAAACGTCACGCGGAAATCGGTCTCAAGCCAAAGTTATTTCATTATGCGACATCGTGTAAATTTGTGCTAGGTGATTAGCGGAAAGAAGCCACTGCGGAATTTTACACGTTGTCGTGTGATGAAGCAGCTTTGACCAGAAAATCGGGTTTCTTCGTGAAATTTTCCGGACTTTCCTAATATAAATGAAACCTGTAGGCCGCGATGAAGAGAATGGTTTTTTTAAAATCTAGATTGGATCTCTATAAAGCAAGTTATAGGCAAACGACGCTTTCGTTCTTAACTTCGCCCATTTTGCCTTTTTTCCCTATGCTAGCAGCAGTATTGTGTGCATCAAATTAAAATGTTTTTACGTCCTAAAAATTCACAAGCATCAACATGACCATCACGTTATATGAAATACCATTATGAATCAGGTCAACCATGGTCTAACTTTATTTAGAGAAAGTGGCACTCATCCAGTATTGTAGGCTTTTATCTGGAATAAACCCGATTTCCTCGTAACAATGCCTGCTATTGCTCGGACCCGGAAATAACATTTTACCAAGTTCAAAAATGCTTTTTGTGTAATTTTCGAAGGCATGGGAGCTAGAGTTTCGGTAATAGGCAGCGCTCACAGACGGCGTTGTAATGTTAGTAATCTGACAGGAACTGCTACTGCATGCGAACCACATGGGCACGAGTTTAGGGCAGAACGCTTCTGCTCGTAACTGTACGCAACGAACGGTACACCACACATAAGCCTATAGCTTAACCTGTGTATGTGTAGAAACGAAAGCTCGAGATATGAATCTGACTTCAACAGCAATGAAAGGTCTCAATAGTAGCTGCAAATGCATAGCAGAAGCACAGCACCGTAAACAACATGAGTTTCAAACCGTTTGCATTTCACTGCACGTCTCCTCACGATAGCATATCATTATGAACAGTTATGGATACTGGGGATCTGTTAAAGAACGTTTTGAAATGTGCTTTGTAGAGCGAAGGTTATGAAACATTTGTTGTACAATTGGTCTACTCAGCTGTTGAAAATGGCATACAAGCTTAATGAAAATTTTCTCTTGCTTCAGCAAACGACTACATCCGATCGAGAAAGTGAGGCCAACGAGCGGCGGTATCGGTTTCTCAGCACAAATACCGAGGTATGTATTTCAAATATTTCGTGGTTAGGCGTGAACAAATGGGCAGAGTAAGGACAGCCCGTCTTGTCCCACTGTTATTTCTTGACTAGATTTGGTTCTAGGGAGCTTAACTTCAGGTCTAGCGCGTATTTTAAGCGATACGCGTCAGAGGCAGTGCATATCAGTCTTGATAAGTATGTATGACAATAACTATATCGCGAGTTCCATCGCGGTAAGGATGCTTTAGGTCTAGTTCAGCATGCCCTGCGGAAGATTGAACATTTCGAATTATTGTATACACAAAACTTCATCACCCCTAAATTTTTTTGGATAATAATCTCGTTTTTAGTCCTTCTACAGCGATAATCCTTCTTCACGGAGCAGTGTGGTAAGTTACTCAGCATTTCTCCTCTACCTTTCAAAGTTGCCCAAGTTTAAGGTGGAACTAAAAATCAATTTGAACGACTTGGAATCACCGAACGGCATTTGTCGTGTAAAAGCGGATTATCATTCTAGACCTCGGTCTGTTACGGTGCCATGTACACCGATGGAGCTCAATAGGCATTGAGTGAGACCATGTATGTACGCTTTATTATCGATATCTCATTTCGTATGAAGATATGTTTCTCATTTCCCATTGCGTTGTTCTTTGTTTTATTCGAGAAATACGTGGTTGTACTGCACTTGTAGATGCTCTTGTAAGAAGAAAAGAGAATAATTTAATGAAAATCTGTACAATTATGCGTATTCGGACAATGATGTTAAGTGCTGAAGTGTACAAGTTTCATTTCATTTATTCATTCAAGACGAGAAAAACATGACCATTTTACGGAAAGCTACCAGGAGACGAAGCGACTGGTTATACTGGAATATGCATAGTTAATAGAACTACTAAAAAATGATCACGAGACGAATCACGTTTGTCTCACGGTTGCAATTTTTTCAGGAGCTCCAGATTATAAGAAGATAATCGCTTTAGTTATTCAGGGTAGAACTCTTTCGATTGAAAAGTTAAGGTTGACATCTCAGGACAAGCAAGCTTCATTGTTAGCAGAGATTTAGTTGAGAGTAAAATAAAAAACTCTCAACTTAGTATGCCTCGCATTGAGTTCATTGTGTTCTTTATTTACTTATTAGGCTACGTGTGACAAGCGCAATCAACATCAAATTAGGATTGTCCACAGAATCCATGAACCAGATTAACGGAAAACATTATAATACTGATTCTCAACTCAACCATGGAAGCACAACAGCTTCTTTCCCTGCTATGCGTTTGAAACTCCACAAGGTAGGAGGTATCGGAGGTAATATCAGGGTTAAGAGAGATGAAGGTTGATCCGGCTCTACAAGTGAAAGAACGGGCTTTAATATTGCCCTTCGGGACTACATATGAAATCCTAATCTTGCTTCCCCTAGTCCCTGACTGACTTAGCCTATAGAATCTTGATATGTTGGTCTTTGCAATGCCAGCTAGTAACTTAAACACCATACAAAAATCATTTAGTCGACGGCGAGATTCTAACGAATGAAGTCCCAAGGCTCTATTTCTGACTCCCGCACTCGGGATTATGTCATAGGCCTGGTTGTGGGATCTTATATGAATTTTACGTGTAAAATTGTTTTGTATTTTCTCCAGTTGCAACACATCTTTTCTTTTCTGAAAAAACTGTCGTTCCACTTTCGAAGATAGGTGTGACGTAAGTCTTGTATGCCTCTAACAGCACACTTCTGTCACGGACAGACAACGCCTTGATCATGAGGAATCTTTAAGAAGATGCTTTACTGCACAAACGCTTGTGATGGTCGGAGAAGTCAAGTTTCCTGATGTAATGAACGCCCAGGTCTTTAACAGAACTTACAGGATTCAGCACATGCCCATCTAAAGGATAGGTACATGGCAAGTTCGACATTCCCAGTTTCATGAACACTCTTTTCGGGAGCCAGCGGTAGTTTCCACCTGTGGGATCACTCAAGAATTTACTCCAATGCACGAGCCACGATACTCTGATCTTCTTCGCATTCTACCTTCTTATTATAGTTGTGCTCGAATATTCGCGATCGAATAAACATTCGAATAAATTATTTGATTATTTATTCGATTATCGAGTCACCGAAAAATCCCGATATTCGATTATTATCCGAAATCGACTATCGAAAAAAACAGATATTCGATAATTATTCGAAATCGACTATCGAAAAAACGTCATATTCGATTATTATTCGGAATCGACTATCGAGAAAACCTCATATTCGATTACTAATCGAAATCGACTATCGAGAAAACTTCATATTCGATTATTATTCGAGATCGACTATCGAGAAAACCTCATATTCGATTATTTTTCGAAATCGACGATCGACACTGACAAATATTCGAACATAATCGATCTTCGAATATAGTCGAACCAGTTGCGTCGACCGGCCGACGCCGGCCTCTGCCGCTGGGGTCCGGCTGCGCCAGCCCATTTGCCGACTTTGCCGGCATCTTGGTTATGAGGCAAATTAATCGGCGCTTTCTTTTTTCCTGCGCCGGCCCATAAGCTGGCTTAGGCGGCAACACTTCAACCATCGGGAAGCACAAACCATTCCAAACTTTGCAACACCCGTTTACCTCCTTATCTGTACCGTGACACACCGGTCGTTCTTCCGTTTCATAAGGTCCTGGAGTGGCTTTTGATTTACTAAAATTTCTGTCTTGATAAGGTTAACCGCTGCTTGGAACTTACTGAACGTTTTCAAGATCAACCGTCACCCTGCTACTTTTATTGCCAAATGAAGTAGAATGATGTTTGTGTTTCATGGATGCAGATTTTGGCCCGTAGTAAAGCCGGCGAAAACTTCAGTTCAGCCTATCTGAATCCATGTTCTGAAAAGAATTCAGATGAGCCGCACAAATTTCAGACGTGCGTGTTGTAGGATAGCGACATAGGCTAAACAGAGAAAGTCAGCAACAAACAAGTTAAGCTGAATCACTTAGTCAGATCTGACTGAATCGATTCAGTCAGATCTGACTGACTTCTTGGCTAGAGAAGAGAGAAACAGCGTGCCAGGTCAGGAGTGCGCTCGAGACTGTTTTCAATTAGCAAAGGAGTAACTTAAATAATTCAGCAGAGATATCGGCTTATCAATATATCAGTATCAATATCAGCTTCCACGAAACAGACAACATTTCATTTATTGAGAAACGGAGCATGGAGTTGGTCAATTCGTGAACGACCACGTAGAGAATAATGGCCGGTTTTTCTTATCATCACAGGTATTATCAACTGTTCATCATCATGGAACTTCGAGACCGACCGCTTCAATGCAATCTATCGCTCGATACTATTTCGGACTCGTCTGAGCCCTGTCTGAATCGTTTCGGTCTCGTCTTATCACCCATTCAGATGATCCTGACTGAGTGGTGGGTTTACTACGGGCCTTTGGTTAACTCTTACTTTCATCGTAAATAAACCCGATTTGAAAAGTCAGTGCATATAAACAGCTAAGCAGTTGAAATGAGTGGTGAAGGGTAGAGGACCTGAAGAAAGGGGTGGTGTACGCTCTTTTTCTGACGCAGATAAAAATTCTCAAGTTCTGTGCTCTCTCCCTTGAGTCTCAAACGTTTTCTACGGCGTCCAGCGCTCCCTCACTTAAGTCTCGCACACTCCCTACGGCGCACTCTCCCTCGGGTTTCACACATTTTATACGGCGTCCGGCGCTCTCCCAATGGGGTCCCGCACACTTTCTACGGCATCCGGCGTACTTTCACTCGGGTCCCGCACTCTTTCTACGGCGTCCAGCGCTCTCCCAAAGGGGTCCCGCACACTTTCTACGGCGTCCGGGACTCTCCCACTTGGGTCCCGCACTCTTTCTACGGCGTCCGGCGCTCTCCCAATGGGGTCCCGCACACTTCCTACGGCGTTCGGCGCACTCTCACTCGGGCCTCGCCTCTCCCACTTGGGTCGCGCACACTTTCTACGGGATCCGGCGCTCTCCCAATGAGGTCCCGCACACTTTCTGCGGCGTTCGGTGAACTCCCACTTGGGTCCCGCACACTTCCTACGGCGTCCGGCGCTCTCCCAATGGGGTCACGCACACTTTCTACGGCATCCGGAGTACTTTCACTCGGGTCCCGCACTCTTTCTACGGCGTCCAGCGCACTCCCACTTGGATCCGGCACACTTTTTACGGCGTCCCGCGCACTCCCACTTGGGTCCCGCACACTTTCTACGGCGTCCGGCGCTCTCCCAAAGGGGTCCCGCACACTTTCTACGGCATCCGGCGTACTTTCACTCGGGTCCCGCACTCTTTCTACGGCGTCCAGCGCACTCCCACTTGGATCCGGCACACTTCCTACGGCGTCCGGCGCTCTCACAATGGGGTCCGCACACTTTCTACGGCGTCCGGCGCTCTCCCAAAGGGGTCCCGCACACTTTCTACGGCGTCCGTCGTATTCCCACTTGGGTCCCGCACACTCTCTACTGCGTCCTGCGCACTCCCACTTGGATCCCGCACACTTTCTTCAGCGTCCGGCGCTCTCCCAATAAGGTCCCGCACACTTCCTACGGCGTTCGGCGCACTCTCACTCGGGCCTCGCCTCTCCCACTTGGGTCGCGCACACTTTCTACGTGATCAGGCGCTTTCCCAATGAGGTCCCGCACTCTTTGTACGGCGTCCAGCGCACTCCCAATCGGATCCCGCACACTTCCTACGGCGTCCGGCGCTCTCCCACTTGGGTCGCGCACACTTGCTACGGCCTCCGGCGCCCTTTCACTCGGGTCCTGCACTCTTTCTACGGCGTCCAGCGCACTCCCAATTGGATCCCGCACACTCTCTACGGCGTCCGGGACACTCCAACTTGGGTCCCGCACACTTCCTACGGCGTCCTGCGCACTCCCACTTGGATCCCGCACACTTCCTACGGCGTCCGGCGCTCTCCCACTTGAATCCCGCACACTTTCTTCGGCGTCCGGCGCACTCTCACTCGGGCCTCGCCTCTCCCACTTGGGTCGCGCACACTTTCTACGGGACCCGGCGCTCTCCCAAAGGGGTCCCGCACACTCTCTACGGCTTCCGGGACACTCCAACTTGGGTCCCGCACTCTTTTTACGGCGTCCGTCGTATTCCCACTTGGGTTCCGCACACTTTCTACTGCGTCCTGCGCACTCCCACTTGGATCCCGCACACTTCCTACCGCGTCCGGCGCTCTCCAAATGGGGTCCCGCGCACTTCCTACGGCGTTCGGCGCACTCTCACTCGGGCCCCGCCTCTCCCACTTGGGTCGCGCACACTTGCTACGGCATCCGGCGCACTTTCACTCGGGTCCTGCACTCTTTCTACGGCGTCCAGCGCACTCCCACTTGGATCCCGCACACTTCCTACGACGTCCGGTGCACTCCAGCTTGAGTCCCTCACACTTTCTACAGCGTCCGGGGCACTCCCACTTGGATCCCGCACACTTTCTACGGCTTCCGGGACACTCCAACTTGGGTCCCGCACTCTTTTTACGGCGTCCGTCGTATTCCCACTTGGGTTCCGCACACTTCCTACGGCGTCCTGCGCACTCCCACTTGGATCCCGCACACTTCCTACGGCGTCCGGCGCTCTCCCAATGGGGTCCCGCGCACTTCCTACGGCGTTCGGCGCACTCTCACTCGGGCCCCGCCTCTCCCACTTGGGTCGCGCACACTTGCTACGGCATCCGGCGCACTTTCACTCGGGTCCTGCACTCTTTCTACGGCGTCCAGCGCACTCCCACTCGGATCCCGCACACTTCCTGCGACGTCCGGTGCACTCCAGCATGAGTCCCTCACACTTTCTACGGCGTCCGGGGCGCTCCCAGTTGGGTCCCGCACTCTTTCTACGGCGTCCAGCGCACACCCACTTGAATCCCGCACACTTCCTACGGCATCCGATGCACTCCCGTTTGGGTACCTCACACTTTCTACAGCGTACGGGGCACTCCCACTCGGGTCCCGTTCACTTTCTACTGCGTCCTGCGCACGCCCACTTGGATCCCGCACACTTTCTACGGCGCCCGGGACACTCCCACTTGGGTCCCGCACTCTTTCTACGGCGTCCGGCGCTCTCCCAATGGGGTCCCGCACAATTCCTACGGCGTTCGGCGCACTCTCACTCGGGCCTCGCCTCTCCCACTTGGGTCGCGCACACTTTCTACGGGATCCGGCGCTCTCCCAATGAGGTCCCGCACACTTTCTGCGGCGTTCGGTGAACTCCCAATGGGGCCCGCACACTTTCTACGGCGTCCGGCGCTCTCCCAATGGGGTCCCGCACACTTCCTACGGCGTTCGGCGTACTTTAACTCGGGTTCCGCACTCTTTCTACGGCGTCCAGCGCACTCCCACTTGGATCCGGCACACTTCCTACGGCGTCCGGCGCTCTCCCACTTGGGTCGCGCACACTTTCTACGGGATCCGGCGCTCTCCCAATGGGGTCTCGCACACTTTCTGCGGCATCCAGCGTACTTTCACTCGGGTCCCGTACTCTTTCTACGGCGTCCAGCGCACTCCCACTTGGATCCGGCACACTTTTTACGGCGTCCGGCGTCCGCGCACGCCCACAATGGGGTCCGCACACTTTCTACGGCGTCCGGCGCTCTCCCAAAGGGTCCCGCACACTCTCTACGGCGTCCGTCGTATTCCCACTTGGGTCCCGCACACTTTCTACTGCGTCCGGCGCACTCCCACTTGGATCCCGCACACTTCCTACGGCGTCCGGCGCTCTCCCAATGGGGTCCCGCGCACTTCCTACGGCGTTCGGCGCACTCTCACTCGGGCCTCGCCTCTCCCACTTGGGTCGCGCACACTTTCTACGTGATCCGGCGCTTTCCCAATGAGGTCCCGCACACTTCCTACGGCGTTCGGCGCACTTTCACACGGGTCCCGCACTCTTCCTACGGCCCCCAGCGCACTTCCACTTGGGGCGCGCACACTTGCTCCGGCCTCCGGCGCACTTTCACTCGGGTCCTGCACTCTTTCTACGGCGTCCAGCGCACTCCCAATTGGATCCCGCACACTTTCTACGACGTCCAACGCACTCCCACTTGGGTCCCGCACACTTCCTACGGCGTCCTGCGCACTCCCACTTGAATCCCGCACACTTTCTACGGCGTCCGGCGTGCCTCCCAATGGGGTCCCGCGCACTTCCTACGGCGTTCGGCGCACTCACCGGGCCCCGCCTCTCCCACTTGGGTCGCGCACACTTTCTACGGCGTCCGGCGCTCTTCCCAAAGTGTCCCGCACTTTCTACGGCTTCCGGGACACTCCAACTTGGGTCCCGCACTCTTTTTACGGCGTCCGTCGTATTCCCACTTGGGTCCCGCACACTTTCTACTGCGTCCTGCGCACTCCCATGGATCCCGCACACTTCCTACGGCGTCCGGCGCTCTCCAAATGGGGTCCCGCGCACTTCCTACGGCGTTCGGTGCACTCTCACTCGGGCCCCGCCTCTCCCACTTGGGTCGCGCACACTTGCTACGGCATCCGGCGCACTTTCACTCGGGTCCTGCACTCTTTCTACGGCGTCCAGCGCACTCCCACTTGGATCCCGCACACTTCCTACGACGTCCGGTGCCCTCCAGCTTGAGTCCCTCACACTTTCTACAGCGTCCGGGGCACTCCCACTTGGATCCCGCACACTTTCTTCGGCGTCCGGGACACTCCCACTTGGGTCCCGCACTCTTTCTACGGCGTCCGTCGTATTCCCACTTGGGTCCCGCACACTTTCTACTGCGTCCTGCGCACTCCCACTTGGATCCCGCACACTTCCTACCGCGTCCGGCGCTCTCCAAATGGGGTCCCGCGCACTTCCTACGGCGTTCGGCGCACTCTCACTCGGGCCCCGCCTCTCCCACTTGGGTCGCGCACACTTGCTACGGCATCCGGCGCACTTTCACTCGGGTCCTGCACTCTTTCTACGGCGTCCAGCGCACTCCCACTTGGATCCCGCACACTTCCTACGACGTCCGGTGCACTCCAGCTTGAGTCCCTCACACTTTCTACAGCGTCCGGGGCACTCCCAGTTGGGTCCCGCACTCTTTCTACGGCGTCCAGCGCACTCCCACTTGAATCCCGCACACTTCCTACGGCGTCCGATGCACTCCCGTTTGGGTCCCTCACACTTTCTACAGCGTACGGGGCACTCCCACTCGGGTCCCGTTCACTTTCTACTGCGTCCTGCGCACGCCCACTTGGATCCCGCACACTTTCTACGGCGTCCGGGACACTCCCACTTGGGTCCCGCACTCTTTCTACGGCGTCCGTCGTATTCCCACTTGGGACCCGCACACTTTCTACTACGTCCTGCGCACTCCCACTTGGATCCCGCACACTTCCTACGGCGTCCGGCGCTCTCCCAATGGGGTCCCGCGCACTTCCTACGGCGTTCGGCGCACTCTCACTCGGGCCCCGCCTCTCCCACTTGGGTCGCGCACACTTTCTACGTGATCCGGCGCTCTCCCAATGAGGTCCCGCACACTTCCTACGGCGTTCGGCGCACTTTCACTCGGGTCCCGCACTCTTTCTACGGCGCCCAGCGCACTTCCACTTGGATCCCGCACACTTCCTACGGCGTTCGGGGCACTCAAACTTGGGTCCCGCACTCTTTTTACGGCGTCCGTCGTATTCCCACTTGGGTCCCGCACACTTTCCACTGCGTCCTGCGCACTCCCACTTGGATCCCGCACACTTCCTACGGCGTCCGGCGCTCTCCAAATGGGGTCCCGCGCACTTCCTACGGCGTTCGGCGCACTCTCACTCGGGCCCCGCCTCTCCCACTTGGGTCGCGCACACTTGCTACGGCATCCGGGACACTCCCACTTGGGTCCCGCATTCTTTCTACGGCGTCCGTCGTATTCCCACTTGGGTCCCGCACACTTCCTACGGCGTCCGGCGCTCTCCCAATGGGGTCCCGCACACTTTCTACGGCGTCCGGGACACTCCCACTTGGGTCCCGCACTCTTTCTACGGCGTCCGGCTCACTCCCAATGAGGTCCCGTCCACTTCCTACGGCGTCCGGGACACTCCCACTTGGGTTCCGCACACTTCCTACGGCGTTCGGCGCTCTCCCAATGGGGTCCCGCACACTTTCCACGGCGTCCGGGACACTCCCACTTGGGTCCCGCACTCTTTCTACGGCGTGCGTCGTATTCCCACTTGGGACCCGCACACCTCCTACGGCGTGCGGCGCTCTCCCAATGGGGTCCCGCGCACTTCCTACCGCGGCCGGCGCTCCCTCACTCGGGCCCCGCCTCTCCCACTTGGGTCGCGCACACTTTCTACGCGCTCCGGCGCTCTCCCCATGAGGTCCCGCACACTTCCTACGGCGTTCGGCGCACTTTCACTCGGGTCCCGCACTCTTTCTACGGCGCCCAGCGCACTTCCACTTGGATCCCGCACTCTTTCTACGGCGTCCGGCTCACTCCCAATGAGGTCCCGCCCACCTCCTACGGCGATCCGGGACACCTCCCACTTGGGTCCTGCACACTTCCTACTGCGTCCGGCGCACTCCCACTTGGATCCCGCACACTTCCTACGGCGTCCGGCGCTCTCCCAATGGGGTCCCGCGCACTTCCTACGGCGTTCGGCGCACTCCCACTTCCCATTTGGGTTAATTGCTACGGCATCCCGCGCACTTTCACTCGGGTCCTGCACTCTTTCTACGGCGTCCAGCGCACTTCTACTTGGATCCCGCACACTTCCTACGACGTCCGGTGCACTCTAGCTTGGGTCCCTCACACTTTCTACGGCGTCCGGGGCACTCCCATTTGGGTCCCGCACTCTTTATACGGCGTCCAGCGCACTCCCACTTGATTCCCGCACACTTTCTTCGGCGTCCGGCGCCCTCCCAATGGGGTCCCGCCCACTTCCTACGGCGTTCGGCGCACTCTCACTCGGGCCTCGCTTCTCTCACTTGGGTCGCGCACACTTTCTACGGGATCCGGCGCTCTCCCAAAGGGGTCCCGCACACTCTCTACGGCGTCCGGGACACTCCCACTTGGATCCGGCACACTTCCTACGGCGTCCGGCGCTCTCCCAATGGGGCCCGCACACTTTCTACGGCGTCCGGCGCACTTTCACTCGGGTCCCGCACTCTTCCTACGGCGCCCAGCGCACTTCCACTTGGATCCCGCACACTTCCTACGGCGTCCGGGGCACTCCCACTTGGGTCCCGCACCCTTTTTTTACGGCGTCCGTCGTATTCCCACTTGGGTCCCGCACACTTTCTACTGCGTCCTGCGCACTCCCACTTGGATCCCGCACACTTCCTACAGCGTCCGGCGCTCTCCCAATGGGGTCCCGCGCACTTCCTACGGCGTTCGGCGCACTCTCACTCGGGCATCGCCTCTCCCACTTGGGTCGCGCACACTTGCTACGGCATCCGGCGCACTTTCACTCGGGTCCTGCACTTTTTCTACGGCGTCCAGCGCACTCCCACTTGGATCCCGCACACTTCCTACGACGTCCAGTGCACTCCAGCTTGGGTCCCTCACACTTTCTACGGCGTCCGGGGCACTCCCAGTTGGGTCCCGCACTCTTTCTACGGCGTCCAGCGCACCCCCACTTGAATCCCGCACACTTCCTACGGCGTCCGATGCACTCCCGTTTGGGTCCCTCACACTTTCTACAGCGTACGGGGCACTCCCACTCGGGTCCCGTTCACTTTCTACGGCGTCTGGCGCACTACCATTCGGTCCCGTACCCTTCCTATGATGTACTGCGCATCACTTCTAAGGTCCTGCACTCTTACCCTGACGTCCTGCCCACTTCAAGAGCCCATCCCCGTAGGGTTGCCCGCCTTGAAAATCAAGCCGAATAAACGGTCAAACAAACACAGAGAAACGCACACATACATATATACATACACACACACACACACACACACACACACACACACACACACACACACACACACACACACACACACACACACACACACACACACACACACACACACACACACACACACACACACACACACACACACACACACACACACACACAAATTTACCAAAATATACATAGTAGGATAATCTAACACAGCCTTTACCGAATCCCACACAGGAGTCTCTGGAAGGGTCAGTGCACCGGCACTACTGTGGGTAGGGGCTGAGCGTAATAGAAATTTTGAACGACACGTTGATAATCGTGGTGGGACCACGTAGTCCCGACACGATTAACCTTCGCCCCAGCACGTTTTCATCGCATTACGTGCTGCAACAGCATTTGTCCACGACTGCGGACCGGAATTTCCCTCTGATAAGGACAATACTGTTAGAGAGTGCGAATCGTCTTCTATCCAACGCTTTTTTGGGTTTTCAGCCAAACTTGGCGGTTTCCGAAATTGAAACTGAAATTTGGTGGAGATCCAGGGTGCCGACTGAGTGTCTACTATTTTTTTGCAGCCAAAGCCAAAGCCGCGAAGATTGATAGGGCAATTGAACCCATGACATATGATCTAAATATGCACGGGAATTCTCAATAGAGCAAGATTTGTATATTGTTATCAACCTTTGACAAGGTGCTTCTATGGCTGTCGACAACGGCTAATTTGAATTTTGCTCTTTTTTTATGGATTTTTGAAAACGAAATAAAAAAACACATTGTAAACAAAGTAAGTATCACTCAAAAAACTTGAAGTAATTATCAAATAGCACGTTTTGCGGCCCATACTCGTTAGGGCAGAAAAGGGGGTTGTCGGAGAACTCACACCCGTCCCGAAATTTCCACCCACCTAAACCATCGCAACAAGCCAGGAAGCCAGGGCCATCCTTTCTTTTACAAATTCAAGGAACAAGTTGCCTAGAGGTATGACAGTTCATACAAAGTCGGATTTTCCACTAGGAACCTTCCTATCTACCCGCGCGGTAGCCGGAAACCTTCCTGTCTGCCTGCCGGGTACCCATGTAGGTGAAACATCGAAAACTCGTCCAACAGCGAATGGACTTTGGAGCTTCCTGGGAGGCTCCTGAAGCTTCATGAATACGGCCACAGATGTGGCTCACTCGACCGATGTTCACATGGTAAGAAATGAATGATGTTCATCATATCGTCCCACATAATTCATACATTTTGACCCCGTCAGCCACAGCTGGCCACGCCGTGTTTTTGCAACCTCCATCGTCCATGTGCTTTATACGTATTGAACAGATTGGCCACGGCAGGTTACGGCGGTTTTTTTTCTTAGCGCCGTCGGTCCAACCGGTCTTATTTTCTAGGTCCAAATGCCGTATCGATACTCTGGAACTAACAGAGCTAAAACTTCTGTATCTCACCGATCAACCCTAGCGATCTGGGGGAGAGCTCCTTTCTACGGAAGGGATACAATGATGAAAATTTGCCTCCTGGAGCAACTGATAAAGGTCAACGAAAGCGATATTCGTCGATGCAGGTTTGTCAATACCTCATGATATTCAAGTCTGACCACAGACTCCCTACCATTAGACGAAATTCTATTCACGCTGAAAGGTGTCGCCGTCCGGCACACTAAGGCCTCTGGTCCATAACACCTTAGGATCCGTACCTAGGGAGTCATGGAGTCTTTGGCCACAAGCCACAATTTCGCCACCCTGAACTGTCGATCGCTGTCGAGTGATATCCAAAAAACTGCGCTATCCAGACTTCTGAGCTATTTCCATGCACCGTTTGCTGCTTTGCAGGAAACCCGCCTCAAGGATAGACCCGTCATCAGCGTCGGAGAGTACACCATCTACTGCGGTAACGCTGACGATAGGAGAGTGGGAGGCTGTGCAATAGCTGTAAGGAAGGATTTCAATGGTATGGTCAAGGAGTTCGGCTCAACGTCGTGTCGGAATGCATTCCGTACGACTGCGGGATCACAGAGGATTCAATCTGTGGATAGTGAGTGCTCATGCGCCCACTGAAACCGCCGAAGACAATTCGAAGGATGCGTTTTATGAGGAACTCAATACGTTGCTGGCCAGGATACCTTGTCAACATGCTGTTGTCGTGGGGATTGACGCAAATGCGAAGATGGGACTTGATCAGGAATCCGAAGTACTCGGTAAAATGGTTCTACCAGTGGAGCAAACATCGGACAATGGCTACCGCCTTGTCGACTTTGTGAACGCAGTGGTCTGATTATTGCATCGACATTCAAGAGGAATCATCGCCGCCATCAGCTTACGTGGCAGGGACCAACCCGGCTATCTCCAGAAGAGCAGCGGAAGCGGAAGATGACAACTTTGAAACTACATCTTGACTATGTCCTGACGAGGAATATTCCAGTATCGGACATTCGAAGATCTAGAGCTGTGTGGGATGTCGCATTCAATTCGGATCACCGTCCTGTTCTGTTGAACTTCACTGCGAGGGTTCATAAGAGGAAGCGAGGGCTCAGCCTCTCCAGAGGATTG
Source organism: Aplectana chamaeleonis (assembly GCA_029168955.1). Lineage (NCBI taxonomy): Eukaryota > Metazoa > Nematoda > Chromadorea > Rhabditida > Cosmocercidae > Aplectana > Aplectana chamaeleonis. Next base: position 299,706 of record JAPDOI010000653.1, read on the forward strand.
ACATGACAAGTCTCAGAGATGAAGAGTGCAGAAGGAATTTCCGACAACGCGTTTCTATTCACATCGGAGTACGGACTAAGAAGAAACTCTGCGACGCGGATTCTTTTGTCAAGTGCAACCAGGACGCTTCGAAAGAGGCACTCCCGGTTGTACAGCCTAAGAAGAAGTTCGCCTACGTCTCAGAAGAAAAACATCTACTAACAACAGAGTATGTGCTCTCCAAACTGCAGGAAACTTCGTGGAGGAGAAGCGTCTGAGGAGAAAGTTGCGTCGGCAGCTTCAAAGTGGCCGCGAACGAGTGGACGTGTAGAGCTAAGGAGTTCGAGAAGGCTTGGGAGGAGAAGAATCCGAAGAAAGCCTACACGTTGCTGCGACAGTATAGCGGGAAGATGAAGAGATGTTCTCCTGTCTTGAACACTACCAATGGAGTTGCAGTTGGTGATGCGATGCTGCCAATATGGAAGGATTACTTCAGTTCACTACTGAATCGTCCAGCGCCATCAGTACCTGAGCTCCCGCATGTTCAGAGAGCACATTACGATGTCAGTGAGGAACCGCCGACTGAGTCTGAAGTTTTGGATTGTGTCCGGAAAATGAAGAATGGAAAGGCAGGTGGAGATGACAACATCACTGCTGAAATGCTGAAAGCTCTTCCTTCGTCGGGGATTCGTGAAATGACCAACACCATCCGTGCCATATGGATGAGCGAAAGGATACCCGATTCGTGGAGACATGCGATCATCGTACCTCTTCACAAGAAGCTATCCGTCACGGATCCTAAGAGCTACAGAGGAATCTCTCTACTTCGTGTCATGTACAAGGTTTTAGAACGTATCATTCTCGAGCGACTTATCAAACATCGTGAAGGAACGACCAGAGATGAGCAAGCCGGTTTTCGACCTGGAAGATCGACCATCGACCAAGTGTTCGTCGTGAGAAGAATAATTGAATCGTGGCAGCGGTTTTCGAAGCCATTACAGCTTGCTTTTTTGGACTTTGAAGCCGCGTTCGACTCTCCTGATCGTGATCGATTGCTCAATGCTCTGCGAGCAGATGGAGTCCCGGAAAAGTATGTTCGGTTAATCGAGGACATGAACAAAGGAACAACAGCAGCAGTTCGTACACCTGTCGGATTTACGTCAGCTTTCGAGGTGAAAACAGGAGTAAGGCAAAGCCGTTGCAGGACCTTTTCTTTCAACTTCGCCGTTGATGACATCATGCGTAGAGTTGCAGAACAGTTTCCTGCGGATGTGATCCTAACACCATCAGGACGCTCTCTTGTCGACCTGGAGTACGCCGACGACATTGTGTTATTCGCTGAAAACAACGCAAAACTGCAAAGGATTGTGAACCTCCGTTCGAAGTATGCCGCAGCCTATGAACTTCGTCTTCGTCCCGACAAATGCAAGCAGATGTGGGTCTCTCAGAGGCCTTCAACTGGAGTTTGTGTGGACGGACAACGTATCGAACTGGTGGACGATTTCTGTTATTTGGGCTGTTTGCTGAAGAACGATGGTAGTTATGCAGCGGATATTCGACAACGATGTGCGAAAGCTACGTCTGCATTTAATTCTCTAACCAAGTGTTTGTGGTCTACCACCATCGCGAAGGAAGTCAAGTTGCGCGTCTACCTATCCGCTATTCGCCCTATCATGATGTACGGATCGGAGACGTGGGCAGCACCAAAAACGCAGATGGAAAGGTTGGATTGCACGGAGAGGAAGCTTTTTAGGCGTTTGCTTGGATATTTCTGGCCGCGTGTATGCCATAACGAAGACCTTTACAAGGAAATCGACGCAGTACATCAACGCTTGACACGAGGGAGGTGCCAGCATCTCCTAACGCCATCTCAAGCAGCAATGGAAAGTCGACTTCGACTGCTCGGGCATATACTAAGAAGAACGCCGGATCGTCTCGTACAACACGCTTTAAAAATGCTTCCGAATCCTGTCTGGAAACGGCCACCTGGGCGTAGGCGAAAGTTCTGGACGGATGTGGTTAAAGAGGATTTAAAGTCACTCGGCATCGAAAGACAGTTCAGGCGCGATGTTTCGTTTCGCAGGAAATGGAATAGTGACAGCTGGATGGAATGTGTTCAAATTGTGGCTGAAGACCGTGAAAAATGGACACGGCTGACTACTAGGACGGCACACCTCGGTGAAGATGCGGAATGACCGCGTCAGGCGAAAGCCAACCGATTAAGTCAAGTAAGTCAAGACGCTGATAGCCATTACGATGTGATTCAGAGAACTGTCCCTCCCTACGAGAGATTTTCGGAGGTGAACGTTTCTAGATTCCGGATAAATTGGGCTCAGAAATTTCTTTCAATATCAGCAGTAGATCTGCCGGTTACACCTAAACAGTGTTTTTAATAATTATATTTTGCCATAAGTAAGCGCTGCGCTGCTGATTACCTCTGACTTGAGTTTCGGAGAAAAACTGCTTCGAAAAATTGCAATTAGAAGAAACTATGGAGGAGTAGTAAAAACAATGAAAAAGACGGTGCGAGCGTTGCCGCTTTAGCGGGAAGGGCGTGGCTTCAGGCCTCACACCCCTCACACGCGTTCAGCGATTTCGCGGGACGACGCGATTCGAAATGTCAGTACGACGCGAAAATCGCGTCGCGCAGGTATTCAAGTGTGAACGCTGCGCGAACACCGGGCGACTACGCGCAATTTCGCAAATACGCAATTTCTCGTAAACAAGCAACGACAAATTTTTGTAGCGCTTCCAACAGTTTTTTTCGTGTTCTTCCAAGTGCATGTTATCCTAAATATGGTTATTTCATCTCTTTCATTGTACGACTTGGTTGTTTCAATGAATTGCAATGCAGGACAGATTTCGTTGTTAGGACACGTTGCCAGGGTACAGAAGAATCAATGACGTGCTGCAGTACAGCCTAGAACATTTCGTATTTGTCATGAATAGACCCAAAGGTATCAAATGAGTTCATCCAGGACCATAGAAACTCACAGATAGCGAAAGAGTCATCCCCACCGAAATGTCTACAGAACTTTGATTCAGGCTCAGAGTAGGGGAAACTGAGACTAGAATGATCACTGGACCCTACCAGAGGCTCCACAGAAACTTTGTTCACAAGCGTGAGATCATTAGGCAAAATCCAACCGAGAATATTGTCCTCTCTTGTGGGCGCATCAAGAAACTGTCGCACACCGTGATTTTCCACCATATTCATGAATGAAGAGTTCGCGTAATGATTTTAGTCTGATGAATGGATGAGGCTGCGACAGTACATAGATCACCCCGCGTGAATTGAAACCCCAGTCTCCAGTGAGTTCACCCACCCCGCACGGCCAGCTGCCTGGTCCAAGTGTCAGACTAAATCGAAAACGGAAACCATAAGTGCGAGAAAAGATGTGTTGTCAGAGGAGCTACTCCAGCTGAGGTTGGGGTAATTAAAACACCAACAATCACGGATGAGTGCTCACAAATGATCAAATCGAAAAAAATGAATCGAAAGTTAATTCGAGAGTTCTACATGGCTTATCAGAACAAATTCTAAAGAACGAGTGCGTTTTGCCCGATATGAAATCTCTCAAAATAAGTGGACCCAGTGCTACTGTTAAGCATTTCCTCTCTAGAAAACGATTATGAGAACGAAATAGATTATAAATCAGGAGCAGCACTTGGGGGAAAGAAGAAAGGCAACTGGGAACATCTCAGAGGATGGGGGGTAGTAATGAAGCACAATAGACTTCCACCTCGACGAGGATAGCGAGGGCAGCACGAGGGAAAAAGCTGCTGCTCGAGCAGCACGTGCTGCATTTGCGCCGCTCTTAGCAGCTCGTGCTGCCCTCGTCCTCCATTTGTCGCCTCAGCTGCTGCTCTTTTTTGTGGCATTCGTAGTGTGGTAACATTGCTCGAAGTGGTCCATTTGGACAGCTACGAGCATATTTACAGTCAGTATGGAGTTTTTTTTGTTTTGAGCATACATATATAGACATCTGATTAGTTACACGTCAATTCACCATTTCTCTTTTCTCCCCCAGTATACGGAATTAAACCAATAGCTTGATCTTCATCTTGGACGACCGTGGGCTCTCATGAAGCACCACTAACTCTGACTTTACTAAAATAGCGAGAGCAGCACAAGGGACGAGCTGTTGCTCGAGGAGCACGTGCTGCCCTCGTCCTCCATTCGTCGCCTCAGCTGCTGCTGTGTTGTGGCCAGCCTAGTGTGGTAACACTGCTCGAAGTGGTCCCTTAGCTAACTACGACCATATTCATATTCCACATGGAGAGTTCTTTCCTTATAAGAACATGAACATGCCCATTTCCTGAGAAGTTGTTTAGAGTTAACACAACATATCGATCGTCAGCCATATCACACGGATTACCTGGAAGGCAGTGTCCACGATCAAAACAGTTCGGATTGTCAACGAAAGACTCGGGGCTCACTGCATCAATAATGCTGAAAAAAGGCTAAGAACGAGCACAAAATAGCCCTGTACGGCCCTAAACTTTAATGTCCGCTCACGCCACGCCCACTTCCTCAACGGCTATCGATAAAAGTGTCCAACTGAAAGCCCGACTACAGGAAGGCACCCGATTATCAAACGGGGTAAGTTTTGTTGAGGGGAGTGGATCGTAGCCTCCTGGATGTATATTGTTATATGAAAACCGAAAACCCCCCCACCCCCCCCCCCTCCCCTTAACCCCTAAGGCTGGGTTTTCAGTAGTTTACGGATAGCTACCTGTTGAAAGGAGTGGGCGTGGCTTGAGAGGAACAACCAGGTAAAGGGCCGGAAACGCCTTTTTCTGCTCGTTCGTAGACGTCTTTTTTTTCGACATTGCGTGTTTTCAAATTTCCGGAGCAGTGAGTGCATCTGAATGGTATCTCCACACCTTCACCGCTGTACATCTTTTCGACAGACCTGTTATCAGGTCGACTGTACCGATATCTGCTGCTCGCAAAAAACATTAGCGGGGGTTGAAGTAAAACGATTCCTACCCGTGAATCTGCAGCAAAGGTTTGCCAATTAAGTGCCACTTTGTCTTCAGTTTGTCTTCGAGTTCAGAATGAGGCGCCGCCTGCTCGCCGTCGACCAAGACACGCTGCCATCCAATCGCCAAATCGCCGTGACCTGACGCTACTAACTGCAAACTGCTCGAAGCCATTTTCAACACAGTCATATGATCTCCAACTGGTCGCCTTTCTATGGCTCTATCACTGGTTGAATGTGCGGTGGGGGCCAACCCATTGCGCGGAGAGCTCATTTTATCACCGCGCGACCTCTTCAAACATTGTACTTTTATGCGAGATTCACATTTTCGCTGCATCGAGTTATCAAAAAAAAACTTTTGGTATTTCACTGATTATAAATCAAACGCACTTTCACTCTGAAAAAATGTCAATTCAAAATGGCATCCTCGAGAAAAGTAGTTCCCTGCTAGCGATCTGAACGGTTCAGTTCGGCTAAAAACTGATGAATTGTTCTGGAAAAAGGGATGATTCGTCATTTTTCATCGGCTGGTGGTTGTGTGAAACCGGCCAAAGGTTCATGAGGTGTTCGACAATCCTAAAATGATTCATTTAGCGTGTTCTTTCAGATTTGCAGCATTTTGTCTTCTTTTAAATCTGGGAGGTTAGAGTCGGAAATTTTGAAAAATCGCCTTCTCACTCTGAAATGCGTTTTCATGAACTCAAACTATACTTGCATTTTCCATAGAAAAACCAATTGTTTTGGTTTTGGACGGAGATTTTTATTTTCTAGTTGCCGAGCGGGGATGGTCTGCCAAAAATTAAGCGAATTGAAGAATACCTTTTCTTTACGAAAAGCACAATGCTCACAGAATTTGAAGCCGACAGTTCTCAAAAACAACTTTCCAATAAATATAATAATTTGAACCTTCCGGAAAAATGTTTACGACAATAATTAAGAAAGGAAACAATTTTTTAAGAAGTTCCAAAATCGTTGTTTCTTCGAAGAAAAGAAATCACCTTTTACAGGGAGATCAATAAATTATGAATACTCTGATATTTGAATTCCGCTGAACCCTGGACAGTCCTCTGAACAGTGTGATTTTCAGCGACTTAAGAATATTTTGAGGAAAACTTCATTCTTGGAATATGTGGATATATATTTTTGTAAGAAGAAATTCATAATTTCTCTTTCGAAACGAGAGAAACAGATTATCACGCCTAACTCACATCTCCACAGTCGCGAAACCGAGTGAAAATCAATTCTTGTTCAAGGCATAGAGAAATTCTGTGTCAAGAAATGTTTCGGAGGCTCACAATCACTACTGACCGAGGCCTGTGTTGAATGGCCCTTGCGAACTCGTGCCAGATACGAGGCTACCTAGGGTGGGCATAAGACAGCCCGTAGTGCCAGCATCATTTCATTCAACTATGGCGAAGATCAATGGATATAATCTATTACGGAGCAGCAGTTGTGGATATGATGGAGCCTCAATGAGGTCTCTATTTTTTATAGGTCGACCCAGCGCCGCTGCTTAGCTCGACATATCCCCTGTGGGACACGGGGAATAAGAAAGAAAGGAAAGATCAGCAATGAAGAGCAGCTATTGGGGCCATGATGAGCAGCAATTGGGGCCATGATGAGCAGCGATTGGGGAAAGAACAGCGGTAGTTGGGGCCACAATGAGGAGCAGCAGTTGGGGAGACGACTGGAGCAGTTGGGGCGACTGTAGCAGCATGTCGGGACCACTACACGAGCAGCAGTTGGGGCAGTGAGCGGAGCAAGAGGACAAAACGTGCTGCCCTGGGCAGCAGTGGGGGGAACGAAAGGGGCTTACACCTCGACGACTAACTGCGTTAGTAATCCCCTCGTGCTGTCTTACTAAGCCGCGAGTATATGTGATAATGAGAAGCAGCAGTTGGGGCTACTTTCAGAAGCAGCAGTTGTGGCAGTGAACGGAGCAAGACGACACAACGTGCTGCCCCGTGAAGCAGTCGGGGGAGCGAAAGTCCCTTGCACTTCGACGAGTAACTGTGCTGGTAAGCCCTTGTGCTGTCTTACTTCCCCGCGAATATCTCATTGTCAGTTGTTGTGCAGTCCTTTCCATACAGCTTATCTTCGGAAAAGTAAGCCGGGTGGGTGACCGCGCTGTGCGGTTGGAGCGGATCGTGAAAGAGTCATCATAGTCCCGCCGACGACTCTTCCTTTATTGTTTGGAATTCTATGTCTAGTAGACACTTCAATCTGTTATAAAATATTGGAAGAAAGCCTAAAAAGTCGTTGGCAAAGCTAAGAAAATTTACTTGTGATCTACTTTGATCGCGCCATGCGGTCGCCAACCCGGCTTACTTTTTCCAAGATGGGCTACTCTTGCTATATTTGGGTTATTCGTCAAACCTGCGCTGAATTCCATGGGGCACCCTCATCATCGCTTTGAGTATCAACTATTCAAAAACCAGTAAAGCATGTAAGCGCATGCTACGCAGACTACCAAAGGCTCTTGACGATATCCATCTCAATCTTCTCTACTTGAAGCTGCGATCATATGGTCTGAAACGTTGCCTGTTGGAGTTCTTACAGTCATTCTTGAAAAATCGTACTCAGAATGTTCTGGTTAACGGCGCCTTCTCTAACAGCTACCTAGCATATATATTTACATAAGCGTGCGTACCAGACTTATGTGCAACAAACAGCTTATAAACGAAACCAGCAAAAAAACATCAAGCAACAACGAGGGAAAAACTACCAATGTTTAGACCATGTAATGTAATCTATTTGAAGCGGATATATGTACGTAGAGCCCGTAATGTCGAGAGTCAAAGTAACTGCTCCGTGAAGGATTAGCGCTCACCAGGCTCGTTCTCGAAGTATTCAGTTACAAGTTTCTTGAATGCCTTATGACTCAAAGGGATAGATTTGAGTCTCCCCAGCCGTTCAAATGCTGGCGTCGCCCTATTAATAAAGAAAAAGCGCCTGCAGTCGAGGTTCGAATTTTTGCGCAGGATTTTTGAAGCTCGTCACCTGGTACTGGATGTTCTCACCTCGACAATACATTCAAACAGAAGACCAAAGTCCGGTTGATGAAAGATTTTGTGCAGTAGTAAGTCATTCAACTTTCTTCTCATCAAGTAAGATTGCAAATTCAGCTCACTAATCCCGTTTTCTGCAGATGGCGTTTGTTGATAATGGCAAAAGCCTAGCTTTCTGATCATCACCTTCCTTATTAACCCGTTTTGCGCCTTTTCCAGTTAAACTACGCTTCTTTTCTTCCTGTGTGGACAGTGCACCGGCGTCCCCTACTCAAAAATAGGTCTCACGTAAGTTCTATAGGTTCTATGTAGTACCGCGCTGTTTCTTGTTTTCAGTACCCTGAATATATTATTGACCGCTAAGGTGGCTCTCGTAGCTACCGCTTCACAACGCTTATCAAAACTAAGGCTTCTTGTGAGGATAAATCTTAGGTCAGTGATCTGCTCGACATTCTAAATCTCAGTGCTTTCGACAGTGTAAGTATGACATTTATCTGAAGAACCCAGATGCAGAGTTTTTGTTTTCTTCTTCGATAGCGGCAGGTGCCATTCATGAGACCAGACCGCCATTGCCTCTTTGGCATTTTCAGTGGCCTGCCTCCATGTCCTCCATGGAGCCCGTCTGGCGAAAAATCTTTAACTCGTCTGCAAACGCACAGAAATCTACTCCAAACCCACTTAATAAAACCCCCAGCTCGCGCGTGTATATATCGATCAAGATCGGTGAAAGGACTCCACCCTGTGGAACCCCACTACACACAGGATGATTCTGCAAATGCGAATTGTTCACTCGGACCGAAAACGTCCTATCCTTTAGAAATGAGGTAATCCAGTAAACTATGCGCGGGTGCACGCCTACCATTGTAAGCTTTTGTATTAGCTTATGATGCAGGACGTTGTCAAACGCCTTGAAAAAATCGAAGAATACTACATCAACATTATTACCTTAGTCTCAAAAGAGACGTCCAGTTTTTAAGGGTTTCAATCATAGCTGTCACGGTTGACTAACTCTTTTGGAAGCCATGTTGATGAGAGAAAATAATCGAACAATTTCGAGATGCGCTACTATTCTCTTTTTTAGGATCTTTTCGAACAATCTAGCAAACAATGACGTAATACCAACCTTTTTAGGAAGCGTAGTGACCTAATATAACTTCCATCGATTTGGAACCTCACTTGTCATAAATCTCAAGTTGAAAACGAACTCTAGAGGCCCCGCTACTTCATGGGCGACTTTCTTCACGAACATCAGAGGGATATCATCCGGCGTTCTTGAACACGAGTTCAACCATTTTAAAAGTTTAGTGATATTTTCTTCCTAATAGAACCAACAAGAATATTGCCTCACCCCAAAGCTCGGAGAGACCAGCCCGACTTGGTCAAGTGGAGAAGCCCTTGAAAATGAGTTTTTGAATGTATTTGCCAGAAGTTCCGGCTTTTCCCTATCAGACCTGAGGATAGTCCTTTCCGACTTCTTGAGCGCCCCGGAAGTCTTTTTATCGTGCATTTTAGAGCTCAGCACCTTGTGAAACGCATTAATATCTTCCGACTCAAAGACTTTCTTCTCTATACTATCGTTGTACTTTTTAAGGTTGCGCTCGAATTTACCATTTATGTCCTTGAACTTTGCCCAGCTAGCGGGGGTATTGAGTTCTTTCGCAGTAAGCCTTGCATCTGTACGTAGCCCTAAAAATGCCTTGAGGTATGGGGGAAACCTGCGGTGACCGCTAGGGATCATATGCATTGGTACAAAAAGTTCAATGCGTGTTGAATTATGGCAATTAAAAATTTGTATTTTCCATTCACTGTAGCCTCCGACTGAAAAGAACTATACCAGTCAACAATCATCAGGTACTCCTTTATCAAGTCAAAGCAAGCTGCTTTAAAAATCCTTTTCATCTCCTCCGAAATATTTTGTTTACAAAGCTTGAGCCTGTCCTGAACCAAGGAGTGGTCACTCGAACTCAGGACAGGCAAAACACCAGTATTCGACACAAAATCGTTGTCACAGCAGAGCATTAAAGACACAGTCCAACCTCAGAATCGATTTTTCGTTTTTCTGCGTAGCTTGAAGAAAATTTCACGCTGATCACACGTCTGTTTTTTTCTCGTTATTCGCATCCACCGTTCTGAACCCGGTCACAATATAAAGCCAATCCAAAAACAAATGGAAGATTATACAATACCGCGCGTATCTTTTGGTCATCCGGCGCGCTAGGGCGCCGGAGTGCGCCGTTTGGCGTCGTTTCTCCATAACTCGGTTTAAAGTGGTTCATTTCGAAAATAAACGTCGGATTTGAAATCAGCATGGAAAATGCGACTCAGTGAACGTACAAATGTTTTAAAAAATTTCAAAGGAGAGATTTTGGGTTACGGTAGCTATCAAATGCTTATTGTGTCCAAAAGGATTGGCGATTAATAGTAGTTGTATATGGTTTTTCAACGCTTACTTGTATTCATCACTTTCGTGTTCTGTTTTTGAACCTCTGAATTCCTTCCAGAGCGTTCTGTCAACATCCTACCAAGAGTTTTTTTTAAATACAAAAACCACTATTGCTAACCACATATGGATGTGAATGTTATCGAACTACGAATTTCCTCTATATTGGTGAGCATTTTTGAAACAAATTGCAACAAATTCATTGAGAATTCAGGTTAGAAGAAGTCAGTTTTTAAGATGAAATGATTTTTGGTTTTCGGATATAAAGGTAGCAGGTTCTATGGCAAATTTTACCAGACATGTGAAAAATACAGCAATGCAGTTTCTGCCGTTTCTAATTGCGGAACGAAATCAGGTTCAAAATCAGGTAAAGCATGAAATTCTCTCGAAAAATCAACAATTGGGAATATTTTCAATTTTTTAAAAATTTAAATTTCATTAAACTTCCAAATTTTTTTTCACACTAAAAATCTCCCAGGACGCCACGCATTTTTTTAACAGCGCATGAATACGCTTGGGAATGGTTTCAAAGATGTGAAATTTGCCGAAACATTCTAAATTTTTCAATAAAAAAAATGAAATTTCGAAATTGAATTTTCATTAAAAGTTCCTAGTTCGGACTCCATCCCAGACGTCTCTTGAAACGGCTCATTTTTCAAAACTCCACTTATAAAATTCTAATATTGCGAGGGTATCCGCAACTTCTTCGGGCCCCAAATGTAATAGCCGCTAAGGTCTCACCAGCGACCTTTGCGTAGAGCAATGCCTTCACTCCCTCTCGACGCTCCTTTGTGCTCCAGAAAGCATTCACGGTAAAGTACAGAAAAAAAACGAAATTACGGGTGGTGCAGTTACAGGGAAACACTAAAACAGTGCAGTGAAAACGTAAATGTGGGCTGTGCTCCAATAGCTGATATCGGCACTTTATGAACCCAATTTATGGTAGGTCTCAAATCTTTCCGATGTGTGGTAAGTATGACGCTGTGATCGGTATAACGGACCTTCATAGCATTCAATTAAAGACGAGACGATGTGCATGTTTGGAGCAGTTGGTGTGCGTGCCGTCACGGGGTGAACGTCGCTGGTTCAGTTCTTGCGTATTTCTCTGATTTTTGCACATAACTCCGTCAGTTTCATCAGTTCATAAGTTTGATAGCTCGCGTTAGCACGTGCATACTAGAGCAGTTGGCGTGCGCGCCGTTGTGATAAGAGCGTCGCAAGTTCATTTACCATAGAGCATTGAAGTTTTTGCGTTGAGGGTTGTTTCTTCGTGACAAACGTGGAAGAAACATACAGTCAGTATTCATTGTCTTGTCTTCTTACGAAAAACTTCTCTTGTTGTTGTGAAAACACGAGGGAGTTTAGTACCAGCCCCAGACACTCGTCTTTGAGCTGGAATAGTTCTTTTGGCCTCTATCTGAAAATGGTCTTACCTGGGGTTTAATTGGGAGACAAGTATGGGCTATGAAATGTCAAATTTCAGATAAACTTAGAATATAATTACTATTCGATTTAAAACAGAAAAAATATGCTCCCGCCCATAGATGGGGGTCTGAATCCCTAGATTATTAGTTGCGATTAGTTTCTGAGAGTCTACAATAATAGGTCGCGATTTCGGGTTGCTCAATTTCCATTCAAAGCTGAGCTCTGAGGGTGGCTTTGAACATATTCAAAATAATTTTTGTGTACTTCACCAAGCTCGAATTGGAGTTGGTAGGTTGCGAATAAGCATCAGAAGGGTCTCTGAGTAGGCAGTTCTTCACGGTACCGTCAAAACTGACGTATCGCAGCCCGATCGCCTCTGACAACCTTATTTTTGTTTTCAGTTTTATCCCGACTTCTTGACGAATTTCGGATAACTGCAAGTTTCTTCACACTTTCCATTTCCGTAGATAGGCTGCTCACCGCATCGTGAAGATTTGACCTCTCCAAATACTATTTCGTTCAACAAAATCTTAGAAAATAGTTTGTGGGTCCATCTGCTCACCACGGGTTTTTGCGAGTTAGGAAAAGTTACCGCCACAACTATTTTTTATGGTTTTGAAACCAATGCAGTATTTTGGAACAGAGCCTGGGGCACCAATTGTTTCCAATTTGGTCAGGACCGACCAATTTCCTGTGAGTTTTGTTGAACGAAATAGTATTTGAAGAGGTCCAAAACTTGACGATGCGGTGAGCAGCTTATCTGCGAAAAAGAATGTGTGAAGAACGTTCCTGCTATCCGAAAGTTCTCAAGAAGTCGGGATAAACCTGAAAACAAAAACAAAGTTTTTAGTGGCGATTGGGCTGCGATACATCAGTTTTGATGGTACCATGACGAACTGCCTACTTCAGAGAAACCTTCTGACGCCTCTTCACAACTTATGGAGCTCTAATTCGAGCGTGGCTAAGCGCATAAATATGTTTTGAAGCTGTCAACATATTTTGAATTTATCTGAAATTTAACATTTCATAGCCCAGACTCGTTCACGAAAATCGCAACCAGACTCGTTCACGAAAATCGCAAAAAAAAAATTACCATTTGGACCCCACGTAAGACCATTTTCGATAGTAGGACCAAAAGAGCTACTCCAGCCGAAAGACGAATGTCTGGGGCTGGTCCTAAACTCCCTCGTGTTTTCACATTAAAGGCAGGGTTCGCGATAAAAACGATTTTTGAGCTCTCTCTATGAGAATGTAGATTTAGTCATCACAAAAGTAAAAATAAGTGAAAAAACCCGGAAATTACCGGGGAAAACGCTCGAAAACAGGGAATATCGGCTAATTACTGGTGTCGGCCGGCCCCCTAATTAACGCGATTTTCCTAAATGCTTGTTTATCCGCCGTTTATTTTGCTGGTGTCGTAGTCAGTAGTCACCACAAATGCTCAGAGATCACTTTAGACGCAAAATAAAAGTTATCAAGACAGGCTATTATAAAAGTTTCAATAATTGGAGGCGGGTGGACACCAAGCAATAACTTGTTCCGGATCGATTTTTTTGCAACTTTTCACATATTTTCGCATTTGTGATGGCCAGATCTACATTATCATGAGGATAGCCCAACAACCGTTTTTATCGCGAACCCTGCCTTTAACACGAGAAGTTTTTCGTAAGAAGACAAGACAAAGAATACTAATGTCATATGATACTTCCAAGTTTGTCACGAAGAAACACCCCTCAACGCAAAAACTTCAATGCTCTATGGGAAATGAACTTGCGAAATTCTTATCACAACGGCGCGCACGCCAACTGCTCTAGTATGCTCGTGTCAACGTGAGCTATCAAACCTATGAACTGATGAAACTGACGGAGTTATGTGCAAAAATCACGGAAATACGCGAGAACTGAACCAGCAACGTTCACCCCGTGACGGCACGCACACCAACTGCTCCAAACATGCACTACGCCTCTTCTTTAATTCAATGCTATGATGGTCCGTTATACCGATCACTGCGTCATACTTACCACACATCGGAAAGATTTGAGACCTACCATAAATTGGGTTCATAAAGTGCCGATATCAACTATTGGAGCACAGCCCACATTTACGTTTTCACTGCACCTGTTTAGTGTTTCCCTGTAACTGCACCACCCGTAATTTCGTTTTTTGTACTTTACGGTGAACGCTTTCTGAAGCAGAAAGGAGCGTCGAGACGGAGGAAGGCTATTTCCAGATCTGCTCTAAGTTCAGTCTAGACAGTGGGATGATTCCGGATGACGTCGTCAGGAACGACCACGAGAGCCCTCTGAATATTGCTCTACGCAAAGGTCGCTGGTGAGACCTTAGCGGCGAGTACGTTTGGGCCTGAAGAAGTTGCGAATACCCTCGCAATATTAGAATTTTATAAGTGGAGTTTTAAAATGAGCCGTTTCAAGAGACGTCTGGGATGGAGTCCGAACTAGGAACTTTTAATGAAAATTCAATTTCGAAATTTCATTTTTTTTCTTGAAAAATTTAGAATGTTTCGGCAAATTTCACATCTTTGAAACCATTCCCAAGCGTATTCATGCGCTGTTGAAAAATGCGTGGCGTCCTGGGAGATTTTAGTGTGAAAATAAAATTTTGGAAGTTTAATGAAATTTAAATTTTTAAAAATTGAAAAATATTCCCAATTGTTAATTTTTCGAGGGAATTTCATGCTTCACCTGATTTTGAACCTGATTTCCTTTCCGCAATTAGAAACGGCAGAAACTGCATTGCTGTATTTTTCACATGTCTGGCAAAATTTGCCATAGAACCTGCTACCTTTACATCCGAAAACCAAAAATCATTTCATCTTAAAAACTGACTTCTTCTAACCTGAATTCTCAATTAACCTGTTGCAATTTGATTCAAAAATGCTCACCAATATAGAGGAAATTCGTAGTTCGATAGCATTCACGTCCATATGTGGTTAGCAATAGTGGTTTTTGTATTTAAAAAAAAAACTCTTGGTAGGATGTTGACAGAACGCTCTGGAAGGAATTCAGAGGTTCAAAAACAGAACACGAATGTGATGAATAAAAGTAAACGTTGAAAAACCATATACAACTACTCTTAATCGCCAATCCTTTTGGACACAGGAAACATTTGATAGCTACCGTAACCCAAAATCTCTCCTTTGAAATTTTTTAAAACATTTGTACGTTCACTGAGTCGCATTTTCCATGCTGATTTCAAATCTGACGTTTATTTTCAAAATGAACCACTTTGAACCGAGTTATGGAGAAACGACGCCAAACGGCGCGCTCCGGCGCCCTAGCGCGCCGGATGACCAAAAGATACGCGCGGTATTGTAGATTTTGAATAATACCAACCCCTCTCCTCTTCTCTATTAAGATTGAAAGCTTGTCGGTGGGCGTAACCCACTTTTTCTGTCATGGGGGCGGGGTCGACTTTTTCATCGCCTTTTCTCGCTTATTTCAGCGAATTGAGATTTCGCGCTTCGCACGCTTGCTGTACACGGCGGTAGGACCATAATATCAAAAACTACTCCTGAGGTAGGACTGTGCTTTTAAGTCTAGGATATTACCCCTACACGTCTCCGCTTTAACGTACTGCAACAGAGAATGAGTGCAGCACACATTCAAGAAACTCCTGGAAACTGAACCATTGGCAGTATATGTGCCGTCCCATCGCGCGTCAGGGCATATGAAGTCGCTGGTGGCTATACAGGGGTAGAGTTAACAGACATTATATCACTAATGCTTGCGTCCAACTGTTCAGTCACCACCGCGGTACAACTAGGAGCTCTATAAACCACAATGAACCGCACAAAAACAAGCCCTATTTCTGACGTCTGCACATAGAAATTTCATAAGAGTCCGTAACTGACTCGCGAAAAATAAGAACTGGTGAGTACGGCTTCCTAACGAACAACGCAACCCGACATCCTCTTTTGCGACTACGGTCACACCTGAGAATGTCGTAGTGAGAACTCCAGTCCCCATCAGAGGCGCCAGTTCAACTCCAGTCCTGAGCCACGTTTCTGTGAGCGCGATAATATCAGTGTTTTTGTCCTGTAAAAGCAATACAAAAGGATCATTTTTTTTGCAATAGCACATATACTTGTGGTAAAGCATAAAATACCACGAGATCCGTCTCAAGGATGGCTTAAGCGCTTTTCGCAGCAGTAGCACAAGTAATTGGATCAGTAGCAAGTGTAGTAGTATCAGCAACTGGCGAACTTGGATTGGCAACAAGCGTGCTCGAACCAACAACAAGCATATTGGGATCGTGAGGAAGCGTGCTAGTATCGGTAACAGGCGTACTGGATTGAGAAGGCTGTGAGCTAGAGCGAGCAACATTAGAAGATGAGCGACGTGCAATAGCAACTTCTTGCCGGCGTGAAAGTTCTTCCCTTGTGAGCGAAGGCCTCATGAAAACCGCGTCACGGGAGAAGGTTCGTAGCCGAGGAGCCCTACGCAGCGTCACGTTCTTATAATAGCTAGAAGGGAGAACGACTTTCAACAAACGGGATCGATCAATCTGTGGCTTTCCTAGCCTATAGACCATACAAGGGGTGCATTCCACACTCTAATGATCCAGCACATCTCTACTACAGAGTAGTCATCTTTTGTTCTCTCAATAGACAACTTCTTAAAAGACTCAGGCACTCATGGTACAACCACGGAGCGCAACCGCTCTTTCTTCTCCTCGCCAACACGATGCCTACCACTAACAACATGATCGTCATTAACAACAGAGGGATTTCGCTGGCCCGGTGATTGTGGAAGCTTAGCTTCAGCGTCTTCTATCGCGCTCTTGAGAGCCGAAATTTCTGCAGTGAGTGCTGTGACTTTCTCCTGCAGCTCTTGGTTCTTAGCGAGAGCCGCTGAGAAATCGCTCTACACGTGGAATATATGGACAAACAAAGCCTTAAAGGCAGTGTTCACGATGAGAGACGTTCCTCTGTTTTTCCACCTATCTTGCAAACGGTCCGACGCTGATTCCGATGACGCCTCTGGAATTGTACAAGACCTCATGGAAACGGAGTTATGTTCCCTCGAAAGTTGAGCTGGGGAAGGATGGTGGACGAGTTGTCCGAGGCTTGTAACTTCCGTCCTTTGCAGCCGATGTATGCGAGCTGACCTGAGTAAATAGAGAAGTTGAGAATGAAGGGAAAAACGGGGCAATTGTTCGGAAACCATCGCTCATCTCACGATCTCGAGTTTTCAGCTGCTCACGTCGGTGGGCGGGCACTTCGCTTTTGGGGTTTGCAAAGCGGAAAAGGCAAAGCGGCTACTTCGGGCTCTTTTGGGGCTCTTTCTGGCTCGTTTTCGTCCTTTCAACGTTAACGTTACAGTGTGCCCCCCCCACTACCCATTCCTGGTAGGAACTGAAACACATTTTTTATCGTGAACACTGCCTTTAAGATATTCCGAACCTTCTTGTCCGCCTGCAGTTGTTCCAGTGCTATCTCGATTCCACTCGGTGACTGCGAACATCCATCCTTGCCTTCCTTGGCCGATTGCTCTCTGGTCACCATTTGGAAAGGAACAGCGGCAGCGGCGGGCATCGCGTCAGGTACATAAAGATGGGCTAGGCTGGAAATTCACATGTTATGGTTGATGTTTTTAGAGTTGATGTTCAAATTGCAGAACTCGCCACACGGTTCCTCGACTGTGTAGCCTAAGTGAAGACCAACTTTCGGCAGCGCTCACGTGAATCGTAGTAGTACATCCACGCACCAGTTGACCATCGGTACGATACCAGACCTCAAACTTGGGTGAATAAACCATGTCCAACTGCCTCCCCCCGAATTGTCCAATGCTCAACCTATGCAGATGATTCTAAACTGCTCTCAAACAATAACGTCCCTGCTCTTCAGCACGCATTGAACGCGTTGCTATCCTGATCCGCAAAATGGAAGCTGACTATATCACTTGATAAAACTTCGGTGATGTATATTGGCCGCAGGCACCCGCCAAATTGCATTTTTCGTTTGGGTAGGCACCAGCTTATAGTTACCAATTCTGTTATAGACCTTGGGAGTCAGTACTCCGATCGTCTTTCTTTTGAGGATTACATCGAGAAGATTATAAGACTAGCTCACGCCAAATTCAATCACATATTCCGCGCTTTCAAATCAAGCGACGCAAGAGTACTTTTCAAACTTTTTGAAACTTACGTTAGGCCGACTCTAGAATATTGCCTTCCATTATGGTCACCATCACAAAAGCAGAACATCGACAAAATCGAAAACGTCCAAAATATATTCACAAAGCAGATATTCGCTAGGAACGGTCTGTTTCGTCTCAACTATCGAGAGCGATTTTCTCGCCTTCGCTGCAATTCATTGCAACTGAGGCGAGTCATTTATGCTCAAAATTTCCTATTCAAGATTATTGTGGGCTATGTAGACATCGACAAAACCGAGAACATATCTTTTTCAAGCTTCAGCGAAAAAACTAGAGGTGATCCATTGAGAATTTACAATGGAATAGTTCATACACAGCAGTTCCTTTAGTCTTTTTGGTACATTCGGAGAAAGCTTGGAGCGATCTTCCACCTGAGCTGGTTCTTTTATTAGTGCCGGAAAGTCTCAGTAATGGACTCAAAGTCTATCTCAAGGGGATCGGTTTATTTTAGTTTTGAGCTTTGCGCTCCCTCTCTCTTTTAACTTTGCTTCTTTTCAGATTCAATTCCTGCTCTTTGTCATTTTACCATCACTATAAACTGTAAATGTCATCCTTTTACGATTACTGACTACGATTTCACTTAGCTACTGCAGTTGTCTGTACTATAACAGTTGGCCTAGACCTTACCGGTAATAACCTCGACTAATTCACCTCGCAGGGTAGTAATGCATTGTCTTGTTTTTCTCATCCTCCATCTATCTGCCCTTCTGTTTTATCGCTCGCTAATGGTTGTACGTGTAATTATAGTAATATTTCTAAATAATACTTTCCCACTTCTCCCTTATTTTCCTAACACCCAAGATGCAGTCACGTGGGCCTTGGTGGTGTTGGCGTGCCTACGAAGTTGGTACCCGGAACCGTTTACTACCTCACTCTGTCTCAGGGATGGCCTCCCACTGCCCTTCGCCACCATACGCTCCCACTCCATCCACAGTGTTTTATCTTTACTAATCATTCATCTAATAATTTCGCTTGATTTGAAACCGTTCGTCTTAATCTCTCTACTCTTTGTATTAACTCTAAGGTCATGATTACATTCCTACATAACATCGATGCGTCTCATTCAACTTGAATTCCTGTCTTATTTTACCAATAAATTTTTATTTATGTTACCAATAAACCTATTATTATTATTATTATTATTATTATTATTATTATTATTATTATTATTATTATTATTATTATTATTATTATTATTATTATTATTACTATTATTATTATTACTATTATTATTATTATTATTATTATTTTTGGGGGTGTGTATACAAGTCTGTTGGTACCTACTCGTTGGTGCCCCTGCTTCTACTGAACCCAGCAGACGTTTGAATGTACACAGGGAACGTTCGAGCGATATAGCGTGCACAACTATATCGCGAAAGAATCCCGCACATTGCATAAAGGTGTTGCCGTCCGGCACACTAAGGCCTCTGGTCCATAACACCTTAGGATCCGTACCTAGGGAGTTCATGGAGTCTTTGGCCACAAGCCACAATTTCGCCACCCTGAATTGCCGGTCACTGTTGAGTGATATCCAACAATCTGCGTTGTCCAATCTTCTGAGCTACTTCCATGCACCGTTTGCTGCTTTGCAGGAAACTCGCCTCAAGGATAGACCAGTCATCAACGTCGGAGAGCCGGAGAGTACGTCATCTACTGTGGTGACGCTGATGATAGGAGAGTGGGAGGCTGTGCGATAGCTGTAAGGAAGGACTACAATGGTATGACCGAGGAATCCGGCTCAACGTCGTGTAGGAATGCATTTGTGAGACTGCGGGATCACAAAGGATTCAATCTGTGGATAGTGAGTGCTCATGCGCCCACCGAAACCGCCGAAGACAATTCCAAGGATGCCTTCTATGAGGAACTCGATTCGTTGCTAGCCAGGATACCTTGTCAACATGCTGTTGTCGTGGGAATCGACACAAACGCGAAGATGGGACTTGATCAGGAATCCGAAGTACTCGGTAAATGGTTCTTCCCAGTGGAGCAAACATCGGACAATGGCTACCGCCTTGTCGACTTGTGTGAACGCAGTGGTCTGATTATTGCATCGACATTCAAGAGGAATCATCGCCGCCATCAGCTTACGTGGCAGGGACCAACCCAGCTATCTATGGAAGAGCAGCGGAAGCGGAAGATGACAACTTTGAAACTACAGCTCGACTATGTTCTGACGAGGAATATTCCAGTATCGGACATTCGAAGATCTAGAGCTGTGTGATGTCGCATTCGATTCGGATCACCGTCCAGTTCTGTTGAACTTCACTGCGAGGATTCATAAGAGGAAGCGAGGGGCTAAGCCTCTCCAGAGGATTGATACGACAAGTCTCAGGGATGAAGAATGCAGAAGGAAATTCCTAAAACGCGTTTCTGTTCACATTGGAGTACGCACTAAGAAGAAACTTTGCGACGCGGACTCTTTCGTCAAGTGCATCCAGCACGCTTCGAAAGAGGCACTCCCGGTTGTACAGCCTAAGAAGAAGTTCGCCTACGTCTCAGAAGAAACAGCAGCTACCTACAACAGATTATGTGCTCTCCGAACTGTAGGAAAATTCGTGGAGGAGAAGCGTCTCAGGAGGAAGTTTCGTCGCAGCTTCAAAATGACTGCGAACGAGAATGGACGTGTAGAGCTAAGGAGTTTGAGAAGGCTCGGGAGGAGAAGAATCCGAGGAAAGCCTACACGTTGTTACGACAGTATAGCGGCAAGATGAAGAGATATTCTGCTGTCCTTAACACTACCAATGGAGTTGCAGTTGGTGATGCGACGCTGCCATTATGAAAGGATTACTTCAGTTCACTACTGAATCGTCCAGCGCCGCCAGTACCAGAGCTGCCGCATGTTCAGAGAGCACATTACGATGTCAGTGAGGAACCGTCGACTGAGGCTGAAGTTTCAAATTGTGTCCGGAAAATGAAGAATGGAAAGGCAGGTGGAGATGACAACATCACTGCTGAAATGCTGAAAGCTCTTCCTCCGTCTGGGATTCGTGAAATGACCAACACCATCCGTGCCATATGGATGAGCGAAAGGATACCCGATTCGTGGTGACATGCGATCATCGTACCTCTTCACAAGAAGCTATCCCTCACGAATCCTAAGAACTACAGAGGATTTTCTCTACTTCGTCTCATGTACAAGGTTTTAGAACGTATTATTCTCGAGCGACTCATCAAACATCGTGAGGAAACGACCAGAGAGGAGCAAGCCGGTTTTCGACCTGGAAGATCTACCATCGACTAAGTGTTCGTTGTGAGAAGAGTAATCGAATCGTGGCAGCGGTATTCGAAGCCATTACAGCTTGCTTCTCCGGATTTTGAAGCCGCATTCGACTCTCCTCATCGTGATCGATTGCTCAACGCTCTGCGAGCTGATGGAGTCCCGGAAAAGTATGTTCGGTTAATCGAGGACATGAACAAAGGAACAACAGCAGCAGTTCGTACGCCTGTCGGATTTACTTCAGCTTTTGAGGTGAGAACAGGAGTAAGGCGAGGAGCTGTAGCAGGACCTTTCCTATTCAACTTTGCCGTTGATGACTTCATGCGTAGAGTTCCAGAACAGTTTCCTGTGGACGTGATCCTAACACCATCAGGACGCTCCCTTGTCGACCTGGAGTACGCCGATGACACTGTGTTATTCGCTGAAAACAACGCAAAATTGCAAAGGATTGTGAACCTCGTTTCGAAGTATGCCGCAGCCTATGGACTTCGTCTTCGTTCGGACAAATGCAAGCAGATGTGGGTCTCTCAGAGGCCTTCTACGGGAGTTTGTGTGGACGGACAACGTATCGAACTGGTGGACGATTTATGTTATTAAGGCTGTTTGCTGAAGAACGATGGTAGTTATGCAGCGGATATTCAACAACGATGTGCGAAAGCTACGTCTGCATTCAATTCTCTAACCAAGTGTTTGTGGTCTACCCCCATCGCGAAGGAAGTCAACTTGCGCGTCTACTTATCCGCTATTCGCCCTATCATGATGTACGGATCGGAGACGTGGGCAGAACCGAAGACGCAGATGGAAAGGTTGGATTGCACGGAGAGGAAGCTGTTTAGACGATTGCTCGGATATTTCTGGCCGCGGATGTGCCACAACGAAGATCTCTACAACGAGATTGACGCCTTACATCTACGTTTGGCACGAGGGAGGTGCCAACATCTCCCAGTGCCATCTCAAGCGACAACCGAAGATCGTCTTCGTCTGTTGGGGCATATTTTAAGAAGACCGCCAGATCGTCTCGTACAACACGCTTTAAGATTGCTTCCAAGTCCTGTCTGGAAACAGCCGCCTGGACGTAGGCGAAAGTTTTGGACGGGTGTGGTGAAGGAGGATTTGAAATCACTCTGCATTAAAAGGCAATTCAGGCGCGATGTTTTACTTCGCAGGAAGTGGAATAGTGATCAATGGATGGATTGTGTTCAAATTGTGGCTGAGGACCGTGACAAATGGACACGGCTGACTACTAGGACGGCACACCTCGGTGAAGATGCGGAATGACCGCGTCAGGCGAAAGCCAATCGATTAAGTCAAGTAAGTCAAGTAGGTCATTATTGTTATTATTATTATTATTATTATTATTATTATTATTACTATTATTATTACTATTATTATTAGTATTATTATTACAATTATTATTATTATTATTAATATTATTATTATTATTATTATTATTATTAGTATTATTATTTATTATTATTATTATTATTATTATTATTATTATTATTATTATTATTATTAGGCTGATCGAAAAATCTTGACCGCAAAACAAAATTATCCCAAGAGAAATCGTAAAAAGTGGTGTTATTGCTGGTACACAGGTGCAACACCGAGAACTTTCTGAAAGCTTCCATAGTAGGGGTATTATAAGGGGGCGAGCTCGGTTGGGACGGTAACTACAGTGGATATCACCCAACCTCAACTTCGATTATTTATATTATACGAGTGGCGTCGCGGTTCCTTGGCGTCCGAGGCCGTCACCAACATCAACGCTGCAGTGGGCGAGGACAGCGTTTCCTACCGCACGGTGGCCCGTTGGATCTCCCGCTCCAAGAACGGAGATACGGACTTGGAAGACAAACCGAGGTTCTGCTGTGCTGCTTCTGAAACAAGCTCGCGATGCTCTACTACGAGTTGCTCCCTCAAGGGAAGACGGTCAGCGCTGCCGTGTACTTACGTCAGTTGGAGGAATTGGCCATCGCCCTGATCGCGAACGAAACCCAATCCAAACAGCAGGAGCTGAACTGGCAAACGGTACCCTACCCGCCTTACTCTCCTAACCATGCCCCTTCTGACTTGCATCTGTTTCGTCCCCTTAAAGGCACCGTTCAAGCTCAGAGACGGAACCTGATATTTCTACATAATTGTGAAGTAGACCCACCCTATATAGCATCTGCCAATTTCGAGGTCTCATTTCCTCCAAATAAGCAAGATATAGGAGGAAGCCACCCTGGGGCGCCCGCATCCGGACGCCACTTTTGCACGCCCCTTTTACGATCTTTCGAGCCCAATAGTGACGAGATGAGCGATGAATTCCCATCAAAAGCCCTGTTCTTCCCTACATTCATAGCCTCTCCCTTTATTCTGGGCGGCTCGCATACGTTGGTTGCAAATGACCGAAACTACAAGCCTCGGACAACTCGTCCATCATGCTTCCGTAGCTCAATTTTTGAGGAACCATAACTTCGTTCCTAGGGGGTCTTGTGCGATTCCAGAGACGTCATTGTAATCAGCGTAGGACCGTTTTCGAATAAAGTATAAAACAGAAAAACCATTGTGAGGTAGGCATTCCTGGCTGAAAATACTTTCGCTGATTATGATGCCATTGTGAAGGCTAGTGGTGACTTACCTCTCTGATCACCAGTCCCCTGTTTTCTGGGAAGAAGGGATCAATGACCAGCCTGACAAGGGTGTACCACTGTCATGGCGTAATGAGGGAGACCACATTGTTGGATTGAGATTGTAATGTCTTAAAAAAAGGAACTAATAAATTAGAAAAACCTCCAATAAAGTTAAAGTAAAGACTTTTCGATCCAGCCTGATATTACATTATTATTTATTATTATTATTATTATTATTGATTATTATTATTAATTATCGTATTATTATTATTATTATTATTATTATTATTATTATTATTATTATTATTATTATTATTATTATTATGTGTGTATTATTATTATTATTATTATTATTATTATTATTATTATTATTAATGATTATTATTATTATTATTATTATTCCATTGCTCAAGCATTGAACCAGCTTCTGAATTTTCTTGAGTTCTGTCGAGACACGGACGAGAGAGCTGAGCTAACTACAGGCGTCAAACCTGTGTTAGCTTTGGACAAAGGTTTATATTGAAGATGTTTAAAGGCATAGTCCAAGCTCTCAGGGAACGAAATCTGAGATTCCCATATATATTTTACAAAGTAGACCCACCCTATATAGCACCTGAGTTCTCAACTTCTTTCCGAATAAAGCGAGATATAGGAGAAAGTCACCCCGAGGGCGATCCACATCGGGTAGAATCCACTTTGGCACACCTCTTTTACGATCGTTCGAGATGAGCAGCGGCGAGGTGAGTTGCGATGGTTTCCAATCAATAGCCCTGTTTCTTCCCCTTCATTCTCAAGCTAACCATTCTTTTTGTTCAGGTAGGTTCGCATACATCCCGGTTTGCAAATGACGGAAGTTACAAGCCCTCGGACAACTCGTCCACCACCCTTCTGCAGCGCTCTCAATTTTTGAGGGGCCTACTCCTGCCGTTATCAGAAGAGAGGCTTGTACGACTCCAGAAACATCACTGGAATCAGCGATGGGACCGTTCACAAAGATAGACAGGGGAAACTGAAAAACGGTTCTGAGGTTGGAGTGTGCCGCTCCACAAACCAGGCGCAGAACATTAATCAGATTCGGCTTCTTTGCGAGTGCCGAAGTCAAATCTTATGAACTTATTTCTATGCGCATGACAAGTCCCGCACCTTCTTCTGTATAAAACTCATTATCTTTCCGCCAAATTAGTAAATATTTGAATAATTCGGCTTCCCCTGCAGTATCACTCAGTTGAACGAAGTGTGTGTGTTCAACTTAATAATTCATAAAATGAGTCAAACAACTTGGGCGAGAGCAGAACGTAGATCAA